>QANY01010269.1:322419-671085 GCA_003255025.1 Datisca glomerata
ATATATATATATATATTTGCATTTTTTCCAATAGCGATCTCTTTTCTAACTCTTTTCCAATAATTTTTCTACATTGTACTTTTAATAAATAGGAAATAATTAAAAATATGAAACAGGTTGATGGAGAATCTTTTGAATATCAAATGAGATGTTTTTCCTTTTAAGTGAAAACAAGCATTAATTTACACTCTCACGCGTGATCCACTAGCGAACAAGAATAAGACGTGGCAAAGCTCTTTCTACCATGAGAGTCGAGCTTCATTCTTTAAAACATGAAAAGAACGAAAAGAATGAGATAAGTAACTCTTTTCATAAGCATCCACATATCTACTCAAGAAGTAGGCCCTTCAACTTTTGAACCATCCCAACTAGGAGTGAGTAAAAATCTACTAAACTGATTAAATCGAATTGGACGGAATAAAATATTATTAATTTGGATGATTTTTTAAGTAATTGTGGTCGGTCCGATCTTAGATTTAAGAAAAAAGATGAACTTTTGGTTTGGTCTAAAATTTTTCTACATTTTGAACCAACACGACCTGACCGACTGTTTAACATACCTATATATATCATTTTTATTTTCTTAGACTTCTCTCATTTTTCATTTCTAACATTTTTTTTTCGTATTTCACTCATGTGTCTTTAATGTTTAAGTTTTAGTTGTGGTTTAGATTGTGAGTTTATTTTTGTAATACATGAAAAACTTAGACTGAACCAATTATTTTCCTGTCCCATCCTTCAGTTTTTATGCACAAAACTGGTCGGTACGATCCTCATTATGGTAAGACCTTAAATTAAGTTCAGTCTGATTTTTATGCTAAAAACTACACCAAACCGACAATGCACACTCCTACTCCCAACTACCATCCTCGGTGTACAAAATCAGTATGTATTAGTAAGCACTAGCTAGATAATGAACAATGAGTAACATTAACATGATTTTTGCATTCCTTCACCTACTATCCGTCCACCTTTACCTTAAATTAACCCAACAAAATCTTCACATTACTGATGGTGTGGTGATTGTAATCTTAAATCAGTTATATTTAGGATCTAAAAACATAGGAATACTTTTCAAAGTTAAAATTGTACGGGAATGTGATATTATGACTTAAATTTAGGATATGAGGATATATTGCACCAACCTATCTTATAAAAAATTTGAAAAAAAATTGTACTGTATTGTTTGGTTTCAATCTGGCAAGGAAAATAGCGGTAATAGCAAAGAGTAATATATGTTTCTAGTGTTTGGTCTAGTGGGATTATTAATATGATCTATATAATCTTAATTTTGTTAATATATTCTCGTACTACCATAATATCTATGTTAATATATTTATCTATATCCATACTTATTATTATCTATAAGTACCAAACAATTCATTACATTTCATGATCATAATAATGGATCTTTGATGAAGATCTTTTTCAGCACGCAGTTAAAAGCACGTTAAGAGACTTCTATCATTACAATCTTTTGAGTGATGTGATTTATTCGTAATTAAGTCACCTTTGAGGATAGACAATTTTTTTATGAGGCTATTTCCTAGGTTGACGTTCTATAGTTGACTCACTTTAGACTGGCATGATGTAAAATTTAATAACTGAGCTTATAACTCGTTAACGACTTCATGTTTCGAGTCTTCCTTTTAGGGCCTCACCCATCATAGAAGTTATTTGGCGGCTCCCACATCGGGTTGGATTATATGGACCCATCAGCTTTCAGTAGCTCTTGTCTTGTTGGTTATGGAGATTATTTTTTATCTTCCAGAGACGTTGTTAAGGGTTGTGTTTGTTACCCCCTTGGTGTGTGTTTTACTTCTGAGACTGAGTTGGTTGTTGTCATCTATTCGAATGTCTATGCTTGGATCTCTGGTTGGTGACATTTATCGTTGGAGTATGATTCTGTTTATTTGATGATCATTCTTCATTCCAAGTCTTATAAGACTTCTTAGTATTTGTGTCATATTTGGGGTATATGCTTGAGTTTACCCTCTTATAAACTTTATTGTCATGCATAATTACTGAAGGGTAACCGAGTTACAAATTGCTTGATATCTAAGGCCCCCGATAGTTAACTCTTTTAGTTTTTTTAATAATATGGTGGGATGAGTTAGATTATGAGTGTGCTAAGAAAGTGTCAGTCTAGTTGATATGTCCTAATATATCTACTGATTCTTACTACCAACAATTTTATCAGAAAAATATGACACTGATGTCATATACAACATAGTATTAACTCATAATAATGATGTCACCATCGTGCTGCAGTTATGTTTTTTTTCAAGATATGGGTATAAACACTAGTCCATGAACCGATCGGGAAATATTGACCTAGATTATGTTGAGAAGCATAGTCTACCGTAAAGGATGGAAACTAAGAATATGTTTAACCTTAATAAGTGGTTCTAGAGATCTGAATCATGTCAATAACGAATTAGGCATGAATTAAATTTTACCATTAAACCAAGCAGTTGTTGGTGTCTATCAATATTTTTCATTTAAAAAATAATTAATGACGAAACTATTTTCTTCGAGGAATCTCGTAATTTTCTTTAATTTATTTTCTGTCACGTTAATAAGATTTGACCACCTCAAAAGTTGTTAGAAATTATTAAACCCAAAAAGGAAAAATAATCAAATGGTTAAAACACATTTCGATGGACAAGGTAAGGAGACAGAAAAAACATGGACAGAAGATTTGATTCCAAAAATACAGAGACACTTCCTTATTTGTTTCCACCCTTCCCCACAATACCCACAAAAATTCCATTCACACACACTGACAAGTAAAACCCGACGTAAGACACAACGTAAGGTGACGAGATTCGTTACGATAGTTTTTGTTGAACACTAAATGTATTATATTTGTTGAATTTAAAAAATTTATTCAGCTCTCTTCTATTAAATTTTAAACATATTTATTGAACTTGTTCGAGGTACTGTTGCACCTCATAACATTAATACTAAGAGTACAATCCCGGTATTGAAATTTTTTTTATCTTCCTGTTCTGGTATTCAATCTGTAAGGTCCACTTTTGGAATAAAAAAAAATCTTGACATTACCAATTGAAAAGCAAGCCAACCCGTCACCCGTGAATGATTGTACCATACAGATATACACAGTCCCAATAAAAACGAAAGAACAGAGAACCAAACAAAAAATCCCTCTGTTTTCCCTTTGCCGCTTTGCCTCTCTTCTTTCTCTCCTTCTTAAGAACTCCATTATCTCCTTCAGAAAACTTGTGATTGCACAGAGAACAACTATGGCTAAACAGTTATGGTTCCCTTTGTCCATATCCATCGTTTTTCATCTATTCAACTTGAGTTTTTCAAAGCTTGAGCAAATAACACCACCACCATTACCAATTCTACCCCTTCCATCATTCTCCCAGTTGAAATGGCAACAAAGAGAGCTCATCATGTTCCTTCATTTTGGAGTCAACACATTCACAGACTCTGAATGGGGCACGGGCCATGAAAGCCCGTCCATTTTCAACCCGTCGGGTCTTGATGCCAACCAGTGGGTTAACACAGCTGTGGAAGCTGGAATTTCACTTATGATTCTCACTGCTAAGCACCATGATGGATTTTGTCTTTGGCCTTCAAAATATACTGACCATTCTGTTATTGGTAGTCCTTGGAAGAATGGCCATGGTGATGTTGTTCAAGAGTTTGTTAATGCAGCTAAGGCCGGTGGTGTCGACGTCGGATTGTACCTCTCGCCGTGGGATCGACACGACCGGAGATACGGACATGAATTGCAGTATAATGAATTCTATTTAGCGCAATTACAAGAGCTTCTCAACAAGTAAGAGTTGATTTTTTAAGGAAAATTTCACCGACAGCTCATTCTCTCATCCTGATGTAGTTTGCTTAATTGAGGGACACAGTCCTCTAATTTAAAAGTGATCTAATATTAGGTTTTAGTGATAAAAAATGTAAAATTGTTAAATTTTAAACTAATGTCGTCAATAATATGTAATATCAAAATTACTCATATCCGAACTCACCTAATTTATATAGAATCCCAAAATTAATTTTTTCAATTTGGTTTATGTCTCGGGATATTAAAAAGAAGTTGCGTCGAGTCAATTATAGAGATAATTACGTATTTTCACATGTAAACTAATACATTTTTAACATGATGAATTTACCTGTTATTTCTCTAACTAGAAGAGATACCCATGTATATCATTAACCCAATTACAAGGATTGTCATAAAAATGTTCTCGTTTTTTTATTAAATATAGAGTTTAAGTGATTTTAGTTTATTTATTAATTTTTTTGTTGATTTAAACAGATATGGAAGTGTTAAAGAAGTATGGTTTGATGGAGCAAAGGGGAAAAATGCACCGAACATGTCATATTACTTTTCAGATTGGTTCTCAATGGTTAGAGAGCTGCAGAGTTCTATTAACCTATTCTCCGACGCCGGTCCCGATGTTAGATGGGTCGGAAATGAAAAGGGCTTCGCCGGAACGACGTGCTGGTCGACCATTAATCGGAGCTTATTATCAATTGGAAACTCAAGCAGTGAGTAAGTAATTTACCAAAACTAAATTGCTTAAGCTATTTGAATTTTGGTGGTGAAGTAGCTAACGTGTTAACAATGTAAAAATGCATTTACTTTGTGAGGTACCTAAACCATATAATAACCCACTTCGTTAAAAAGCACTGATTATTATTTTTTTTATAAAGTAAAACATGTACATAGTCTCTATACTTTACTAGGAGTGTTGGAAAGTAAGTGAAAATTTGATCCAACGACAAATTGAAAAGTAAAAAGATAAAATCAAAATTTTTTTTTTAACAATACTTGATTCCTGATCAGGTGAAGATGAACTCATTTTTATCACTAACATGAATTGATGAGTTGTGTGAGGTAAATGATGATAACAATAAATTCATAAGTTTTTTTTTATGAATAATTGAATTTGATCTTTGACCAAAAAAAATTAAATTTAATATTACTGGTAGAACTTATAACTTATTAAATAAAATAAATTATTTATATTACATAACACAAGCTGGTTAACTAACCTCACTGATGAGGAGGAGTTTGTCCTCACCTAGTCAAGAACTAAATACTATCTAAAAAAACAAAGATTAAATTGAATTGGAGTGAGAGATATAACGATTGTCAACATATTTTTTCAGATTTTTAATAGCAAGCCAACTACTGTAATTCTTTTATAATAGAGGAATGAAAAATATGAGGATCCAACATCAAATCACATAAAAGAAAAAATCTCTGTTATTATCAACTGAGGTAACAGTTTTAGTCCCAACTGCCTTACATATTATATTTTGTGAAAACAATGCAGCTATTTAAGCAAAGGAGATCCAAAAGGGATGGATTGGTTACCACCAGAATGTGATGTTTCAATCAGAGAAGGATGGTTTTGGCACAAATCACAGTCACCCAAGAAGCTAAGCCAACTTCTTGAAATTTACTACAAATCAGTGGGAAGAAACTGTGTACTATTATTCAACGTGCCTCCAAATTCAACAGGCCTCGTATCAGAATCTGATGTACAAAGGCTAAAGGAATTCAGAACTGCCATTGACACTATCTTCTCTACCAATATGGCAGAGAATTGTCAGACCAAAGCAAGTAGCCAAAGAGGGGGGAAAGAGGGAAGTTTTGTTGCTGAAAATGTGTTGGATAATGACCATCTATGGACATACTGGGCACCAGACGATGATGATCAAAATGAGGACCATTGGATTGAGATGAGAGGTGGGAATGAAGGGGTGAGATTTAATGTGATAAGGATACAGGAACCAATTGGGTTGGGGCAGAGGATCATAAGCCATGAAATTGAAGTGGATGGGAAGGTGGTGAGTAAAGGGACAACAGTTGGGTATAAGCGGCTTTATAGACTTAAAAGAGTGGTCCATGGTAATATTGTGAGGCTGAGGATCATGGAATCTAAAGGGGTACCTTTGGTTTCTTCTATTGGTCTACATTTTGATCCTTTTTGGCACTGAAATAGACACTCACTAACTCCATGTCTAAAACAAGGACAAAGAAATTAGATTTTATATAACTCATTATGAACAAATAATAGAGGGATACGTTTTCCCAATCCTTTTCTTTTCTATATTATATTTCCCTCATTTTTTTATTTAGATTTATCAGTACTTAACTCTTTTTTATATGAGTCTCACGTGAAATGATCTAACAGTAAATCAATTTTAAAATAAATTTGATATCGTAAAAAAATACTATATTTTATTTTATTATGTTATAATCATCACTCTCCTTATAATTGTTATTTAGGTTGATGGGCCCACAAAAATAGGCCACAAACTACTCAGATAATAATCATTTGAAAGAATGGTAAGAATATAATTTGACGTGGAAATAAGTTCTGATTTTATTTTATTCCGTCTACTTAAATAAACAAAGGGAAAGACTCTATAACAGCCACGTGGTTGGCACAATCTCTCATCCCCTCACTATTTTCATTTTACCTCTTCTACTCTCAATGACTCCCTTTTTCGCTACTGGCCTCTACGACGGAGCCGCAGAGGAAGTTAAGTTTTATGTAATTGACAACTATGTAAAAAAAAATGGTCCATGGTAAGATTGTGAGGTTAAGGATAATAGAATCTAAAGGCGTACCTTTGTTTTCTTCTGTTTGTAACATTTTGATCCTTTTTTCCACTGAAATAGACACTCAATGACTCCCATCACTGAAAAAGAAAGAAAAATGGTTTATATGTGTATACCTATATACATACACACATAATAAATATATGTGTGTGTTTGTAATTAAGTATATATATAATACAAAAATAGGCACCTCAAATGTGTTGAATAGTGGTGTATCTCAATATGTTGCATGTACGTTAAAAAATTCTCAAAACAATACTTAGGCCAGTACCAAAGTGTTAAAAATAAGTAAACTTTGAAGTGTGAAAGTAAGAAGTAAAGAGTCAAAATTTTAGAGCTAGTAACAACTTTATACATCCTATTCTTAGGGGTGACCATAGGAGGTGTGTGTGAAAATTTGAATTGTATTGCAACTTGTCTCTCCATCCTCTACTAATAAAAGATGGATGTTGAGTAGAGAAAGAGTAGTGGAGTGGAAACAATTTCTCTGAATAATAGAGAGAGTTTGAGAGAGACAAAGAGTGCTTGTGAGTTTTCTCTTATATACTGTAAACTTTTGTTTGAAAGTTTTTAATCCAAGTATTTTGTGTGAGAGTCTTTCCCGATTTTGGTATCAGAGCTCTCATGAGGTCCAGAAAGAAAGAAGAGAGAGACTTTCCTAAATTTCTCAAAAAATCGAGTTGCCTAGAATTCCGTTCTGACATTTAATAGTGGTTCCCTCGTCCACGCGATAAAAAAGAGCTAAAAGTCAGCTAAAACGGAGTTCATACGAAGAATCTATAGCCGATCAAAGTTTGAACAAAAGAAGTCAAACTTACCGGATCTAACTGGAGAAGACTACCGGAAAAACTAGCCCAGTGTCTATCACGTCATCACCCAGTGATCCGCCACATAAGCAGTAGTCAGTGCCAAGTCAGTGACACATCATCAACGTTACCACGTTATTGACACGTCATCTAAAGTTTCAAAACTTTTCAAAATACCCCAAAAGTTTTGAAATTTCTAGAATCGCCCCTGTATTCTTCCAAATTACATAAAAGCCCATTTTCTTTATGAAATTACAAAGAGACCTTAAATGTTTTTTATAATTTCAAAAGAGCCCAAAATATCTGAAAATTCATGACCAGTCATTTCCAAGGTTTTTGACGATTCCGGTTTCAACCGCATTGTCAGATTTTCCAAATTCTCCCTCCTATTTGAAATTTGTCAAGTTCAAATTTGAAAATGGTAAACAACGGTTCTGTGCAAGTTTCAAAACTCACCAAAGACAACTACGACAATTGGTGCATTCAAATAAGAGCTTTACTAGGTTCTCAAGATGTTATGGACATCGTATAAGATGGGTATGAAGAGACTACTTCAAAAGAAGAAGAAATAGCTTTGCTTGAAGTACAAAAAATAGTTCTTCGAGCTAATAGAAAGAAGGATTGTAAAGCAAAGTCTATCATATATCAAGGACTTGATGAATCGACGTTCGAAATTATAAATACTGCTCAAACATCTCAAGAAGTTTGGGATATTCTTCATAAGACATACAAATGAGTTGACAAAGTGAGGAGAATTCGCTTTCAAACTCTACGAGGTGAATTTGAATCCTTACGTATGAAATCTTCAGAATCAATTTTTGAATTTCATACACGAGTTATGGTGGTTGCCAACCAGATCCAAAGGAATAGAAAAAATCTAACAGACATGAGAATTTCAGAGAAACTTTGTGATCCTTAGATCCAAAATTTGATTACATTGTTGTTGCCTTAGAAATTTCATTTGGTGATCTTTCAAAAGTTCCAGTCCAAGGAAAAGGAGATATTCTAATCAAGCGACAAAATGATGATCATGCTTTCATCTCCAATGTCTACTATGTTCTAGATATGAAGACTAACATATTGAGCCTTGGAAAACTGTTGGAGAAAGGCTATCATATTAGCCTAAAAGACATGCACTTAACACTTACAGATGCTCGGGGGAAGATGATTACTCGAGTAAAGATGACGAAGAACAAGATGTTTCCATTAACTGTTCATCATGATACACCAAAATGTTTAAAGAGTATCGTCAATGAGAAAGATTGGCTATGGCATCTCAGATATGAACATCTCAATTTTGAGAGTCTAAGACAGCTAGGAAGCAAGAATATGGTGAAATGTCTTCCAAATATTCAGTATCCTAATGAGCTATATGAAAGTTATGTTTTTAGTAAGCAACACAGAAATAACTTTGGAAGGCGAGCAGATTGGAGAGCAACGAAGCCACTTGAATCAGTTCACAGTAATGTATGTGGTCCGTTGAATCCATCATCAAACGAACATAAGACGTATTTTCTCACCTTCACTGATGATTACAGTAGAAGAACTTGGGTGTATTTCTTAAAGAGGAAATCAGAAGTGTTCAATAACTTCAAAGAGTTTAAAACTCATGTCGAAAAGCAAAGTGATTATCGCATCAAGACGTTGAGATCAGATCAAGGTGGAGAATATAGCTCAGATGAATTTCAATGATTCCTGAAGTAACATGAAGTCATACATCAACCCACACCAGTATACACTCCACAGCTAAATGAAGTAGCTGAGAGAAAGAACCGTACACTCCTTAACATGGCTAGGAGCATGTTGGAGGAAAATTCGTTCCCCAAGAGTTTTTGGGGTGAAGCAGTTTCATGTGCATTTTATTTACTAAATCGGTGTCCCACAAGAAGTTTGGAGAATGTGACACCTCATGAAGTATGAAGTACTCATAAGCTGAGTGTGAGTCATCTTAGAGTTTTTGGATGCATTGCATATGTAAAAATCTCAAAAATGGTGACAGAACCATGGGATACAAGTTGTATAACCAAGTCAGCAAGAGATCATTCTACAGCAGAGATATAGTTTTTGAAGAAAGTGAATCCTGGAGTTGGGATAATACTGAATCTTCTAGGAATGCAAAACTAACAATTGAAGCAGTTGAAGCTGAAGAATCAGCTCAACCAAGAGAAGAAGAGTCATGGACACCTTAAAGTGTTCAGCCCTCACCAAGAACAATTGAAACTCATGTATTAGTGGCAGGAGAAATGTCTGATATGAGGACACGAAGGGTCCGAAATCTAGAAGATTTATATGAGAATACAGATCTCATATATGATGATGAGATTACACTATTCTGTCTTCAGAGGAATTATTATCCAATTAGCTTTGATGAAGATAACAAAGAGGACAAATAGAGAAGAACAATGGATGGAGAAATTGAATCAATTGAAAAGAATAAAACATGGGAGTTGACAATTCTCCCAGAAGACCGCAAGTCTATTAGAGTAGTGGGTTTATAAAACAAAGAGAAATGCTCAAGGAGAAGTCCAAAGACACAAAGCAAGACTTGTAGCAAAAGGCTATAAGTAGAAAGAATGTATTGACTATGGAGAAGTCTTTGCCCTTGTTGCCAGACTTGAGACCATCAGACTGCTGATATCATTGGTAGCACAGAAGAGATGGAAGATCTATCTGCTGGATATAAAGTCAGCTTTTCTGAATGGGTTTCTTGAAGAAGAAATCTATGTGGACCAGCCACCTAGATATGTGAAGAAAGGCCAAGAATAAAATGTGTACAAGTTAAAGAAAGCCTTGTACGGATTGAAACAAGCTCCTCGTGCGTGGAACATGTGGATAGATACTTACTTCCAAAATAATGGTTTTGAAAAGTGTCCCTATGAGCATGCACTATACTTGAAGAAAGAAGATGATGGTAGTATGTTATATGCATGCTTATATGCTGACGACTTGGTCTTCACATGTAACAGTCTAACCATGTTTGACTCTTTAAAAAAAGTATGGTTCGTGAATTTGAACTCATAGACATTGGTCTTATGGATCATTTACACGGCATTGAAGTGAAATAGGGCGAGGAAGGAATTTTCATCTCCCAAGGCAACTATGCAAGGGAGATACTCACAAAGTTTGGCGTGGAGAACTGTAATCCTGTTACTACTCCTATTGAATCAGGAATAAAACTAAGGAAGAATGAGCAAGGAGATGTTGATCCAACCTATTTCAAAAGCTTGGTTGGAAGAGATATCTAACATGCACAAGACCATATATACTCTATGGAGTTGGACTAGTCAGCAGGTATATGGAGACTCCTGACCGGTCTCATCTGAATGCAACAAAAAGGATACTTCAGTACATTAAAGGTACTCTCAATGATGGTATATTCTGCTCGTCCAGTAAATATTTCAAAGTTGTTGGATATTCTGATAGTGATTCGGGAAGAGACTTGGATGAAAGAAAAAGTAAGACGTGTTTTTTTTATACTTTATGGGAGATACTGCATTTACATGGTCTTCGAAAAAATAAGCTATTGTGACACTATCATCATGTGAAGCCAAGTATACTGCTGCCAGCTCAGCAATTTCCATGGAATATGACTTAGAAATATGATGAAATGATTGGGATTCCTACAAGATGATCCCACTGAGATCTACATTGATAATCGTTCAGTGATTGCACTAGCAAAGAATCCAGTGCACCATGAAAGAAGCAAGCACATTGATTCTCGTTATCATTTCATTAGAGAGCATGTGAAGAATAAAGAACTGGAACTGATATCTTGCAGAACATATGGTCAGCTCGCTGACATATTCACAAAGTCGCTCAAGCATGATATATTTTCAAGAATGAAGGTAATGCTTGGAATGATGAAAAAGAATCAAAGTTTAAGGGGGATGTTAAAAATAAGTAAACTTTGAAGTGTGAAAGTAAGAAGTAAATAGTCAAAATTTTAGAGCTAGTAAAGATTTTACACCATCCTATTCTTAGGGGTGACCATAGAAATTGTGTGTGAAAATTTGAATGTATTGCAACTTGTCTCTCCATTCTCTACTATAAATAGATGGATGTTGGGTAGGGAAAGAGTAGTGCAGTGGAAACAATTTCTCTGAATCATAGAGAGAATTCGAGAGAGATAAAGAGTGTTTGTGAGTTTTCTATATACTGTAAACTTTTGTTTGAAAGTTTTTATTCCAAGTATTTTGTATGAATTAGTCTTTCTGAGGTTAACCACAAGTGATCTCAATTCAACCACATCCATCAATACAAAGTATGACCCATGTAACACATGATGAACAAATAATAGAAGATACTTCTTCCCAATCTTTTTATTTTGTAAATTATATTTTATGGGTCGTTCTTTGGTAACAAACCCCGTTGGTCCGCCATTGACTCATCTTACAATTACCAAACCCCGTTGGTCCACCATTGACTCATCTTACAAAACATTTCTATACTTGTATCGAGATTGAAGATATCTTTTAGACATTTTAAAATTTTTTAGAATGCATTTGATACCAGTATTCAAAACCATTGAGAAATTTGAATATTTTTAGGTTAAAATGTAAAAATGTCCCAAGTACTTTAATTGTTTAAGAAGACGCCGATATACTTTCGCCCCCTTTTTGGCTAATTTACCATGGGAAATTTGAAGGGTACCCATCAGTATGGTACTGCAAGCACCTCAAATATATTGAATGGTGATGTACCTAAAATATATTACACATATACTTAAATATATTAAATAGTGATAGGAGAGTGTTATATGTACCTCAAATATATTGCAAGTACCTTAAAAAAACATGCACAAAACCTTGCAACATTCGTCACTTGCATGTCGATGTCAAGGGTAATTGTAGCTAATTTAGATAAAAAAATCACCAGTCTTTGATCTGGCTGCTAGCATGCAAACCCTCTTTATTAATCACATTTTTTGGGTGTAGCATTACTATTAGATAGTTTTTATAATTAGTTTCCTTAATCATTCTTGCATATATTTATATAGGCGGCAAATATAATTAACACATTCATATGCAGTGGCTTCCGAAAGTTGGTTTTCAATTAGAAGCCAATAATTTAATAGCTCACATTTTTCTAGTATGATTATTGGTAATATCTTGCATATTATGATAAAATGTATTGAAATAACTCACGTAATGAGTGAAAAGACACCTATAGAGCACTCTAAGAAGCCACGATTTCCACCAACAAGAAAAAAGAAAATCTTTAACGATAATATCCAAAAAAGTGAACCAAAAGTTAAGTCAACTTTGATAAGAAATATTGGATATATAATCTTGTATGTGTATTTTAAAACAGCCATGTGTGTGTTACTGTTTTGCAATTTCATTAAAATAAGAATTTTTTTTTAGTCAGCAATCTAATGTATGTTAAATCGTTAATAATATATTTTAATTTAGTGCTAGTATTTCCATAATACAATTCACTGTGTTTACTTTTAAGTAAGACCCGATCAGCACATTCATGCTGACTTGATGTATCAATTTGATTTAGTATTGGTTAGTTTATGTAAACTTAAGAACACTATTTTTTCCAACTCAAAAGTCATTTGATTCGAAGTAAAAACGTATGAAGAGTACATATTGAAAGAGGTGTGCGTGCATATATATATATTTCATTCTGAAAATACACCATCTTTGAGAGTAAGGTTCTAGGGGATGGAGAGGAATACTATTATTGTAAGGATCACAATTGTTGTTATGGTTTTGCTTATGATTAAGCTAATGCTTAGGGCAGTGAAAGCAGAAGATCAAAGTCCCTATTTTTCTCCACCTTCTTCTGATGAGGTTAATGAAATGCTAAATGACAAGTGTTATAGGCGTTGTGTAGAATTCATATTATATTTGAATCATCCTTCTTTTATCAATATAATTAGCCGATTTCAAAAGGAAAGGCTGTGGGATAAGTGTGTGCAAAATTGCTTTATAAACATTTGTGAAAAAAATTGTAAGCAAGTTTACAAGGATGTAGCAAGTTTTGATAATTGTATGCAAGACTGTACTAATACCAGAGTTGAGTATTACCATCGAATTAGGTACGTATTTTCTCGGTTTATTTCTTGCCACTTAGGTACGTATCTTCTCGGTTTATTTCTTACTAATATTTGAATATTGAAAACTATAACAAATGTAGGGATCTATGTTTCAATTGTTACGTAACATGAATATATGTATAGGAATATATAGTAAATAAAGTTAGCATTTATAATATTATCTTTCATTTTCTTATTGTTTTCTTTACTTGTCCTCCTATTTTTCTTTCTTCTAATTTTAAAAATCCAAACATATGTTTTAATCTTGAAGTTTATGAGGAAATTAAAGTTAAAATTTTTATGTGAAATTTCATTTTTCACACTTTTGGTTTCAAGAAAACAGAGACTAAAATAATTTTAAAATCAATTTTACTACTATAACGATTTTTAACAATTTTTTTTTGGTTTCATATCTGGTTTTTTATTCCACTTCAATATTCATCTTTCTTTCGTTATATGATAAATTTTCCTAATCTTTCTGTAATAAGAATCCTCCAAATCATTTTAACAACCATTTTTTTCATCTGTTTTATATTTATACAAAAATCTAGAAAGTGTATATCTAAACCAATCTTCTTTAAAATAAAATTAAGAGGATCCATTTCCCATGAAAATACACCGGCAAATTTGAATTAAATTCAATTTTTTTGCTTGCCACAAGTTGATCACTAATTAGTCTTAAGAAAGACAATTCTAATTTTCTGATTGTTCTCGGATATATTAACTATCTAACAGCAAGTATTTTTTTTTCAGGTGGGGACATGATATACACATACATGGAAAGGAATATGATAAAGAGTGGAAGAAATTGAGATACTAGCTGCTTTTCGTTTCACTAGGTTGAAATACCTTCGCTTAATAACACATGTTACCCACAGAATCCTCAGTACACTTTGTGTAGTGTTGTACGTGCCGTATGATTCAGAGAATTTCTAGATGATCAGTGTAATGGTATTGCTCGGAATTAATATGATGTATTATAATTAATAACATGTCTGAGAATACTAAATTACTGCATTTTGTTTGTGTACGAGAATTTAGTGGAAGAATGTTGGAAATAGATAGAAAAAACAGAGATTGTTTGATAATCTGAGTTATGTCACTAGTATTCTCTTTCAATCAATAATACAAGCTAAGGTTATGGAGATATACAAATATATATATATATATAGAATAGATATATAGATATCCAAACACACATATATATAAATCTAAGTGCATTGTAGAAAGACAACATAGTATGAAGAAGAAAAGCTTCTCAGAGTTTATTCGGTAATTCAACAACTTAAACAATTATAAGAATAAGATATATATTGACAAAGCTAAGCTTAACAAAAAACTGATAGAAGCTAACTAACTGAGTTTAGGTAAAACAGTTAAAATTGGTAGAACAGTTAGCTAAACTAACTAACTGAGAAACTTATTGTGAAGCTTCTAGCTTCGTGAGGAAGGAAATAGCAGGGAGCTACCAAGGTGACAACATATTGACATGAGCTAGGGTGACAACATGAAGATAGTAGCAGCTTACTTAAGTGACATCATCCTATATTCCAACATCCCCCCTCAAGCTCAAGGGGAAGTCAACAACTTTAAGCTTGTTCATAAGATAAAAGAAAGAGTTAGAAGGCATACTCTGGTGAAAATATCCGCTACTTGTTCTGAAGAGGGAACAAAGTGAACTTCCAACTGTTTAAGTAACACCTTGTCCCTGATAAAGTGTAAATTGATTTCTATATGTTTAGTCCTTGCATGGTTTATTGGATTAGTTGCTATAGATGCTGCTCCCTGGTGTCACACCATATAATTGGTGTTTTGGACAAATTAACATGCAACTCAGATAGAAGATATTGAATCCAAGCTAATTCAGATGCAATATTAGCAAATGAGCGGTACTCACTTTCTATACTGGACCTCGAGACCACCTGTTGTTTCTTAGTTGACCAAGAGACTAAGTTTCCTTTTAGAAAAATAACATATCCTCCTATTGACTTTCTGTCATCAATATCACAAGCCCAATCAACATCTGAATAGGCAATAAGTTTTGGTTTGCCTTGGAAGGGAGTGATAAGAAAACCTTTAGATACCTCAGAACTTGGTTGACAGTCTGCCAATGTATTAAAGTTGGCTTTGAAATATATTGGCTGAGTTATGGTAAGATTTTGAAGAGCTCTTATTATACTTTTGCATTCAGTTGCATCACTAAGCAATTCTCCATCTCCTGCACTGAGTTTTATAGAAGAAGTTGCTGGTGTGATGTAAGACTTGGCACAACTCATTGAAGCCCTTTTTAACAAATTTGAAGCATACTTACTCTGAGTATGATAGAGCCCTTTGCTGTTTCAAACAACTTCAATACCTAAGAAATGATGTAGATGTCCCTGATCTTTAAGAGAGAATTCTGTATTCAACTTGTGTATAAACTGACTGATAAGAGCATTATTATTGTCCGTCACCAATATATCATCCACATATACCAATAAAATCCACAATCACTGGATATCTTCAAAACAATTAAAGAGTTATCTGACTTAGAGTTAACAAAATCCCAATGTAGCAAAAACCTCTTTAACCTGTCATACCAGGCTCTTGGATCCTGTTTTAACCCATACAAAGCCTTCCAAAGCTTATACACTTGCCCAGATTTCTGTGCATCAACAAATCCTTCTAACTAAGACATAAAAACAACCTCCCCAAGCATGCCATTAAGAAAGGCATTATCAACATCAAGGTGTTTAATGCTCAAACCAAAACTTACAACAAGAATTAAGACAATTCTCACTATAGTCCGTTTAACTACTAGACTGAATGTTTCACTAAAATCCACTCCAGGGGTTTGAAGAAACCCTTTAGCCACTAATCTTGCTTTAAACCTCTGAATTTTCCCCTCTGTAGTATATTTAATTTTGAACACCCATTTGTTTCCAACAATATTCATATCTGGTTGTATATGAAGCAAATCCTGAGTTTTTTTTTCTTTGTAAGGTTGAATACTCTTCTATCATAGATTTCTTCCAATCGGGGTCCAACAAAGCTTGTTGAACAGACGGAGGTTTAGTAGCAATGACAGAAGTATTGGTGAGAAAACTTTTAGGCTTAAAGATTTGATTCGTAGATCTGGTGGTCATTGAATGAGTGGGTTTACTAATGGAGTCAATTGTTCCTATCGATGTTGGTTGTATTGAAGATATTATTTGAGAATGAGATGGTAAAGAAGGCTCTAAGCATGATGTTTTGATGATAGACTTAGTAGGTTTAATGGCCTTAACCATTTTGACATTTTTGGTAGGTTGTTGAGGTAAGGTCTGACTCATAATTTCAGAAACTAACTTCTATTTATTTGTGGGCATAAAGACACTTGAAGTGGTTGAACTAGAAGAGTTTGCAGGTTGAGAAGCAAAATGAACAACATAATTAGTAATCTGAGTATTATTTTGAATTAAAGGACTCAAACTATCACAAATATACTGACAAGGAGAGAAAGAAGATGTACCTGTACTTCTGTTACAAGACTTTGGAGTAGATAACAATTTGGAAGTATCAAACACAAAATTAGGTAAAGAAGCAACATTTGGCAGATAGTTTAACTTTCTACTCTCAACAAAATTACTGATATTTATGATTTCAGTATATGGAAAATATACCTAATTAAAAATAACATCATTAGCAATATATATACGACCTGATGGATGCCAACACTTGTATCCCTTGTGATCTAAGGAGTAACCAATAAACATACATAAGGTAGTCCTATAATCCATCTTATGAGAATTATAGGATCATAGGTGCGGGAAGCAAGCACACCCAAATGTTTTTAAGAGGTACAAATTTGGTTTACTATGAAAGAGCTTTGAAATGGAGAGATATTACCTGGAACTGGTGTTGGCATCCTATGTATAAGATATGTAGCAGCCGAGAAAGCACGCCACCAGAAGAAAATAGGAAGGGAGGCTTGTGCCAGTAATGTCAAACAAGATTCAGTGATACGTTTATGCTTCCTTTCCACTCTTCCATTTTGATTGTGTGTAAATGAGCAAGAATGCCTAAAGCTTATCCCTTGTGTTTCAAGAAATTTGGAAAAGGCTCTAAACTCACCAACAAAGTCAGACTGCACAGTTTTGATAGATGATTCAAACTGCTTTTCAACTTGATTTTTGAAAACAACAAACACGTTTAAGGCTTCCGATTTGAGCTTAAGGGGATATATCCAAGCAAACCTTCTATAATCATCAACAAAGACAATGTAATATTTAAAACCTTCAAGGGAAACTCCAGGTGAAGGACCCCACAGATATGTATGTACTAGTTTTTAGGAATTTGGTTGCTTTAGTATCATATAGAGGATGGAAAAGTTTGTGACTTTGCCATATCGGAAAGAATTACAAAATTCTAAAGTATTTTTTGAAAGGTATCTTTGCTTCATGAAGCATTTGAGCAAGAACTTTAAAAGTATGATGCCCCAGTTTTCTATGCCACACATTCATATCAGTAGAGACCGAATTGGAAAGCACAAGAAATCTATTTATTAGGTTGACATAATTACATGGAATTTTTACAGTTAAAAGAGAGTAACAAAAATTCAAAGAACTATTGAACATATTCAGATTCTTATTACAGCAAAGTAAAGTCGAACAATTATGCAAATCAGAAGGTAAGACATAATAGCAACTTAGATTCCAAAAGACACCATCCTTTTTTTTCACAGGCCAACACAACTTGTACATACCATCTTCAAGCACTCCGTTGACCAGCACCATTCCTGTGAGCTCGTCCTTAACAAAATCATATTCATCATGAAATTCAAGGAAAACATCAGTATATTTGGTTATTTTCGAGACATTAATCATGTTTTTCTTGAATTCATATTTTATGGATTAGTTTTACGTCCAACAACACACGATTAGGGTTAAGAAAAAAAAACAGGAGAAACCTATATAAATATGCATGATCAATATTCTACCCTAATTATTCTACGCTCACCTCTATACAATATCCTTTCTAAATTCCACCTCCCTGTCGCACACTCTCTCATCTTAAATCAGTGGCCATATCAAGTCCTTGGATTGTAAACTGTGGGCTAATATTCATGGGTAAGTCTTAAAGTTTTCTTTTTGTGGTTGTTAGTTATCCTATTGATGTGAATAGCTTCATGAAAGCTAAAACAATAACATACGCTTTAGAATTGACCATTTAGATTGGGTATTTAGCAAAATTTTTACTGCTCGTTAATGATTACTATCATTGTCATGAATGTTTCAATCTTGCATTGATACCCATTGTTTGAAACCTTCATAGAATCGCTTTATAAAAAAGGGGAAAATTGAATCGGGATAGTCATAACTAAATGTTGATGATTCAAAGGTTTGAATTCATTCTAAATTTGAATATTAAATCAGGAATTTATGATAGTCCTTTTTGTTTTACCACCTTCATTGATAAATGGTATGGAAGCTACCCTTATGTGAAGTGATAGTTAATTTGGGAGTATCATTCATATATTTTCAAATGGAAAAACAAGATTAGTCAAACTGTATATGTTGACTTGTGTTTTTTAGTGTCTTTGTTGAGGTTGGCGTTTGAATTGAAATTTGGAGGTTTTATGGAGGTTTTGTAAATGTGTTTTATTCAAGATTCCATAACACTCCATAGTTTGGTGTATAAAATGATTCATAGTGCGTGTGAGTTGATTAATTGGTTTATGTGGCTTCTCGGCTCTAGTATAATGGTCGTTTCCCTTGGCCTATCTTTTTCTTCTTCCTTTAAACTTTTATAAATTTGTTTACACTTAGACTACAATATGAGCTTGAAAGAGATTGTTTTTTTTTCAATTGGTTATTAAATATTTGTATTCAAAGATCGTGAAATTTATATAATATTTGAATGTATAAAACTTAATAGTTTTAACTTTGAGCATTGGCAACTCGAAGCATTCTTTATTCATTTAATTTTGCTAAGGACGCCAATTAAGTAGAATTTTATGCATACTTTAATGTTTACAAACTTTGATGTTGTATTGATTTATTATTGTGATGCCGTTTGATATTATGTTTAATTATATTTGTATGTATGTTATCTGTGATGTAATTGTATTGAAATATTGATTGTAAATACATTCATACATATACATGAGGGTTTGTAGGATGAATATAATCAATTTAATTAAAAGTTTAAACACCTGGTGTGTGTTTATGCCATGAAAGACGTGAGTGGGAAATGAGATGCAGGGGACCGGCGGACCCGATAATGGTTAATGGTTAATGTGAATGGATGATCGTTTGGCTTGTCCAGCGATATAATATGAATGGATGATTGTTTGGCTTGTCCAACGATATAATGTGAATGAATGATACTACTAGGGCCTGGTAGTCGAACAAGTTCTGTAATAATTACCCACTGCCTGTGATTAGTTAAATATTACACAAGTGAACTCGCGAATAAATGAAAGAAATGAATGCAATGGAAATTGTAAATAATTGAATGTGACAAGTTTGCATGGAAAGAATGTAATGAAACGAAATTAATGAAAGCAAGGAAAATAAAGTGATAAAATGATTATAAAGTGTATGTCAAACACAAATGTTTTTAAAATAGAATTGAATGCGCATGTATCTGTAAGATTTTACTTACTGGGCTTTAGCTCATTCCGTGGTTTCTAAATATTTTTAGGTGAGGAGTAATTGCTAGACGATACCTTGCAGGCGAATTGGACTCAGTAGAATAGTTCGAATAAAGATTTCAGACAATTGCTTTATGATTAATTATTATTATTTTGACGATTTAGCTTAAAATTATTGGTTGTTATTTGACTAAGTTTCTGCTGTAAATTTTTTATTATTATTTAAGTACTTTGAATTCAATACCTATAAATTTAAATAAAGGATTTGATAAAGTTATGTTTTAAATTAAGCTATATCTTTCTTATTAAATATTTGATTAACGTTAAAGAGGATATCACTTTCTATATTATAATCAATAAAGTAGTTTTAGTATTGGGGTGTTACAAAAAACTTCTAAGATATAATTTAGTAATTTAGTAACAAAAACAATTACAAGAATAAGATATATATAGATAAACCTAAGCTTAATAAAAAACTAATAGAAGCTAACTAACTGAGTTTGGGTAAAACAATTAGAACTGGTAGAGTAGTTAGCTAAACTAGCTAACTGAGAAACTGATCTCTTATACTACCATCGATCGACAGAGCGGAATGACCAGAAAAAAAGTGAAGCTAGAAAGCCATAAGATAGGTGGTAACTATCTTGTAAAGCTTCTTGTTTCATGAGGAAGGAGATAGCAGGGAGCTACCAAGGTGACAACATGTTGACATGAGCTAGGGTGACAACATGAAGATATTAGTAGCTTACTTAAGTGACAACATCATGTAATCCAACCATCATTAACACTATAATAGAGGATTAGTTATGAATTCATTGATGGAGAACTATTGCATATTATTGAGGCTTCTCTTGATGTGATCTATTGAGGAGAGCCTGTCATTGTGCATGTTGCAGTTGATTGGAGAGAGGAATATGTCCCAACACTTTTGTTGAGGTGTTGCAACAAATTTTATGAATATGGAGCTAGCAGACATGGAGGGATGTTGTGGTCTGAAATGATTTGGAGGATGAGATAGCAGTAGGAGTAAGTTATGCCAACCCTAACAACCTCTTTTCAAGCGGAAAATGGTAGAACCCATATTGAGCTTGGACTTGAGGTAAGCCAACTAACTTCCTGACAAAGCTTTGGTGAGAAGATCGCATACATTATTAGTGGATGGAACGAATTTGATGCATAGTTGATTAGCCAGTACCTTATACTTACATAATGTGCATCATTTTCAATGTGCTTGGTTCGAGCATGAGCAACAAGATTAGAAGCCAAAGATGTTGCTCCTATGTTATCACACCAAATGACAAGTTTAGCTGTATAGGTGTCGTAACGTGCATGCGATACAGAACGACGATTGAAAGATCATTTTGAAAAAGAAAGTTGGAGTTGCCACTAATCATTTTAGGGATGATTGGTCACCCAATTTTAAAAATAAATATTTTAGTCTACGAAAACCCAAAGTTGATTCGGGAGTCATTTGTGTGTGGGGAAGGTATTAGTACCCCACAACATCCATTATTAAAATGGTTACCAAATTCAATCAAACGCTATCGAAAATATATTTAAAATAAATAAATAAGTGAACAGAACTCATTTTTGAATGTCCCATTAGGTATGCCTTGCATCATAAAAATGATATAAAATAAATGACCTTTATTATATTTTTTATTTTTTAAAAATCAAAGCATTATTGAAGTTATTATCAATATCTAAAAATAACTCTTCATTTTAGTAGTTCGAAAAGATTGGTATCCCAGAAATCTCAAACTCTATCATAGGATTTTTAGTGAAAACTAAATAATGAAATTAATAAATTTTTTGTAATTGTTATGGTTGTAATTTATACATATACAAATATTAACTCTAATCATAAGTGAATGAGACAATAATCATATTATAAGCATGATGATATGATAATGATACATAAATAAATAAGAAATAAAAAGAAGAAATGGTAAAAATGATAAAAAAAATGTGTGATAAATTTAAAGAGAATGTAGAAAGTAAAAAAAGAATATGTAGGACATGTAAAAGATGAACATATGTTAAGAAAAGAAAAAAATTAAAATGAAACCAAAGGAAAAAAAGAAAAAGAAAGAAAGAAAAAAAATGGGGGTGGGGGACAAGGTTGTGGCCACAACTGCAACCCTGTTCTTGACAGAGGGTTGCGGCAACTCCCTGTTCTCAACATAGGATTGTTCCACCCTCTTTTTTTAATTTTTATTCTTTTTAATTTTTAATTTCTTATGTTTTTAATAATATAATATAATTATGATATTATAAATAAATTAATATAAAATATTTTATGTATAAATAAATTTGAATTATGTAAATGTTTAATTTCATAAAATAATATACACATACACACATATATAAATACATAATTGGTATAAGTATACCATTTTTTCCTACAAGTCTACTAATTACAATTATTTTCTTTCCTTCAATCATTTTTATTCAAATAACAAATAAAAATTACAAACGGTAACTAGTTTCACCGAGTGTCTAAAAAAATGATGATAGAAATCTCGAAATAAAAATATTTTTAGGGTATAAATATACCTTTTTAATTTTTGACTACATAGTCTACTAATTACCATTATTTTATTTTTTTCAATCATTGTTAATCAAATAGTAAAAAAAAAATCATGGACAGTAATTAATTCAATTGAGTATCACAAAAAATGATAATAAGATCTAAAAAAATCAACTTTTTTTGCATGAAAATTATGCATTTTTATGTATGAAAAATTTTGTGATACTCTCTATATGATATAGATGTTTAACTCTCTATATGATATTTTATGCATTTTTATGTATGAAAAATTTCATAGGATATTTTTTTGCATGAAATGTACACTTTCAACCCATTAAATGGTTGATTTCCATACCCTTAAAAAAATTTATCCTCATCCTCATTGATTGAGTTCATGATAAAATATATCTCATTATCAAATTTGTAAGTTCTTAAAGGAAGAAAATCATTAATGCATTGAAATAAAACTCAAGATTAAGAGTAAAAAAATGAAGAATAATGAACAACTATTTCTACTTTTACTTATGGAAAGAAAAAAAAGATATACACTGAATGAGTATAAATGAGAAAGGATGAAGAGCAATGAACAATATATATTTTTAGATAAGGTGTAAAAAATGTAAACTACCTTAAGAAAAAGAATGAAATAAGCTAAATAGTAATTGATGATATTATTTCACTCCTCTCTCTATCTCTCACTAAGAAAACCTCTTCTATTTCTCACTTTCTCTAAAAACAAACCTCTTCTCTTTCTCTCTACAAAAACCACATTCTTAAGTGAAGATATCATCTCTATTTATAGGCAAAAGTAAGGTTTCCCTTTTTTGCTTTTAGTCATTATGCTCTTTTTTATTTTTTTAGTCTTTAGACTTTTTTTCCTATTTACTCCTAGGGCTATCTTTCTATTTTAGACAATAGGATTTTTTTAAACCATACATATCGTCTTAGATTATTATATGAGTAGAAAACTAAAGTGTGTATATTCAAAGTTTTTGGACCGAAAAAAATACGGTATCTATAACATGTTATGTGCATCTCAAGAAGTAAAGGTTCAATCCAAATGATCTTTGAAGTTGTGTTTGCAAGTGATCAATATTCATTTTCAGTTATGGATCTAGCAACAACATGTGGCTTTTTAGAGAAGCATGAAATTATGCTAAGGCCAAGAAACATAGCATAACCACATGTGGATTTTCTGTCATCAGACAACTTACACAGTCTTTATTAGAGAAGGCAATCAGTTAGAGATCTGAGACTGACTTCAGGAGGAGTCCTTCATACAATGTGGCTTCAAGATATCTCAAAAGTATTTTGTAGGCCTGTCAATGCAAGGTGGTTAGACGTTGGAGAAACTAGCTGGGTTTATTAACTATGAAAGCAATGTCAGGTTTTGAGATAATGGCATAATGTAGAGCTCTAATCACACTCCCGTTAAGAGAGACATATAAGAAAAGATCACCTCTATGCTGAGACAGTTTGGTATTGCTAGTGAAAGAGTGGTGTAAGGTTTTGAAGCTTTCATATGTGTTTTGTGCAATAAATATGACATGCACGTGGCTTGTGAAGACGAAACCAATGCTGGTTTTTATGAATTCAATGCCTAGGAATTAATGAACTTCTTCCAAATCCTTGAGAGTAAATTCTGAGTGAAGATAGCAATAAGTTTGGAGATATACTGACAATTTATTACATATAACAGAAATGTCAACTACATCTACTAAGATGTAAAAAATTATTGAGCATCTTTGAAGAATAAATAGAGAAGTATCATATGCAGATGTCATGAAACCTTTTTGAAGTAAAGCTAGCCTCAGTTTATCAGACCCTTGAGGCTCGTAAGGCCATAAAGTGCCTTCTAAAGCTTGTACATATGATTTAGATTTGAGGAGTCAATAAGCCTAGAGGCTGAGTCATATAGATTGTTTCTTGAAGGTATCCATGCATAAAAGCATTGGTCGCATTTAGTTGCCTTACTGGCCAATTAAAGGAGAGAGCAACAAAAATGACAATTCTAATGATGACTGGTTTAACCACTGGTGAGAATGTTTTAATGTAGTTTAAACTTTGAGTTTGGTGGAATCTTTTGGCTACAAGCCTAGCTTATATCTTTGAACTAAACCATATGGATTCTGCTTCTCTTTAAACACCTAATTTACTACCAATAACATAGTTGATATAAGGATCCAATGATCATGTTTTGTTATACCGTAAAGCATCATACTCAGCTTGCATACCTTGCTTACATAAAGGATGAGTAAGAAGTCTTGATAGAAGAAGGCTCTAAAGGTTGACTGATATGAGATATGATAGAGTATAAATTAGGTTTGAAAATGGCCATTTTGGATTTGGTAAGCATAGGGTGAGTATTATGAATATAGGGTAGAGGTGGCACTGGTGATGGGTGGGTTGGAGTGCGATGAGTTGAAATTGGGCTGTGTAGGGGTGAAACTGTATCATGAGCATAAGAAATAACATCTAAATTGCATACAGAGAAACTTGGGGAAGATGAAATTGTTGGGTTGTCACGACGTGTGCACGGCGAAAGCGTCTGGCCCGATGCCATTTAAAAAAAATTAAACTTTTAATAAAGATCGAAACTTTTAATAAAACAAAACTTGTGCAACTCCACGATAATCAAATAATTTTATTTATCGAAAACCCTTTTTCAATCAGTTATGATTCATTATATATTTATATATTAAATCTACAACATACAAAATTAGGAATCATATATCTCTTGTAGTCTATATCTAACGTCTTTACAAAACTTATCGATCCTCTGTCCCACGAAACCATTCTAAAGATCTGTAGACTCCGAGATCTACACTAAGATCTTCTAAGTCAATCCTCAACGCATTAGGACGTGTGTGTGCACGTAGAATATTACTAGACACTTGTTTTTGTCTCTAGATGTACTCAAAACATAAGATCTAGAGATTTACTGAGAATGACATTAGTGAGACGATGCTCTAAGAGAGTGCGATGATTATTCTTTTAGAGATTTGATTAACTTTTAATCACAGAGAAAAATCACTTCAACACCAACTGTGTTCTCAACTCAATTATTGATTGATGAATTGAGGAACTCATTCATCAACTGAGGCCATTAAAATAATATCCGTATATTTTCTAAATAATGGCGTATCAAATTTTTAGGGATATGTTGAAATAATATTTAATTATAAAATCACCAATTGTAGTGGAACTCACTGCAGTGCTACATGGCATTGCAGTGTGCTGTGAGGCAGCACAGTGCCTCACGACATTGTGCCTCACGGCACCACTGTAGTGTCGTGTGACACTACAGTGTTGCATCCCCGCTACTGTAGTGACATGTGATACTACAAAAGTCCATGTCAATCTTTGATACTCAATCAGTGATTGACACGTGACAATTACTATGAATTAAATATATTTTAATTAGATAAATATCTAGATATAAGTTAATTTAAAATTAATATATCTGATTATCCCTATCAACTAGCTTATCTATTATTTCACAAATAACAAATTTAGTTGATTCAAATTATTATATAATAATAATAATAATTTAATTATCTAATTTCACAAATTAGATAGTCTATCTCACTTATCGATAATCGAAAAATAATCGATAATTATTTCTATACATAATTTCTAAAATTATATTTATATATATAAATAATTCAATTAATTAATCACACAATTATCTCAAAATTATATACTTGCCCCAGAATAAAAATTTCTACTGCAAGTCAGTCATTTTCTCATGTTCTGAAATATTCATACTCTATACTGCGTAGAATAGAGGTGACTTGGAGACCATTGACCTATAATCTTAAGCTATATTAAACAAGATTTCTATTTAAACTCTTTAATTAAATAATCTTATTTATTAATTTCATTATTACTCCACTATAAATATGAAAGTGAACTCTTAGTGATTATAGAATGTATTTACAGAGTATTTTCATGTAGTCCACTGAGATAATCATTTAATGTAGTTCCGTCCTCCAATTATTGTTCGTAAATTAGAGTTAGTCAAAATTACCGTTTTATCCCTATAAATACCTCTTGATCCTTAAGTACTATTAATCCAATAGTGAATGATTAATTTATAATTTTATTATAAATTTGAGCTCAATAACCATTCAGTTTCACAAACTTAAGGGAATCGATATACAATCCGTTAGGAAATCTTAGTTTTCAAATCATGTAAGATCATGTTCTCAGCCATGCACATCACTAAATCTTCAAAATAAAAGTGACTAGCTTGTTTTACAAATAAATCTTAACGAGTGAATCAAAAGATCCAGTAGACATGCTTATGAGTTCATAACTACTTAGAATTCAGACTGATCTACATACGATCATCGAATTGATGTGTATTAAATTTTTATGATATAACCTCATTATATAAAGTACCTTCATTCAAATGTCTATCCACATCAATGATCCGGGTCTAGATCACACGCATTCATAATGCTTAGTGAACCGTACTAGCAATCATTTATTAAATATTTCATACTTTAATATGTTGCTAACAATTTTTTTCATTATCTATGATCTTAATCATCTCGTACTCATACAAGATCATAGTCTCGTTAGTGAATATGAAGTTTTCATATATTTATAAATTATTCAACAATAATTTAAAAGAACAATTCACTTCAAGAAATATGACATTCTACAAGAGGCAGATATCCTCGTGAAAAGTATTCACATGGATCATGCGACTCTTGTGACAACCCCTCATATTAAAAGTTCACATTTTTCGTGAGACGTGCCACCTCCTATGAAGGCCCCTGTGGGATCTCGATGTTTACATAATTTTTTGATTCCTGAAAAATGTTGTTTAATGAGATTTTATGACCCCTATTACTTTTATTCAACATGTGTTTTTAATTCTTGTGAATTAATATTCACATGTATTTTTGTATCCTATTAAATTAGATACCATAAGATTTTTTTAATCTCATTGATATAGTTTTTTTGTTATAAATTATGCTTCTTATAAAGAGATTTTCCTAGCATTTTATTAATGTTATTTTTTTACAATCAATTTATATGCACATGTTTACGTACCTATTTAAATATTTAAAATTAATACATTACTAGACTAAAAGGCATTCACACATCATTTCATTTTCATAAAATATTATCCATAAGTATCATCTAAAAGTATTAGTACTTAATCTACTAATACAACGTGCTATTCAAAAACAAAAAAAACATCTAAAAGTTTCACAGACGCTCAAAATAACTTCAAATTTCCACTGCTTAACTCTTCTAAATTTGATTCCATGTTGAAAACCTTCAAGAGATTGTATGTCCCGCATTTTAAAGAATAAAAAAATAACTTTAAGATAATTTCGCATTGCTCACATCACCAATTTATACTTTGAGAAAATAACACTGCATATTTTTAAGCACACTATAATATTTTGTAGAATTGTATAAAAACATAAAGTAAGCAAATATACAGTTCATTGTATCATGAAAAGACATACCAACATATTGGTCAATATCCTAAGTTCTTTATCTTTTCTTTCTGATCATTATTCTTAACTTAGTTATTATGAAACATCTCATGTCTAGCTAATTGCTCAATAAACAATTTCTATAGTAGTACAGAGCTTCGGAAAACAAACACTACATAAATAAGAAATCTCAGTGTCACATGGTATCTCACTTTTCTTTAACATGTCACTTTGCCGCATTGTACAAGAATTTCAGTACTATCTTCCTGGCCTATTTTAAAAGTACCCTTTTGCTGCAAGTCCATTAAATAAATGAAATATTAGAAATGGACAATCAATTCCAGATAAAGAATAAGGAGAGGAAGAGTTGGGCAAGGGGCTGCTCACCCTTTTCAAAGCCTCTAGAAACTCTTCTTGTCAAATATAATCTAGATCTTTTCTAGCAGTTAGAGCTCATTTACCCAATGTTGCTCTCTCCGAACATGGTTTTAGCTGTTGGACATCTTCAATCCATGGATCGTTGCTATTTTTAGGAAGAGTTGCTAAGCCATGGGCTGCAACCTTGGTCACATCCCTTGCTTCTTCTGGAAGTTTGTCCTTTATACGACAAAAATATCTTGGAATGGGAAATAAGAACTCTACATATCAACATAGTATAAGAGTCAACTAGAATCTTTTGTAGTTGAACTAAGTAAACATACTAAACATACGAAAGACTTCATTTGAAAAGGAAGAAATAACTTAAAATGAGATTTAAGCATTAGCTAAGTGTGCCTTCCGCTTCATGAATTTGGGAATGGGAAATCTCAAAATCATAAATTCCTTCATAAATGAGCTTAAAACCGAGGAATAACAGCGAATTGGAGAATTTATATTTTAGAAAACTTTTGCAGACAATAATTTTGGTTAAAATTGCATCAATGGAAGATAGACCTTGAGCTGATCCAGGTACATCTGCTACAAGTTGAGCCACAACACCAGCTCTATTGAGTCTGCTCATGCTTAGAACCTGCATGAGTATTCGTCAAGAAGAAAACTAAATATGGGTAAAGCAATCAAAGTGAAACTAACTTAAGAGCAAATCATGTCCTCTCCTGTTCAATTATGAGTTACTCTAGTTCCAATAATAATGAATTGTTTAAGTTATACCTTTTATAAAGAGATTTTCCTAACATTTTAAAAATGTTACTTTTTTACAATCAATTTATATGCACCTATTTACGTACATATTTGAGCACTCAAAATTAAAACATTACTAGACTAAAAGACATTCAAATATGATTTCATTTTCATAAAATATTATCCAAAAGTATCATCCATAAGTACCATCTAAAAGTATTAGTACTTAGTCTATTAATACAATAGCATCATCATTTATTTCATGATGGTAGAGACCCATGTGGAAATCTGTCTCTCTGTCTCTCATGTTTAATGATGATGTTAAGTAGATATTAAGCTATAAAATAACTTCAATATTCAGCTCCCAAAGTGGAATCTGCAATGCTGGATTCATACTTCTTC
Source organism: Datisca glomerata (assembly GCA_003255025.1). Lineage (NCBI taxonomy): Eukaryota > Viridiplantae > Streptophyta > Magnoliopsida > Cucurbitales > Datiscaceae > Datisca > Datisca glomerata. The sequence continues at coordinate 352,014 of QANY01010269.1, forward strand.
AGACTACAACTTCTGCACCTAGGGTGAATACTGATCCAAACATCAACTTTTGACTGTCTGTGTCTGATTGAAAGTCAGAACCAGTTTATCTAGTGGGGTTTAGGCCTCCACCTGAATAAATAAGCATATATTTTCTCTGTATTTTAAGATAATTGAGAATGTGTTTTACTACAATCTAGTGTTCCAAAGCTGGATTTGATTGATAACAACTGACAATTTCCACTACATTACTGATGTCCGGTCTCGTACACAACATGGCATACATTAGACTTCCAACTGTTGAAGCATAGAGAACCTTTCTCATATCCTCTTCTCCTTCAGGTGTCTTAGGACATTATTCCTTGGAGAAGACAATTCCATGTATGGTTGGTAATTGACCTTTATTGGAATCTTGCCATTTCTCATTTTCAGGATCATCCATTTTTTCTTCATATGATAATGGATCATCCTTATTAGTGTCTGACACTAGGACATATGCCTCTAGTTTGTAGCGAACTAATTGTCTCACAACCCTCCCACTACGACGTTGCACCAGGGTTTACTTTACAGGAACTGTGGTTTATCTGGTTTGTTGTTTATTAGTAGAAATTGAAGGTGGTCTGATCTCGTCAGTTGCTAATTCCTCGAGAACTACTTTGTTATGAGGTTTGTAGTTTTACATATAGTCATGCTCAAGGATGGTTTCAATTTTTGACACAAACACTTTTTGATCTTACGAATATGCATACCTTAGATCTTGAGTATAACTTTCTGATCTTGGATCTAAGAACGTGAGCTGGACACCCCCATATATGGAAATGATGCAAACTAGGTTTGGAGTCATTCCATAACTCTAAAGGCGTCTTGCTTACAGACTTAGAGGGCACTATATTCAAAACATAAGTTGCTGTGTGTAGTGCACATTCCTAAAATGTAAGTGATGGTGATGAGTAACTTAACAACGACCTAACCATATCCAATAAGGATCGGTTTCTCCTCTTTAGAACACCATTTTGCTATGGTGCTCTAGATACTGTGAGTTGGGATAAGATTCTACACTCCAGTAAATAATCATTGAATTCTAAATCCAAGTATTCAACGCCTCGATTAGATTGAAGGGTTTTTAATGATTTACCTAATTGCTGTTCAACTTCAGACTTGAAGTCTTTAAATTTTCCAAAAGTTTCTGACTTTCTATGCATTAGGTAACTATAACCATATCTTGAGTAGTGGTCAATGAAAGTAACAAAATACTCATGCTCACCTCTAGCTTATACATTGATCAGTCCACATGCATCACTATGTACCAGCTCAAATGGTTCCTTGGCTCTTTGGCCTTTTCCTATGAAAGTTCTCTTAGTCATTTTACCCTCTAGACAGGATTCACAGACAGGAAAAGTTTCAACTTTTAGTTCTCTCAAATCACCATGCTTTGTTAACCTATTTAACTTATCGAGATTAATATGTCCCAACCTAAGATGCCAAAGATATGTGTTATCATCATCAAGAGAAACTCTTTGTCATTTGTTACTTTTAGGTTTTACTACTTTAAATAATTCAGAATTATTTAATAAGCATTCAGTTAGTTTAAGTATATACAGTTTGTTTATTACTTTAGCATGAAAAATATCGAATCCATTCTTAGAAATAATACACTCTTTAATAATAAAAGAAACTTCGAATAAGTTGTTCTTGCAAAAAAGAAAGAGAAATCAAAATTCTAGAAATGCCAGGAATATTTAAACATTGTTAAAAACTAAATAATTATATCCAAAAGTTAAATGAACTGTCCCTAATGCTTTAGCTCACACGAGCACATCATTGCCAACTCTCAAAATGACCTCGCCATCAGCTAGCTCCCTTGACGAATCTAACATTTGTAAAGAAGAACATACATGGTTAGTGAGTCCTGAATCAAATATCCTGGATGACAAATCATATTCGACTAAGCAAGCTTCAAGTACAATTAAATCATATTTACCTTTCTTTTTCAGCTCGGAGAGATACTTGTTATAATTTCTCTTCCAATGACCTTCAACCCCACATTAGAAACAATTTCCCTTTGGCTTGTTATCGTTCTTGTTCTTCTTGACTTTTCATGATGTCTTGGATTTCTTTCCTCTTTTGTCGTTATTTTTGTCCTTACCATTGTTCTTCTTTATTTTCTTATTCTTAACAATATTGGAGGAAGGTTTTTTCTCAACATCATTTCCCTCGCTCTCTCATTCTAAGGTTGAGTGATTCAAACAATTGGGTCATGTTTAATTGCAACTCATTCATAACATAGTTGGTCGTGAACGTAGAAAAAGCTGGTGTGAGCGACTCAAGTATAATACTAACTTGAGTCCGCTCATGAATGGTCGCCCCATGTATTTCTGCCTTGTGCATTATGTTGATCATGTTCAAAACATGTTCTCGCATAGAAGTACCCTATCTCATCTTAGTCATCATGTAGCTCCTAGTAGCCTCGTGATGATTTTGATCAGAGTGCTGCCCAAACATCGCCTGTAGAGATTCCATAATCTCATAGGCAGTCTCCATGCTTTCATGCTTGGTTCTCAGAATATCATCCATACTCACAAGCATGTAACACTTCATCTTGTTGTTTGATATGATCCAAACATCATATTTGTCTTTAACATTCTTAGGGGCATTAGCAGCGGGCTCCTCAGGACATTCCTGAGTAAGAACGAACTTATGGTTCTCACAAATCATTATTAAGTTCATATTTGATTTCCAACGTACGAAATTACCATCATTCAATTTCTCAAGAGCGAGTAAAGTAGTAATAAAGTTAACCCTAATAGACATAATAATGATAATTGAAATTTAAAACATAAAAGATTCAATAGAATTAAAAAATATCTAGAATTTGAAAAGTAAACGTGATGTATGAATGCGACACAATAAACACATAAATTTTGCTAGGATCGATAGGTTTTAAAATTAAAGAAAATTAGATTTGAAACATGAAAGGTTTGTGGGCGAAATATCAAAACTTTTTTGATTTAACTTATTTAATCAAATTAAATAATTTAAAATCAATTTTAGTTTGATCATGCATATACGATATTAAAACGAATAGATTAAGTGAAAATGATTTTTCACTTTTACTCTGTATCGAAGAATTTCTGAACTAGTGGACCTCCCTCGAGCATTCTTCATGTTCTTCAAGCTTTAAGATCAAAATTATGAACTTGATTTTCCACGAACGATTTCCGAATCAGTCCACCAACAACCACCTGTTAATTTCTGAAATATATCTCGGAAGAATTTTACATAAAAATTTGAGTATGGACTCCCAAAACGATTGAAAAAAAAATCAAATCTTCCTTATTCAGATTAATTTCGGAGGCAACAGTCGTGAGAGGAGAAATTTTTTCCTTTTCTTTGTGTTGATAACAATAACTGTATCTAATACTCATTATCTCTTTGCAACCGAATTACTATTATATATTTATCAAGAGGTAATTTTTTCTTTTAATAAATAGACCCATTTATTATTAAATTCCTGAAAATTCTCCTAATTATCTATTATTGCCAAAAATTACATCATCTTCTAGAGTTTTAGTTGTACCGAAATTCATTAATCGAATTGATAAATAATTGATCATTATCAATTAATTAATTATTTAATTTAATTTATTTAAATAATTATCCAATAATAAGAAAATATTAGATTAATTAATTTGATACAATAATTACACTTAACAAACTTAAGTGACATCACCTATCACATACAGTGTAGGTAATATGACTTGACACCAAAACACATTTTGGTCCAACTTAGTTAATTTTTCTATTCTTGTTCTTTGAGCTATTTCTAAGACCGAATGGACCCACATGAATAAAGCTTAGGATTCAAATACCTGACGAATTTATCTCCATAAATTCTCAACCTATTTAATCCTGACATCATACGATTTTCGCTATAGATTTGATGCCTAATTAACTCTCGATTCATGCACGTTACATTTTCTGTTGGTGTAAATAAACTCTATTTATTTTCATGGTCCATAAAATATTTTAATATAATGTCCATCGTGAATATCAGTAACAAGAGTAAAATGTAAATTACCATTTTACCCCTCTTGTTATTATTTCCTTAACTCCTTTATTGATTGTGAATAAGAAATGCATAATAGTGAATTGTTTCATACAAATCACAAGTCTTATTCAATGACTCATTTCATCGAATACTTGGTCAAGTTAATTTATTCACACACCCATCAATAAAGCATAAGGTGATATTGTTGCTTTCATAATCTAACCACGAATATCCATATATGTGAATCTCACAACTCCTACTTAATTAAATTACAATTCCAACAACTGAGGTATAGCTAAATAGAACTCTCTCATTTGACATATCAAAGGTTAAAACTAACCAAGTCAAGTTACGTATTCACTTCAGGATTAAGGTAATTAAGAAAATACTCTTAATGTGTAAGAATTAGATTTAGAGCTAGGTAAACGAATTTGGGCTCTAAACTAATTTATTACCAGTCTATTCAACATGTTCATAACATGTCTAGGTTAACAATTTGAGTCTCCACTCTTATGCCCCAAGAGTGACATCCAGCAGTTCAACCTAACAGTCGTAATCGAATTTGATTATCCAGTCGATCCTAAAACTGCGTATATGCTTCTATCTTCTATAAATGTCGTTGTTAGTAAGGCATATCCCCATAATAAATTTGAGAGGGATGAGTAACTCATCATGGATCTAACTATATCCATCAGAGTTCAATTCCTTCTCTCTGGCACACCATTTTGTTGTGGCGTACTAACTGTCATAAGGTGAGAAAGAATAACTTCTTCCATAAGAAAGTCCTCGAACTCTCCTAGCAAGTACTCTCCACCACGGTCAAATCATAGTGTTTTGATTTATTTTTATAATTGCTTTTCAACCATGGCCTTATATTCTTTGAACTTTTGAAAGGTTTTAGACTTTGAATGCATTAGATAAACATGATCAAAATGTGAGTAGTCATCAGTGAAGGTTACGAAGTATTCATAACATCCTCTTGCTTGGATATTCAATGGACCACATTCATCACTATGTATGAGTTCAAGGTATTGAGTGGCTCTTTAACCTTTTGATGAAAAATGTCTCTTGGGCATTTTGCCTTTTACACAGGATTCACATGTGAGTAGGGAACCCACACTCAAAGATTGCAAAGGACCGTCATCCACATGTCGTTTAATCCCGTCTAGGCTAGCATGTCCAAGACGTAAGTGACACAGGTAGGTTAGGTCAGTTGAGTCATAGTTCAACCTAATATAATAATTACACTTAACTAACTTAAGTGACATCACCTATCACATATAGGTGTAGGAAATATGCCTTTGGATCAAATCACATTTCGGTCCAACTTAGTGCTTTTTCTATTCCTGTTCTCTCAACTATATCTGAGACTGAATGAACTCACATGAACAAAGCTTAGGATTCAAATACCCGACGCATTTATCACCATCAATTCCTGACCTATTTAATCCTGACATCGTACGACTCCACTATAGATACGATGCTGAATCAACTCTCGATTCATGCACGTTACATTTTCTGTTGGTGTAAATAAATTTTATTTACCCCACTTGTTATTATTTTATTAACTCCTTTATTCACTTTGAATAAGAAAGACATTATAGTGAATTGTCTCGTACAATTCACAAGTCATATTCAATGACTCATTTTATCGAATACTTGGCCAAATTAATTTATTCACACACCCATCGATAAAGCATAAGATGATATTGTTGGTTTCGCAATCCAATCACGAATTTTCATATATGTGAACCACGCAACTCCTACTTAATTAAATTACAATCTCAATAACTGAGGTATTGCCCACCAATTTAAACTCACTCATTTGACATATCAAAGATTGCAACTAACCAAGTCAAGTTAGGTATTCACCTTAGGATTAAGTAAGTACAAAAATACTCTTAAAGTATAATAATTAGATTTAGAGCTAGGTAAACGGTTTTGGGCTCTAAACTAATTTGTTACTGGTCTATTCAACATGTTCATAACATGTTTAGGTTAACCATTTGAGTGTCCACTCTTATGCGCCAAGTCTGACATCCAACTGTTCAACCTAATAGTCGTAATCAGATTCGATTGCCCAGTCGATCCTAAGACTGCGAATATCGTTTTGAAATATTTCAGAAGAGTTTGTCTGGAGACGCTTCTGTCTTTACTCTTCTTTCGTTGACAATAGCTTCTGGACTTGAATAATTTATAAATACGCTTTAATTTAAAATAAAATTTTCAATTTATTCATAAAAAATTTTCAACTCACTGTGGCTTCCTGCCCTAATTACAACCTACAAAGTCCTCTGCAAAAGTCGAGGAAAGAACACCACAGCGCATGAGAAACCAGACGAGAATTTAGGGGTGGGGGAAGGCTGATGAAAGCTGACCCCTAATTTATAACGAGGGTTTTTTATGGATTGAAACCCACTGTGTCTCCAGAGATTTTATCATTCCATTCTAGATTCAATATCCAGGTAAGGCTCAACCAACATCATCTTATGGAGCCACTTTAGGATCTCTGAACATATTCATCAAACAAAAACAACTAAGAGAAGCACAGTGAATTATCCTTCCTAAGATCATAGTCTGATTCCTTCTAATACACAAGATCCCTCTGATAAGGGAAAGTGTAAAGCATACTTGAACCTCGATAGACTTGTAAACTATAACAAGATCAGGGTTGTAAGGAGAAAAAATGAAAAATTAGAAAGTCATGAGATAAAAATATTTGTTCTTAATTTATGCTGAAACCTTCTGCCTTACAAAGAAAGAGAAGACCTCATTATATAGAGCTGGAGGGGAAATACAAACAAATAAGCGAAAGTACTAAATAGGAAAACTGCAGACCTAAAAGGCCTACTTTTACGAAGCAACGATAATTATTACAAAAAGACAGGACCTAAAAGCCTACTTTTACAAAGCAACGATAATTATTACAAAAGACAGGAAGCTATAGTCCGTTTTTTAATTATTACAACAAGACACAAGAAAAAGACAAAGACGAGTAGGAGACAGATGTGGTATCACTACCAATTTCCTTTGGAGATGGGCTCATGATCGGATCCAAGGTTGGCATATTCTTCATCATATGGTGGGTCTTGGAAATATGCGGAGCTGAACTCATCAAGATCTTAGTTGGCATCTGTAGGAGGTGAAGTCAAGGTGACTGGCTCCGGGGGTGGAACAGGAAGCTGGCCAAGGTCTAGGGAAAGACAGTCAAGGTGGAATTGGGTGTCCAACTGGTAGGGATCTTGAGACTCAAAAGGATATGGGTCCTGAGGGTGAGAAGAAGACAAACCATTGAATATGAATGAGCGTTGGAACTCATATAAAGCAGAGGAGGAAGCTCAAGATGAGAGTTGAGGACTAGAAGGGAATGGCCCAAGAGGAAAACTATTATAGACATTATCTGCGATGGATTCATTTAGTCTTGTTAAGGTCCGGCCTAGTTGGTCCATGTGTCGACTTTCATATTTGGGCCAAGTAGAAGAGGATTGCCAAAAATTAACATGGCTGCGCATATACAGAGTTCCATTGATAGAGTGATCTTGTTCTTGGTGGAGGATGTAGAAACAGAAAAAGGTATGTCTCTGTTTGCTGGGAGCTGTCCAGAAATTGTGAGTGAGAATTATCTTGAGATGGCTTCTCCAGTATGGAAGAGGGGTAAATAGTTGAAGAAGTGTCACAAGTTGCGTGTGGGTATTGACAGAATCACAGATATGATGGTATATAGGATATGGAGGGAATCCGATGGCACAGTAATGAAGAGCGGAAAGAGCCCAAAGATACCAGAGGAGTTCTTCTGGAATAGCACCTTTAATGAGGGGAACTGTGGTATAAGGGATGATCATATCAAAATGGTCTGGATAAAAATGAATGTGAGTTTTTACGAATAAAAGATGAAGCCAATAAAACAAAGTTTTTGTGGCAAGATTGTTAACAGTAGTATATCAAGTTTAGGTCCTAGAGGGAAAATGGTAGCCGGCTTGCTGAAGGGCATTGTGGGACTTGAGTCAAGGGTATCAGAAAATGGTAAGAATAAAAAGTGTCTAAGGAGAAGGGACGACTATAAGAGATTGATGTCTTTCTGAGATCGAGAGAGATAATCAGCAATGGTATTCTCATGTCCTTTGAGATAACGAATGGTGAATTTATAACATGAGAACCGATCTTTCCATATGAGAAGCTGTCTATTAGGAAGAATTTTTCCTTTTCGATCAAGCATATTTGAAAAGGATGTGTTATCCATTTCGATAGTAAATTCATACGGGCTGAGATAAAAACTGAATTTTTCAATCCCTTTTTTTACCGCAAGGATTTCCTTATAGGTAGCATGATAATGTTTGTCAGAGTCTTTAAATTGTCCACAATATAAATATTTACCCTTGTCTTCCTTAATGAGAATGGCCCCCGAGTGTTTATTATTGGCATATGTCAGTAGGATACGAAGTCCTGTATGTGGAATCTTAAGGGATACGAATGTTGAGCAAGTTCCTTGGGGATGTGGAGCGCCTTAGTTTGTGCGGGGCCCCAAGGGGGAGGATTCTTTTTTAGAAGTTTGGACAAATGGCTTGTGTAGGTGGCTACGTGAAGGATGAAATCTCTGAGATAATTGATAATGCCAAGGAATTGTAGGAGTTATTTGACCGTTAGATCAAAAATGGGGAATTTGAATAATTCCACGACAATATGGGGCCCTGGTTGGAAGTTTCCATATTCAAATATCATGCTCATAAATTCAATAAAGGTAGCACCAATTTCAGCCTTCTTGGATGAGAGAATAGTTCCACAATCTTTGATAAGATTAATAAAATGAGATAACATGAGTAGATGAGAATGTGGATCTTCTTAGAAGAGAAGAATATCATCAATATAAACCAGAGCACTGTGCAAAATGGGCTCAAACATTTGGGTCATGGCCTTTTAAAAAAGCGAAGGAGCAATTTAAGTCCAAAAGGCATGACGGTCCATTTGTACTGGGCATTGGGGATACAGAAAGCAGTCTTATGACGTCTTCTGGGTGAATGCCTAATTTCCAAAAACCATCTTTAAGGTCAAACTTTGAGAAGATCTTGGCCCGTTTAAGATGGATGGATAGAGTACTGGGCTTGGGAAGAGGATATTTATCATCTTGGAGAAAAGGTTGAGAGGCTTATAGTCAATTATAAGTCATCAGTTCTATCAGAGACAGTAAAAAATGCTTGAGTGGAGTTGGGGAAATATAGATCAAAAGAGTAATTTTGGAGGCGATAAATGATCTGATGATGTAGGGTGGCCATGATAACCCTGGAGTCTTGTTCTGCTCCAACAATCTGAACTTGAACTTTCAGTCTTTGAGAAAGTGTTAGGTCTAAAAGTTTAATATTAAAATCTGGAGCGATCGCAGGAATAACAGTTCCATTGGTGAGAGTGGTTAGAATTGAACCAATCAACGCATTACCGTAGGATGTGAATGTGGTGTCTAGGAGAGCATTCCGAACAGTAGCTGCAATTCCTTTTCTAACATGGAAAGTCAAGATAAGACGAATAGCACTAACATGGAGGTGAGTATAGCCTTATGTCTGCCAACCATTAAACAACGCTTGAGGAATTTTGAGAGTGATATATTGTTCTGCAGTGGTGGCTTGGAGACCACAGTGATCTAATTTTGTGGTTTGCACAATCTCTTTCTCATGAGGCCTGTGGTTTGATATTAGAGTTCTGATACTATAAAGTACTCTGTTTGACCGATGATAAAGGCTGCATGGACTGAGAAAATGTAATTATGTCTTCTATATTATGACATCTTCAGGAAGATGATGGATTTAAATAAGGTTGTCAATCTTGTTTGCTATGGTTCTGCGAACAGAAGGGGGAAGATCTTTGGGAGAGAAAGAGGAGGAAAGATGAACAGGTTCAAGACTTGTTGATTCACTCATTTTATGGGGTGTCTCCTTACTGACCTTCTCTCAGAATAGGGTACCACATTCTGGACAAGTATGGCTCTGATACCAATCAGTTCATAGATCCTAAAGTGCCTCCCTAAGATGATATTGGTTGAGCCTTACCTAGATATTGAATGTATTCATTAGACTGATCAGCTGAGAACAGTATAGCTGATATCCCAACTCGGTCAAAACTAAACTACTTCACTTACTCTTATCTTCTTAAGAAGTTCAACCTTGGTAATGGTATAACTTGAAACCTTCCTTAAGAGGATGAAAACAAAGTCATCTCGAGGTCCAAGTGTTATACTAATGATGAAGACCATAAGTTACATTAACATATCAACTTTCTCTCACTCACTATTTTAGGATGATTCCATTTTAACTAATCAATTAATTTTAAATTAATCACTGGCTAAAATAATAACTCTATTAATATTCAATAATAGATGAACTTAGATTTACTAAAGTCGGTTATCCTAAATTTTACTATAACATTTAGTGTGGTGTGATTACCAAGTTTTAACTAATTAAAATCTAGCAGTTTACATGCAATTGATTTAATAAAATAATACATATAAACATATTAGGATAATCTAATAAATCATGTTTCTAGTGATGAGATGCGTGATCAAATAAATACGATTTTCATGTATGACATTTGATCGACTAATGCATTGACATATTATCAAACATAACAATTAAAAAATTATTTAAAAATAAAATAAATAATAATGGACTGAGAGACAATTAAGTATTTTTAAATTACAACCCTTGAAATAAAGAAATAATATTACAAAACAGACTTCAAGAATACATATTTTTCAAATATTACCTTCTACTCCTGATGTCCATTTTCATAATCTTCAAGTTTTGAATAAAATCTTATTTAATTAGGGAAAACTAATTTTCTTTATGAAAATTAATTTCTATAATTATTTTTTAAAAAAAGTAGTTGATTTTGACTTAGTCACATAAACACTTTATTTGATTTATTCAAATTTGGGTCAAACTCAATCAACCTATTAATTTATAATTTTCATTAAATTAAAAATAAAAATTAATTTTAAAATTAAATTAATTTTAAAATTTAAAAGGATAACTGATAGACTTAGGATTATCATAAAACTCTATAGTGATAGGATTGGTTGATATCAGAGTTTGTGCGAAACTTCCCTAAATGTGACAACAGTTGCCACCTACCACCATCATCGCGTCGTCGACTGTCGTCTGCCGCTGCCTGCCACCGATCACCGCCAAAAGCCAGCTTCCACCGTCGAAGCCGATTTTTCGGTGACATTGCCGTCAGCTTTAATGAGCACGCGCCAGCGCCAGAAATCCAATTTCCGATGCTGGCGCCAAAATTCTAAAAGAATTCCTATTTCTTTTCTTTTTCCTCTGTTGTTCGTCTTGTCAGTTCTTCATCTTCTTACGATCGGAATAATTATAATAAATATTCAAAATAAAATTACAAAAATTTATACGTCCCAAAACGGCTTACACAAGATCTAAGAAAAAATTAAAAGAACAAAGCCTAATCCAATAATCACCATATAATTATCGATCCATTATTTTCCATACATTCAAAAACCATAACCATCCATCCATTCATACATATCTCATATTATATGAAAAATACAAGAAAGCCCACACAACATTTAACATATAAATATATAAAGATCACTTTAATGCCACTTGTTGGGTTGTCGCGGCACGTGTGCGGCGGAAGCATGAGGCGCGAGGCCATTTAAAAAAAATTAAACTTCTAATAAAGATAGAATATTTTAATAAATAAAACTTGCGCGACGACACGATAACCAAATAAAAACTTTTTATTGAAAATAATTTTTCAATTAGTCAGGATCTATTATATATTTATACATTAAATCTACAACATACAAGGTTAGGAATCAAAACACTATATCAAGGGTCCTTGCAAAACCGATCGATCCTTTATACCACGAAATCGTTGTGACGATTAGTAGACTCTGAAATCCATACCAAGATCTTTCAAGTCAATCCTCAAAGCACTAGGACGTGTGTGGCACGTAGAATATTACAATACTTTTTTTATCTTTAGATGTGCTCAACACATGAGATCTAGAGATTTACTTTGAATGACTTTAGTGAGACAATTCTGTAAAAGAACGCGATGATTATTCTTTTAAAAATTTTATTAACTTTTAATCACAGAGAAAAATCACTCTAACACCAACTGTGTTATCAAATCAATTCTTGACTGATGAACTGATGAACTCATTCCTCAACTGAGGTCATTAGAATAATATATGTATATTTTTTAAATAATGGCGTATAAGATTTTTAGAGATAAATTAAAATAATATTTAATTATAAAATTGTCAATTGTAGTGACCTGCTACAACTATGCACAACTGTAGTGTACCGTGAGGCAGCATAGTGCAACACTCCATATTTACATATATAAAAAACTCAATTAATTAATTATTTTTAATACACAATCATTGATTGACACATGACAATTGCTACGAATTAATATTTATTTTAATCAGATAAATATCTAGATATCAGTTAATTCAAAATTAACATATTTGATTATCCCTATCAACTAACTTATCTGGTATATCACAAATAATAGATTTGATCGATTCAAATTATTATCTAACAATAATTCTAATTTCATAATTTGAAGAATAATCGATAAATACTTATATATATAATTTCCAAAAATTATATATATATAGTTTAATAAATTAATCACACATAATTATCTCATAATTATGTACTTGTCGCAGAATAAAAATTCTTTTTTTAAGTCAGTCATTTTCTCATGTCCTGAAATATTCACACTCTAGACAACGTAGTACTGAGGTGACTTGATAATCCTAAGATTCAATAAACCAAATTATTAATCAAACTTTTTAATTAAATAATCTTACTTATTAATTTCATTATTACTCGATTATAAATATGAAATTGAACTCTTAGTGTATTAAATCTTTATGATAAACATCACGTTGATAAAGATATTAATTCACATCGGTCCAGTCATATATAATCTTAGGAGAACGAGAGATTATTGCTTGTCTATCATGGCGAGAATCTCTTTCCAGTTCGGTAAATGGATTAAGATTTTCAATTAGATTACATCAGCGGTAGAACCTAGCAGACCAGTTTATTAAGACTTTAGCCATAAAAGTTTTTGGGTCACGTGTAGAGAACATGAGTGTTAAGCTGGTTCTAAACATGCTTTAGAGCAAGTGGGAGATTGTTAGGATTGTGCCTAAAAGCATTGAAATTTTATTATATTATTGAGACATTTAATTCTGATTAATAATAAATAACTTATTCTTATATTATGTACAATACAATCTTGTAATAAGTCCACAAGCATAATAGTACTTGGTTTATGAGTCCTATGGATTTTAGCTCATAGAAACAAGATATTTAACCAAGAATCCTTTATGACTTGTAAATACTTAATTTCACAGTCTAGTGAAGCTGGACACTTTGCTAAGAGAAGATTGTAGTACATTAACTCTATTATGGAGAGTGGCTTATCTTGGTCACTAGGTGGAGTATCTAGTTAATATACTAGTGTATTTGGAATACATTGAAATGACTAATGAGTGTGATTTCAGCAAAATATTATCAAATGAAAATCATGACTCATTGTTATCATTTTATGCATGCTCTCAATCTTGAGAGAGTTATGAGCTCATATTTAATAATTTAATTATTTTGATCTATTAAGAATGAGACTCTATGATTCAACATATTTCGTAGGTTAGATGACTGACTTATTAGATAGTGAGTCCATAGATTCTTAATAGCAGAATCCATAAACACTTTTAATTAAATGACATAGAATCTCTTAGGTAATTTATTTATATGGTCATAGTTAACTAAATGACTTAGGATCTCTCGTGGAGTACTAGAGATTTGATAATTTTACTTGAGGGATCAAGTATGAAAATTATCATAGATGACCAGTAAAATGAATTTGAAATCTAAGGATAAAAATATGTGTATAAATATTAAATCGATAGTAATTTAGCTAATTATACGCGGTGCTATATTATGGATGAGCATTATATAATGAATAGTAAGTCAATGATAGTTACATCGAGTAATATAAAATACATCTGGAGTTCAATTATGATTTTATAGTGGAGTTAATTGTAATTAATAATTAATAAATTTGATTATGGGTTTAATCGATAGAGTTTATTTATTATTTAGCCAAATGTATTTTTATCTTTATGGTCCTTTTACTAGCCTTGGATTTGTGTTACGTTGTGACGAGACTTATTTAATAAATAAGTGACTCAACGTTGATATCTTATAATTAACGAAGCGGTCAAACTAGCTCAGTCTTTATTTATTATAAAAGGGCCAATGATTAATTAAAATTAACTAATTTAATTTTAATTAATTGATTTAAAAAAAAAAGATCATACGGTTGGGGATTGCCCCAACGTTGTCTTCACATGGGTTACAACCCATGTGAACAGTTGGCAATTCTTGAAATCATTTTTTATTAACTTCCTATATATTGGACTGTTTTTTTAAGATAATGATAGATTGTCAAATTAAAAATGCTTGGCCGAATTGTTCATGAACTCGTTTTGTGATATAATTTTATTCGAGTGTCCTGTCGTTCGTGATTTTGATTGACGGTTCGGGGAATAGTAAGGAAGACTATGAGGTTTCGATTTTTTATTGTCACGCTTCAAGATGTATTTTTTCTAATTCACTTTGATAATAGATTGTTTCTTAAATAATTCAAGATCCGATATTTGTCGCTATGTTGATTCCTTCATGTTAGTTATCTACTATCAATTTAGATACACTGAGTAAATTTTTAGGGTTACAAGGGACTCTAAGTATGGACTTAAGATTTAAAGGGTATGAATGAGCGTAAACAAAATTAGATCCAGTCTGTGAAAAGGAAAAAGGGCATTACCATTACATATTATATGTTACTTAGGGCCAGAATATCCTGATGCAAGACCGTGATATCTCAAGTCAGGAGTAACATGATTTGTTAAACCAGAGTCTGTATACCAGGAGTTGTCCATGTCCATTTTAGAGCTAATGATATAGACCACTAGAATTGAAGGAGGGCCAGAAGCTTTGCTATTTTTGCATCTGAGAAGAAGAGGAGGACTGTCCAAAAGCAATTTGGTTTTTGGGTACAAGCTTGAAAACCATTATCAAACCAGTCAACCAACAATTGGCAGCTCAGTTACCAGGTTTACTGCAAACTTGAAAAATAAGTCTGTGGCCATTTGATCCTCATCCTCTTCCCCCTCTGCTTCCTCCTCTGAAGCCTAAGAAACCTCTTCCTCTTCTGGTAGGATTGTTATTGTACAAATGTTGTTAACTGCCACTGTTTTTCTTGTCAAAAATTGTTGAAGTTGTTTATGTGTTGAACTAGATTAGCACATGCTTTGTGGGATGTTTCCTTTCCCGTAGAAAACTTTTCCAACCTTGCTGCATAGCTCATAAGAAAAGCCTTAGTTCTCCTATAGTTGGGCTATCTGGTCTGGATGTGATATTTGCCACAGCTCGGTCATATTCTCTGCCTAGCCCATCTAGAATGTGAAGAATGAGATCATGTTCACTGACCAGATCACCGGCTGCTAGCAAGTTAACTCCTATCATCCCCATCTCATCAAAATAGTCAGCAATGGACATTTGTGTCCTTTGGGGTCTTGTGTGGAGGATTAGGTAAAACAATTTTGCATTAGATCTATTAGAAAAACGTCTTTCAAGAGCACTCCATAGAGAGCTTGAGGTCTCATATCGTAAGATGGACTAGAAATTCACACTCATTGTATATATAAGCCAATTGAGTAATAGTTGGTCACTTTTAAGCCATTACTGTAGTCTGGACTTATACAACTGTTGTTGTTTGTTGTATGATTGCAGGATAAAATCACTTAAGCCATGTCCAAATTTTGCATACACGACTTGTGATTTTCAGATGGTATAGTTGTCTATGACCAATTCGATACATATGGTAGACCTCAAGGTATTTGAGAAGGGGTTTACCTCCACATTTGCTCGATTGATGATCTCAACATTTTCTCTATTCTGATTTTTAGAACCTTCACCTATGGTGTTTGAGATGCTTTAGAATTCATTCTGGCTAGTATTTGCGTTCAGCTCGAAATCCTATTATACCAATGTAGGGTGTTTGATAATCTGAATTATATCACTAGTATTCTCTTTCAATCAATAATACAAGTTAAGGTTCTGGAGATATACATACAGAAATCCAAGTACATTGTTAACACTAATAGAGGATTAGTTAGAATTAGTTGATGGAGAATCATTACATATTATCGCAATTTCTCTTGATGTATTTATGTTGAGGTTAGCATGTTAACATATTATGCAACGTTGCAGTGCATGGTGCAGTTGATTGGAGAGAGAAGAATATTTTCCAACACTTTTGCTGATGGCTTGCAACAACTTTTGCTGAGGTGGAGCTAGCTGACCTGGAGGGATGAGAAGGTGTGAGATAATTTGGATGATGAGTCAGCAGTAGAACTAGGCTGCTAACATGGATGATTGTCAACCCCTAACAGAAATAACGAATTGATATATACAACATGTGAGTGTTATCAATATGGATGTTATTGATTGAAGATAGATTACCAATAGATTCTCAATACCAAGGAAAATGAGGAATACTATTCTGGTAAAGTTTGCGACAAAGATACTCTTATATTCAACGAAACACACGAATGTCAGTATTTTAAATCTGAGTCATTGTTTTGTGTTTAATGGTCTAGATGTGTTTTGACTTAAACTTAATTTTTAATAATAGAAGAACACGATGAATTGATCTGAAACATAAAAAAAAATTAATATCAGATTGGCTCAAAGCATCTCTCGAATATGAGATGACTTGATCCATAAAGTTTGCTGTCAAAATAACTATTCTAACAATATCTAGGATGTCTCGATATTATTGAACAAGAATGTGGGTGATAATATAACTGTGATATTAGAGAGTGAAATTTGGATGGTAGTTGCTAGCTAGTTTTATTACTAGCCATGGCAATCGCTCTTGTTTAAACAGCAAAAATAACTATTGTAATGAGTTCAAAAACGGAAGAAAACTTATTGATAAATGAATTTAATTGGGAGAACTATAAAATGTACCTTCAAACTTTATTTTTAATGTCTGGACTTTAATTTCTATTATTTATTATCCTGTCACGTTTTTTTTTCCCGTCAAAATCAACTTCTCCCGTCCAAAGTATTCTACTGACTGTTTGTCAAAATTCAATACGACGACGTTGAACTCAAAGACTTTTCACCCGAATGAATGAACTCAAGAATACATTTCACCTCTCTTCATCTTCGTTTGACTTCTTCCCCTTTCAATAGTGTTCGGCTATCGCAGATGTTCTTCTTCGCATGCAGCAAGGAGCTCCCATCGTTTTTGCGCTCGTCACTCGTGCCAGAAGTGCAACTAAAATCTAGATATATGATAGCAATTATCCCCAAGATTATAGAAGAATCAATAAAATTATCAAAATGCATATCAAGTATTTGCTAAATTTAAATCGGCCTAAAACAATAACTTTTTTTTAGAGGACGCCTAAAACAAAACCTAGAGAGCTTAACAGGGATAATTCACTTAGAATAGCAGACCATCTGCTCCCGCTACCTAATCACTGCAATAGTCTCTAGGTGCAGGGGATGAGATTGCCAGCCATATTTGTCACTGTAAAAGTCGACAACGAACATCTCTATATGGAAAACATATATGTTCATGGTCAATCGGCATCTTGTACAGAGAATAGAAAAACGTTTTAAAACAGTGAACATATGAATTTGCATAGTAAGCAGATGTCTTTATAGCGGCAACATGGACATGTTTTTATTCACAACGGGAAGGAGCCCGTAGTGAAGAAAATAAGAGAATGAAAGAAACTGGGGTCATGGTTCTACAATGAACCTAAGTCCTTGAGAACGAAATACACTACAATGGATAGTCATTTTCTAAAAGAAACTGGGGTCATGGTTCTGCAATATACCTAAGCCCTTGAGTATCGACTGCACTACAATGGGCAGTCATTCTCTAAAAGAAACTTGGGCTATAGTTCTACAATGAACATAAGTATTTGAGAACGGACTGTACTACAATGGGCAATCGTTCTCTAAAGGAAAATGGGGCCAGGGTTTACAATGAACCTAAGTCTTTGGGAACATAATGCACTACAGTGGACAGTCATTCTCTAAAGAAACTAAGGCCATGGTTCTACAATGAACCTAAGTTCTTGGGAACAGACTGCACTACAATGGGCAATCATTCCCTAAAAGAAACTAGGGTCATGGTTTCATAATAAGCCTAAGTCTTTGGGAATATACTGCACTACAATGGACAAACATTCTCTAAAGGAAACATAGCAAAAAGTTTTTTTAATCCAATGCAATGAGAACGAATTATCCATCTATCAATAGTATCAAAGTGATTAAGAAAGCATGAAAGTACTCAATAATGGAAAAAGCTTCAGAGCGAGCCAACATCAAAAGGTCAAAGCAAAAAATGATGTGCTTCACCTTCCTGATGCGATAGCATAAGAAAAAGCAAAGTGCAGGGGAAGGGATGTAAAGGAATAAATATACACATTAGGTAAAAAGTTATCTCCACAGAAAGTCAAAGACGACCATCACTACAACAAAAAAACGCTACGATAGTGGCCAAAAAATGCAATTGTAGCATTTTCATAGCGTTTTTGTGAATGCTATGTCTGTCAACATTTTTAAAAGTCTGACCCTACCATAGCGTTTTTTCGCCACTATGAAAAATGCTATCAAAACATAACATTTTTTAAACACTATAGTAGACCTATCATAGCATTTTTTTCAACACTTGGCAGACCTACCTAGCGTTTTTCCAATGCTATGATAGACTTACCATAGCATTTTTTCAATGCTATGGTAGATAAATGATAACATTTATGAATGAATAGTAAAAACTTACAATAGCATTTCAAACGCTGTTAAAAACTTTTCATAGCATTTTAATGCTATTTGATGTGCAACATCTTGTTATTATGTCTTTTTATATTACTTATTTTGCTAGCCCTATATTTATATGAGATAACTTTTGATGATAACAAGGCATTGATATTGCTAATAAATTTAATCAAGTTTTCAGAGGCTATTGGCAAAATTACCAAAAGGCATTCCAATTGAAGATCATGAAAATATTTATTTTCATAGTAGATCATAAAGCATGAAGATGATCATGAAGATATTTAATTTCATGTAATTTTTATTAGGAGCTTACTCATTTTATTGCTTTTATTAAAGTTCAATTTATTTAGAGATGCAAATCCTTAAATTAAATATTCATCCATAAAAGCCTAAACACTAAAAATCATATCTCTCTTGCACAATAGACAAATACATGAGATGGAGATAATGGCAAATTACAAACAAAATAAGTTTCAATTTCAAGTATATAAAGAGAGATGAAGCTTACCCAAATAGTGCTTGACCATATTGTGTTAGTTTAGGTAGGAGTTTTCCTTACCTTTTTAGTCAATGATTTTTTGTCCTTCTTATTAAGGATGGAGTGTCATTTCCTTTGTCTATATTCAAAATTTAAAATTTTCTCAACTAAACCCTAACCTTCATCTCCTCTATAAATACACCTCATTTCTATTCACAAAACACAAAATTCATAACCAAGAAACTTTCTCTTAAAACTCTCTCAATACTCTCCTAAATGTCTCTTAATATTTTGAGCTTTATATTTGTAAATTTCTTGAGTGAGCAAGATTAATTTTTTTCATGATCTTAGATTAGAGATTCTACTCTTCTGAGAGAGTTATTCTAAGGGGTCACTTAATCTTGAAACACATAGCTTTGGGAGGCTTAGTTGGCGCGCATAAAGCCAATTGAGTTTGTGAGATTTGGTCTTCACTCTTAACAAGATCGTGGGATTAAAAAATTTCAAGGGGGATTGGAGCGTGGACATAGGGATATGATTTCTCGAACCACGTAAAAATATCGTGTGCCTATCTTCTTCTCCTTCTTCTCTTTTTATTTTATGTTATTTATTTTTCACACTTCAATTTCTTGCACTTAATTTTTCATAATTTAATTTTCGCACTTTAAGTTTTTGTAATTATTTTATTTGCTTGCTTTATATTTTCACATTTATATTATCGCAAGCATTATTTACTTCAACAATTTTATCTATTACTTATTTATCTTTTCAAGAGTTAAATTCGTGGAACATTGAAGTTAATTCTTGAACATTCATTTTCTACTTGAGTGTAAAAAGTTTTTAATTTGAACACGATCACCCAATTCACCCCCTCCGAGGTTGCCATATTGATCTTATAATTGGTATCAAAGCTTGGTACTCTATACATAAGACTTAATCATCTTGAGTTATGGAATCCGGTTCTTTATATTCAACCGATTGACTATGACTTATGGGATGTTTTTGAAAATGGTGTTCACATTCCATTCAAAACTGTTGATGGTAAAAATATTGCTAAATCAAGTAATGAATGAAATGGTGATGATAAATAAAATTCTTTAAATGCTAAGGCTATGAATATTTTGTTTTGATCTTGATAAAAATGAATTTAATAGAATTTCTACATGTGAATCCGCTAAATCTATATGGCACATATTAGAAGTCACACACAAATGTACAAATCAAGTTAAAGAATCTAAAATTAGCATGCTTGTTCATAGTTATGAAATATTTAATATGAAGCATGACGAATCTGTACGTGATATGTTTACTCGTTTCACCAATATTATAATGGCTTGAAATCTTTCAGTAAGACTTATTCTAATATTGAAATTGTGAGAAAAATGCTTAGGTGTCTACCAAAGAATTGGGAGACCAATGTGACCGCCATCCAAGAAGCTAAAGATCTCAACACACTTCTTCTTAAAGAACTTATTAGCTCATTGATGATGCATGAAATGGGGCTAAATGAAAATGACGAAGAAGATACATCAAAGAAGAGGAGCATTGGACTAAAATTAACACTTGAACAATCCGATAGTGAGAAGGATGACTATGATGAGGAAGTTGATATAGCCCTACTCACTAGGGGATTCAAGAAATTCTTAAATAGAAAAGGAAAAATGCTCCAAGAAAATATGATAAGAAGATATCTCGTGACACACTCACGTGCTATGATTGTAAAAAGCCTGAGCACTTAAAAGTCGATTGTCCAAATCTCAGTAATGTCCCAAAGAAGTTCAAAAGAAGAGCATTCAACGCAACTTGGGATGAGACTGATGATAGCGACTCCGGAGGCGAAGAAGAAGAAGTTGCAAACATATGTTTCATGGCATTAGAAGATGAGGTAAGTTATTCTAAACTAACTTTAAATGATAAACCTAGTTATGAAGAACTTGAAAATGCTTTGAAGAGCTTTATAGTGAGTTTGAAAAACTTCGCTTAAAAAATAAAATTATGAAAAATGATTTTTCAAAACTTCAAGAGGAAAATGAGTCTTTGAAAAATGAGAATTTGAAAATCAAAGCAACCTTACATGTTTTGTATCAATGCCTTGTTCAAAGCCAAAATAAAGAAAATGATTTAAACTCAACCATTTTTAAATTTACAAACGGAAGAAACAATCTTGACAAACTTCTTGGTAAGCAAATGAATGCTTCTGATAAAAAGGGATTAGGATATCAACCTTTTCAAAACCAAAAATATCATAAATTTTTTTATAAAACCATCACAATATCCTCTTATCATTTGTCACTATTGTGGGGTTAAGAGTCACAAAAGTTATTCATGTTTTCATAAAAAGAAAGCTAGTTTTCATGAAAAAAGAATGGATTCTCTACAACACTAACCCTCAAGGACCCAAAAAAATTTAGGTAACAAAAGTCAACATTTAAAATTTTATGTTATAGGTACCATTGAAGAAGAAAGATAAATGATATCTGGATAGTGCATGCTCGAGACATATGACCGGTGAGGAATCAAAACTTACTCAAATTTATCAAAAGAAAGGACATGTCACCTTTGTAGATGATACGAAAGGCAAAATCATTGGTATTGGCTCCATAAGTAATGACTCGTCTCATGCTATAGATATAATTCTACTTGTAGATGGTCTAAAACATAATTTACTTAGCATAAGTCAACTTTGTGATAAAATCTATAGAGTAATTTTTTAAAAGGATTTTTGTCTAATTATAGATATAGTGTCAAATAAAATTTTATTTGTTGGACAAAGGGACCAAAATGTCTACACTATTAATCTAAGTGATTTACAAAATTATAATGAAAAATATTTTCTAGTTTTTGACAATGATAGTTGGCTATGACATAGAAGACTTGGGCATGCTATCATGAATTTATATTCAAAACTATCAAAAAGTTATTTAGTAAAAGGTCTTTCAAAAATAAATTTTGTGAAAGACAAAAATTGTGATGCATGTCAAATGGGTAAACAAGTTAAGAGCTCTTTCAAATCAAAACATATGGTGTCAACCACTAGATCAGTACAATTACTACACATGGACCTATTTGGCCCTTCAAAAATTACAAGTCTTAGGGGTAACCACTATGCATTTGTCATAGTTGATGATTTTTCAAGATATACTTAGGTTTTATTTCTCAAAAAAGGATAAAACTTTTAAAGCATTTACAAAGTTTTGCAAACTAGTTCAAAATGAAAAAAAGTTTTATAATTTCAAATATTAGAAGTGATCATGGTGGAGAGTTTGAAAATAGAAACTTTGAAACTTTTTGTGATGAAAATGATTTTTCACATGAGTTTTCTACTCCTAAAACTACACAATAAAATGGTTTTGTTGAGAGGAAAAGTCGGTCCCTACAAGAAATGGCAAGAACAATGATAAATGAGAATGACTTACCTTTTTGGCCGAAACTGTTAATACATCTTGCTACATTATGAATCATGTTTTACTTAGACCTATTTTAAACAAAACTCCTTATGAACTTAGAAAAAAAATTCCTAATATTAGTTATTTTAAAGTTTTTGGGCGTAAATGTTTTATTTTAAATAATAAGGACAACCTTAATAGGTTTGATTCTAAAACTCACTTAGGAATCTTTTTAGGATATTCCACATCTAGCAAAACATATAGAGTATAATAGAAGAACATTAGTTGTGGAAGAATCCATGCATGTTGTCTTTGATGAATCTATTCCATCTAACAACTTTTATGATCAAGATGATGAAATTATAAAAAAGGTAGAAGGGGTTAATATCAATACTAATGAAGGATCAAGTCACTCTCCCCAAGAAAATGTCAAAGTACAAGATTGTAATCAACTTTTAAAAGAATGGAAGTTTGTAAAAGATCATCTAAATGAGCTCTTAGTGGGAGACATATCAAGAGGGGTAGATTCCCGTTCTACGCTTCATAGTATTGGTAACATTGCTTTTATTTCTCAAATTGAGTCTAAATCTTTTATAGAGGACTAAAAAGATGAATATTGGATAGTTGCTATGCAAGAAGAACTTAATCAATTTAAAAGAAGTCATGTATGTGAACTTGTGTCTAGACCCTCTAAGCATTCGATAATTGGTACTAAGTGGGTGTTTAGATATAAGGTAGATGAAAATGGTATTGTTACTAAAAAAATCTAGATTAGTGGCGCAAGGATATAATAAAAAAGAAGGTATAGATTATGATAAAACTTTCGCTCTCATTGCTTGACTTAAGTCAATAAGAATGCTATTAGCCTTTGCATGTTTCAAAGATTTTGTTTTATATCAAATGGATGTTAAGAGTGCCTTTTTAAATGGATACATCATGGAAGAAGTTTATGTAGAACAAACTCTTGATTTTCAAAGTATGAATTTTTCAAATTACGTGTATAAACTTAAAATGCTCTCTATGGACTAAAACAAGCTCCTAGAGCTTGGTACGAAATGCTAAGTAAATTTCTTATTGATGATGGATTTAATATGGGTAAAATAGATAACACCCTCTTCATAAAATAAAAAGGCAATGATATCTTAATTGTCCAAATATATGTGGATGATATAATTTTTTGTGCCACTAACAAATCTTTATGTAAGAATTTTGCAAGCTTTCTGAGCAAGGAGTTCGAAATGAGTATGATGCAAGAATTGAACTTCTTCCTTGGACTAGAAATTAAGCAAATGAAGGATGAGATCTTTATAAACCAAGAAAAATACACCAAGAATTTGCTCAAGAAGTTTGGTATAGAAAATGTGAAGGCTAGTATTACTCCTATGAGTACCACGGCAAAGCTAGACAACGATGAGAAAGGTAAAGACGTCGATATAAAGAAATATCTAGGTATAGTTGGATCTTTACTTTACTTAACTGTTAATAGACCCGATATCATGTTTAGTATATGTTTATGTGCTCATTTTCAAACTTGTGCCAAAGAATCACATTTACAAGCTATTAAAAGAATTTTTAAATATTTACTTGGAACAACTAAATTTGGCCTTTGGTATTCAAAATGTGATAATCTTGATTTAATTGAGTATTCTGATTCAGATTTTGCTCGAAGCTTAACCGATAGAAAAAGTACGAGTGATACATGTCAATTTTTAGGACACTCACTTGTTTCTTGGTTTCAACCGCTGAAATCAAATATATTTCTGTCGGTAGTTGTTGTGCTCAAATTTTATGGATGAAGCAAACTCTAAAAGATTTTAGTTTAGTTTTTGAAAATGTTCTTACTAGATGTGATAATACTAGCGCAATTAATGTATCCAAAAATCCTAATTTACATTCTCAGACTAAGCATATAGATCTTAGACATCATTTTATTCGAGATCATGTGTAAAAATGAGATATTTCACTAGAGTTTGTAAACACTACAAATCAACTTGCGGATAATTTCACAAGTTGAGAATTTTAGATATTAGTTAAATTTTTTTTTTGCTTACCATGTCAAGATAAAAGTATTTTCCCTCATTATTATTAGTTAATTCTTTTTTATGATAACAAAGAGGGAGAAAATAGAATATGCTTAAGAGTTATGTTTTTATCTTTGATGGGTAAACATATATTTAGAGGGAGTAAATTAAATTATTTTGATTAAATACATTTTGTCTGAGTGGTTTGTCATCATAAAAAAAGGAGATTGTTAGCCCTATATTGCTATGAGATAACTTTTGATGATAACAAAATATTGACGTTGTTAATAAATTTAATCAAGTTTGCAGAGGCTATTGGAAAAATTAACACAAGGCATTCCAATTGAAGATCGTAAAAATATTTATTTTCATAGTAACTCATAAAGCATGAAGATTGAAGATCATGAAGATTCTTACTTTCATGTGACTTTTATTAGGAGCTTACTTATTTTTTTTGCTTTTATTAAAGATCAATTTATTTAGGGATGCCAATCCTTAAATTAAGTTTCCATCCATAAAACATCTAAACACCAAAAATCATCTCTCTCTTGCACAATAGACAAAATACATGAGATGAAAATAATGACAAAGCACAAACAAAGTAAATTTCAATTTCAAGTAGATAAAGAGAGATGGAGCTTACCCAAATAGTGTTTGATCATATTGTGATATTTTGGGTAGGAGTTTTCCTTACCTTTTTGGTCAAGGATTTTTTGTCCTTCTTATTAAGGATGGAGTATCATTTTCTTTATCTATATTCAAAATTTGAAATTTTCCTTCCTAAACCCTAACCTCCATCTCCTCTATAAATACACCTCATTTCTATTCACAAAACATAAAATTCATAGTCAAGAGACTTGCTCTTAAAACTCTCCAAATACTATCATAAATCTCTCTTAATATTTTGAGCTTTATACTTGCAAATTTTTTTATGAAGCAAGATTATTTTTTGTGAGCTTAGATTGGAGATTCTACTCCTTTCATAGTGTTTTTCTAAAGGGTCATTTAATCTCGAAACACATTGTCTTGTGAAGTTTAGTTGGAACTCATAAAGTCAATTGGGTTTGTAAGGTTTGGTCTTCACCCTTAAGAAGATCGTGAGATTAAAAATCTCCAAGGAGGGCCTTGGAGCGTGGACGTAGGGATAGGATTTCCCGAATCACGTAAAAATATCGTGTGCCTATCTTCTTCTCCTTCTTCTCTTTTTATTTTGTACTGTTTATTTTCCACACTTCAATTTCTCGCACTTAATTTTTTACAATTTAATTTCTGCACTTTAAGTTTCCGTAATTATATTATTTGTTTGTTTTATATTTTCACATTTATATTATCGCAAGCATTATTTACTTCAACATTTTTTCTATTACTTATTTAACTTTTCAAGAATTAAACTCGTGGAACGTTGAAGTACATTCTTGAACATTCATTTTCCACTTGAGTGTAAAAAGTTTTTAATTTGAATACGATCACTTCACCCCCCTCTTGGGTTGCCATATCGGTCCACAATTCTTGCCATTGTACAAACTTAAAAATAATATTTTTGACAAAATATCAAACAATAATAAGATCACATAACTTTTATTTTATTACTCAAAATTGTTACAAACATTGTCCGCTGAAAAGCAAGTTTTAAATGACAAACACATATTAAATTTTTAATAGAACAAATAAAAATAATATCCTATAGATAAAGATTAAAATCTAATAAGACTTCAAATCTAATTATGAAGCTTCAGAAATTGATGTCGAGACAACATGTAATTTGCTTGCTTCTGTTGACTTTATTTTGAAGTATATTACAACTGCAGACTTTTAAACAATCTAGAAAAATAAAGAATTCATTTATACAAACTAAATCTAGAAAATAGTGTGAAAATGTATTGTTCAATATAATATGATTAAAGGGAAATAAATTGAGTATAATTATTAATGATTAATGACACAAAAAAATTAATGATTAATTAAACTAACGTACAATAGCAAGTCAACACTCAAAACTCATATATAAGCTTTTACTCCCCACCCCAAAAATCCAATATGACTTTTTCTCCTTATGAGACATTTACAAACAAATGGCAAAACCAAAAAGAATACTACAAAACAACATCTAAGAAGCACATTCCTTAAGACTGGATGATAAACATAAAATAATATTACCCTCAAGTGGGCATTCAAAAGCTGCGGTACCAAAAGATAAAATTATCAAATATTCAAATAAAGGATTAAATACAATACCTGTAAATTTACAGCATTGAAATGCCATTTACCTAAAAATTTCGCTTTACAACCATTTACCTATTTACCTAGAAACACAAATCAAACTCCAAATTCATCCTAACTTCAACCAAATCACTCAAATCACTCCCTCAGACTTTTAACATTCAATCGAGTTTTGACAGGCTACCCCATTCATGATCCATTTAGCAACTTTTTACAGCTCTAAATAAGATAAAACCAACCAATACAATGTCAGGAAAAGGTTATCATGATAGCATAAATTAGATAAAACAAGCATGGGCAATTTATTAAGCAACTAACTCCAAGTAATAAATTTGGATTTCAGGAGAGCATATAAAAAACAACACCGAAGAATGCCAAACAATGGATATACGAAAACAATAGCAACCTTCCAAAAAAATGTCACTAAAGCTATGATAAGATCTTTATTAGTAAGGCTAGTGAAAGTCAAACAACGTCAAGTACATTGCTTTTATGATAAGATAGTTATTAGTAATGAAGAAACTAGAATCTAGGTTTGTAGAGTGCGCACATCTTGATTCATCAACAATAAGAAACATGCTGTTGATTCTTATTATACCATCGATATTAGATAGGAATCGAATTCTAAATAACAACGTCAAAACTGATGAAGTAACAGCATACCGTTGATAACTTCAAGTCAAAAGTGAAACCAAAGATGTTATAGATATATTTGGTGAATTCAAGGACGCCCCTCACTTCATCTTTTATCTACAAAACAAATTACATACACTATAAGTTTATAACAAAGTTATGTAAACTATGAGTTCGTACAGTTGCAAATTGTTGTACTCCAAAGCAAACATGTACATCAATGCCCTGGACAGTTCATTGGTTTCAGTCCAAATTCCTGTTTTGTGCCTAAACTTCATTTTGATTCTGTAAAATAGTATTTTATATGACTATTTAAAGAAGCTTGTCACAAAATATTCATATGTGCAAGGAAACAATATGAAATTAGAAATTCTTTTATTATTCTCCTTCCAGTGAGAACTATCTCAGGCGTTTCATAGTTTTTATATGAAATTAGAAATTCATTATCATAGCACATAAAATACTTGCAACGTGATCTTGAAACACATCCTATTTTTCTACCTCCATTTCATTAGAAAATCTATCTATAACATCAAGATTATATCGTCAATAAGTTGGCAGACCTAACATTCAGTCTTTATTCTATCTATTATACCATCATTGTCTTATTCCTTGTTCCTAAACCTTCAAATTAGTTTTCTTTAATATGCATAGCTTTTATGTTTAAAAGTCCTAACAATAACTTACCTCAAATACTCTTATTAAAAAAAGAACTTACCTTAAATACAACCATATTCTCCTTGTAATTTGTGGCATGACAGAGTTGCATATTGTACATATTTGGTTATAAAACCTAGATGATGAAAGAAGAAAAAGGTACTAATCTTGAATTGAGGAAGACTAAAAATGGCATCATAACGACTCCAATATTAACTGCCAATCTCTTCATAACCTCTCTCCCTATACTGGGTTCGTATAAAATCCATTAATTTATTATAAATCTGGGATCCATGAGGGAGGAAGAACTAACTTCCTGGGCTGAAATTCATAAAAGATGCAATCACGGTATATTATACAAATTCTTAACGCAAAAATCCACTGCAATAAAAGCATTTTAGGTACCAGAGTGGATGACAAAAGAAAAGCTCTTGTTTTGTACCCAACAATTTATGGCCATAGTTCTTTGATTCTTCCAGCATATTAATGTATTCCTGCAGAAAGTGGTTTAGAAGAAAGAATGCAACTCAGAACAGTTTAAGAAAGCACATTTCAAAACATATCCCACTCATCATTTAGAAGGCTCACTGGATTTGTACGTATATACCTTTCTAACTGTTTTGCAGCTGATTCTCCGTGCTAGTTAAAGCATGTTGATTCTTAAATGCTTTGGAAGAATTTGAGCTACTTGGGATTTGAGAAAAATAGTCATTGTTTTAATATAGAGTTGAAATAAGCTATAGTCTCTTTGAAATCAATTAGTTAGTGAAAAACAACACCACTTCAAGCTTCCAATTATTACATATTTCTCATGTTGGTCACTATTTAGTACGAATTGGCCTTCATTCAAGCCTAAATCACCATAAAATGCATCATAATAGAATCCTTGTGATAGCATTTCAACATTCATAAGAAATAAATTTTGAAGCTGAAAAATGATAAGTATTTAGCCATGAATATCATCTTAAATAACAGTAACGGTATATTACGTTACCACTCCTCTAGTTGTACAAGGGCCAATGCAAAGCTTGCAAATGTACTCCATCTCAACAGATTACACTGTGGACATGTCAAGTTCAACCAAAGCATTAAAATATTGTAAAATGACTAAATGAGCTGTAATTATAACGCCTGAGATAAAGAACGAATGATCGGATATCAGTACCTGTCCAAATATGTGAGCGCTTGAATGCCAAAAAGGGCCACACCAGACAGCAGTGAAATAGAATATTGCAGGCAAGAAAGGAATCACAAGTAACAATAAAATTTTATCAAAAAAGGAAGCATAAGTGAGCATCTAAGACTAAGAAGTAGAGGGAAAGAGGATAAACCTTTAACTTTACTAAATGGACTTTTGAACTCTTCTTCTGACTTAATCAAAACAATACTTGATTGACCTGAAAGCAAATCATTAGAATATTACATACATAGGAAGCTGAAGAAATGAAAATTTTAAAACCAAAGCTTTATGTAAAGGACATAGCTACAAAATCGAACAAGGGTGAGATAAAGATACATTATTATGAAGCATAAAACCAGAATTATTTTCTAATGAGAAAAGTAAAGAAGCAACCAACTGGATAAACTCATTTTCTCAATCGGTTATTAAAAAAAATTACGGATGTGTCAAGTTCATAATTCTTTCTTCTCTTCCATCCCAATTTCTTGCTCTGTCTATTTTGTATCGAGAATTCTAACTAACTTGACATAGAGATGTGCAAAACGGAAAGAAACAATAGCAACCCCCAAATTCAGCTCCCTAAAGAAACCCAACACAGTTACTCCTTAGTTTTTACAATGAAGACCAATTAATAATCAAATCTCTATAGAACCATTTTAAATCTGAATAGAAACATTATGGAAAAAAAGATTATGGAAATAAGAAATGGGAAAGAAATAGCAATAAACAGAACCAAAAACACAAAAGAAAATTGACAGAAAGTGTACCTGAAGATGAGCATAGGGATCAGGAAAGTTGGAAAGGAAGATTCTGGAAATGAGAAATGGTTGTGATGGAAAGAGAGGAACTGAAGAAGGATCTTAAATGATGAAACATCAAAGGCGAAGAAGATGATGGAGATGCCGTTGAAACGAGTGAGTCACAGGGATTACAAAGAAGGCATGCAAACATATAGCTCTTGTCAATTACTCGGCGAAGTAGAAAATACCGCCACACTGTAATTCTCAACATTTGATTCTTCCCCTTTTGGTTTGAGCTCCGTCCTGCTCTGCTCTCTGCATAAACCGCTCACTGATTTGTATGGGAAATTTTTATAATAGACCTAGACCCGAGCTGAAATAACGAAGAACATACCTAAAATCGTGAAAACTAAACCCTAGAAATCATCAAACTTTTAGCAAATGACCCTATGTAGATACGATCCCAAGCTCATCACCGTGAGAAATCAAGCCAATCAGAGTGTAGGAGAGTTTAGAGCTTCAAGCTCTGAACTATACTCGAATAAACTCATTGAGCGTTCACCTTGGTGAAAAGCCAGAGAGGAGAAAAGGATTTACATTTTATGGAGCTTTCAGAGAGAGAGGGAGAGAGAGAGAGGAGGCACCAGAAGATGAGAGACTGGGTGAGAAAGGGAGAGAGCACGAGTAGATGAAAGATTATGTGAGAGAGGAAAATATTTGGGTCTATGAGCAGCTCTCCCCAAATTTCAACTTTTCACGATCGTCATTTCCTCGCTTAATCTCATTTTCACTTTCTACTGCGTTTTATCTCAAAGCATTGTAGTGAAGCGCAATAAAAAATCTATTTTGTTGTAGCGCATGCACTATGAATGGACGCACATCAAGGGTTCATAACGAAAATATATTAGAAGTCAAAAATGGGCATCTCTATATGGAAACTGATATGTTCAGGCTTATTAGACAGTGAACGAACGAATTTGCATGATAAACAGATGTCTTTATAACGGCAACATGGACATATTTTTATTCACAACCTGAATGAGCACGTATCAAGAGTCAGAAACTGAAATATATTCAGAGTTGACAATTGACACATACGGTGAATGAGAAGATATTTATTTTATTCATTCAGCACAATATGCAGATTAGTTGCAAAAATAATATAAACTAAATCATATTTTTGCATTGAAAGGATTGAAAAAAATTGGATGTAATAAAAACCTTGGTGAATTCTCAATTAACAGCTTGGTACCCATGTCAACCAATTTGAAACCATCCTCCATATTTTCCTATCCACTGGAAAACATTATATACAAACTAAGCTACTTCACTCGCATTAGAGACTCTAAACTATTAGCATTACTGAATAATCAAGCACGATAGGTGGTTACATTTGTAATGATGAAAATAATAACAATAACTATGGTTAATTGACTCTCCGGACTCCATATCTAGTCTTTTCTACCTAGGTCTAATAAAATTCTTAGTTTTTTGTAATGCTCTTCAGTAACTTCGAAGGCTGTTGTTTAAGCTTCTATGGAGTAAGTACTAGAATTAACTGCTATCCACGGCGCGAACATTAATTTCTAGGAAAAATAACAAGAAAGTTTTTATTAAGCAAAGAGCCAAAAGAACATTAAAATCTTGGAACAACTCCATTTTTTCATACCATCGTGAAACAGGGGTTGTAAATACATTGAGCTTCAGTTAACGCATACAACTCTGCTGTAACAAATTAAGTATTATATGGTATATTCAATCCAAAAAGGGAAAAAATACTAAAAAGGACTACAAGATAACAGAGACTTACTCCCTGTAAAATGAAATTATCCATGCAGTAAATTGAAGACCACGCCAACAGAATAGAGAAATTGTGTCAGTAAAGTACAGTCTGAACTACATAAAAAATCCAACATCATCAGTAAGACATCAAAGGGATCCCACAAAAGTATATTTCTTAATAAACGTGAAAATTCATCAAGACGGTCATATAACCACAATATCCATTCAGAAAACTTTAAAAATAGAAAGGGTAGCTGCACAGAGCATTTATAGTCATCATTTACCTATTTGGAATAGAATGGCCAAGCATTCATTAGACCTTAAAGTTCCTTTTAATTACACAATAGTTGTCAATAGCCAAAGTTTCACATTGAGTAGTTTGATGAAACTCTAACCTCTCTCTAGAAATCTGATGACAATCTATCGGTGGCTTACCGTTTCAATATAATATCCCCCCCCCCCCCTCTCTGCCTAAACTGAAAATCTTCACGAAATGAGAAACTATTAAAGGAGAATGTATGGGGATCATTATCAACTCTGCAGCTACAAACAAAACACGAAGAAACTGCATATCTTCTAGTAAAGTTTACGAGGAAAAAAAAAGTTGGAAGCTACTGAGAGAGAGAGAGAGTACCGAATCATGGTATTGATAGGAACCCTCAGGATTGCTGTCTTAAGAAAAAAAAATGCGTTGCAACCAATTCTTTGGCATCGAACCCTAACAGTCTGTTGCTCCATTTTTCTGTCCCTAAGTTGAAGACGAATATTTGATTTCGTGTGAGGACGAGGAAACAAACTGGCTTCTGTTTGTTATTATTACAATCTCTTTCTAGAGAAGCTGAGCGTTGGTTCGACTCTGCGGGAAGCTATCCTCCTTCTCGTGAGCTTTTTAATAAACCTCATTCATCTTAGACATAATTTTCAATTATATATATCTTCTATATGCCTATAGTATATTAACGTATAATCATTTACGGTTGATTAACATAATATTCTTTAATTTTGCACGTAATTATTCCTGAATTAGTATGTTGATATTTTTTCTCAGTATATTTTTAATGTTTCTTTGTTTAATTGAAACATATAGCCATATGAATGATTTATATGTCCAATTACTCACAGTATATAAACATACATCCAACAGACAAACAATGAGGCAAAAACACAGCGCCACCAAACAATTATCACAGAGCATTAAACAATAGAGAAGAAATAAATTAAACAAATTAGTTGAAGCAAAAAATGGCGCTACCATAGAGATTATTATTACTTATAACAAAAATTATTCATTTATATGCATATTTTTTTATTATAATGACTGAATGCATATTTCTTATAATGGAAACAACAAGGGGAAGTCAAAAGGTTGCGTGTAGCTGAAACTACTGCGATGGCAAGGATATGACCACATAGAACGAAGAAGAAACAACCTGAAAATTCAGATATAGTCTCGGGTACTGCAAGAGACCTCCACAAGTATAAATCCTCATGCACAAAACCATGAACAACGACAACAGCTGATATTGAGCTGTGTATTAGTAGTTGTTATGTTGATGTTTTATTATTAGTTTTGAGCTGTGTATATGCTATGGTATATTGTTAGTTACTCTGATTATATGGACAATATTAGGCAAAGATATATTGATAATTACGTTGGGTACATATACAATTGATAATAATGATAAACAAATTAGTATTTTGATGGTTATGATTAGTATATATATAGTGATTATTTCTTTGTTGTTATGAGCTTGCCTTGATTATTTTGTGACTATTTTTTTTAAAATGTTTAATTTTATAACAGCTTATTGTTGAAAAATTATGAAGACACAATAGGAGATGGAAGCACCCTTCATGGCATATTTTTCAAAAGGGAAAATGAAAATGATGTGGAAAATTGAGAATGTGAATCTTTTGGTTTGTTGATGAGAAAATCAAAGAAATTTCAAAATAGAGAGGCGCTGGTTGTCCTGGCCAAAACACTATATAACCTTATACCGTAAAACTGTGATGATAAAATCTGCTAAACACTATTCAATAATAAAGACAGTATGAAATTGAACATACTATGATATATACCAAAACGTGTGTGTGTATATATATATATAAACTTATATGACAATGAAATCTGCATTACACATTATGTACTTATATACAGTTAAGTATATATTTTTATACCATATAGATATAACATAGATGATAACAAACTGGATTACACAGTATGTAATTATTTAGGGAGTATGTAAGTATATATTATATAATATAGATGACAACAAAACTGAATGACAAAGTATGTATTTATATACCATATAGTATATATCAATATACTCCATAACATAAATCTAAAAAACTGCATAGTGTGATTCAGCAAAACACCAGTAATAATAGTGTGCGGATATACTCTCTAATGCCCCAAACCAGGGCAATTTGCTAATGTATTAAGAATCAAAAACAAAAAAAATAACTTAAAACCCTAAAATCCAAAATCAACACTACATCAAACAATCAAAGAAAATAGAGGGAGGAAGAGAACTGTTACTTAAAAAAGGAAGGAAGATTAATATACTTGATTTCAATTATTGATGAATTTTGTATAAACTACTACAGAGGATGAAGATGGATTTGCAAAGTTCGCCCAATAAAAAATCAAAATCAAATTCGTACAAACTGCTAGAATTTGCCGAGTATATTGTTGGAATATGTCCATAAAGTAACGTCTAATAACTATTTATTTGTATTCAGTTACCCAGACATTTGTATTACTAATTTTTTTATGAATGAACTGAAAGTTTTATTTTAAATTAAAGCATATTTATAAATTATTCAAGTCCTGAAACTATTGTCAATGAAAAGAAGAGTAAAGACAAATAAATGTGGATATAGATAAAATATTAACATAGACATTATGGAAGTACAATAATATATTAACAAAATTAGGATTATATGGATTATACTAACAATCCCACTAGACCAAACACTAGAAACATATATTACTCTTGTACTATCGCTATTTCCTTGCCAGATTGAAACCAAACAATACAATACATATTTTTTCTAAATTTTTTAAAGATAGGTTGGTGCAATAGTTAAACTCAAGCATATTCTGATACCTTAAGTTCAAGTCATAGTATCATGCATATTCTGATATCGTAAGTTTAAGTCATAGTGTCATCATTCTCGTTCAATTATAACTTTGAAAAGTACTCCTAAATTTTTAGGTCCTAAGTATTGTTGGGATTTTAGCAAATCCTAATAACACAAATCACTATTATCATAGTCGATCGAATTAATTTAATTTGTAGAAAATAATATATTGAAAAGATTAATAAATCGATCAGAGGAAAGCAGAAAAAATATGACACCAGATTTAACGTGAAAAAATCATGGGACAAACTCCGAATCAGATCTCCACTATAAAAATAATAGAGTTACAGCAAGTTTTTTTCTAAATAAAACTAGAGGATTACAACTATCAATTAACTTGAACTACATCACCAATAATTATCAAAACCACAACGGTATAGATAATGGAGAAATTATCATTGAAAATGACTACGATGACCCATGAAGACACCTTCATATTACCAAGAGGATGAAAGTAAAAATTTATCGTAACCACGTGATAAATGTTTCTCTATTTTGTCAAATTTTTCATTCACTAGTCTCACCTCTATTTCTCTTCATTTTCATACGGAGAATACCTCAGGGTCAAATAGAAAATTCACCCACTAAAAAATATGAAGCGGCTGCCAAAGGTGGAGAATTCCACTTAACTTTAAATTCTAGGCGTAAACTAAAGGAACCCATACACAAGGGTTTAATTATGTGTTTCACAAACACACCCAGCACCATACTCGTTAGGCTCCATATAATTATTGGGCTTAGTTTCCTTGGGCCAAATGAAACCATGTCTCCTCCAATAGGAGGGACAATCCAACAATATCTCCCTCCCGACTAGTCAGAGGTGGACATAATGCCCGCCAGCTTCTAGCATATCTTACGCTTCTCATTGGGTAAGGCTTTTGTCATCATGTCTGACCAAATATCATCCATATGAATTTTCTGAATCTCTAATCGCTTCTTATTTAACTTATCACGTACCTAGTAATATCTCATATCGGTGTACTTTGATCTCGAATGGAATGTCGAATTCTTACTAAGATGAATAGCGCTCTGACTGTCACAGTATAGTACGTAATTCTACTGTTTGAACCCTAACTCTTGCAAAAATGTCTTCATCCATAGCATTTATTTGCAAGTTTTAGTAACTATTATAAACTTAAGTTTAGTAGTTGATAAAGCAACACATTTCTATAATTTGGATTGCCACAATACTGCTCCTCCTATGAAAGTAATCATAAATCCTAATGTCGACTTTCTAGAGTCAAAGTCATCGGCCATATCTACATTTGTAAACCCTCAAGAGTAGGTTTCACACTACCAAATGATAAACATAGCTTCGAAGTAGTTCTGAGATATCTCAAAATCTATTTCACTACTTCCTAGTGTTCTCTGCCAGGATTAGATGAAAATCTACTGACAACTCCAATAGCGTGAGCTATGCTTGGCCTCATGCATACCATGGCATACGTCAAACTACCCACTGCTGACGAATATGAGATTCTATCCATATCTTCCTTCTTTGTGTCGGTAGAAGGGCTTTGCTTCAAACTCAGCTTGAAATGACTGTCAAGAGGTGCACCAACTAGTTGTTCTTTATCCATGTGAAAACTTTCAAGCACCTTTTTTATGTATCTTTCTCGTGATCCTCATGCCAAGATTTACTTTGCATGCCCCAGATCCTTCATTGCAAATGATTCATTCAATTCTTTGTTCAACTGTTGGATTTTACTGTTATTCGCACCAACGATAAGCATATCGTCTATATAGAGTAATAGAATAATGAAGTTACCATCTAGGAATTTCTTAACAAACACACAATGATCTAAAGTCATCTTCTTGTACCCATTCTCCCCTATGAAGGAGTCAAAATTCTTATACCCCTGCCTTAGAGTTTGCTTTAACTCGTATATAATTTTCTTCAACTTACAGATGAAGTCTTATTTCCCTTTGACCTCCAAATCCTCTAGTTGCTCCATATATATCTCCTCCTCTAAGTCACCATGGAGGAAAGTGGTTTTGACGTCAAGCCATTCAATCTCCAAATCCATGTTGGCGGTTAAACCCAAAGCAACTTGAATGGATGACATTTTCACTACAGGCGAGAAAATCTCTTCAAAATCTACAACAGTTTTCTGACTGAAACCTTTCACAACCAATCTTTCCTTGTACCTTGGATGTGAGCTATTTTCTTCAGTCTTCAATCTGTACACCCATTTGTTCTTCAATTCTTTTTTTCCCTTAGTTAACTCCACCATCTTATAAGTGTGATTCTCATGCAAGGATTTCATCTTATCTTACATTTCTTTGCAGCCACTTCTCTGTCCTAACATCATTGACAACGTCTATATAAGTTTCTGGCTCACCCCCATTAATGAGCAATAAGTATTCATCTAGAGAGTACCTCTTAGATGGTTGTCGCTATCTATTGGATCTTCATACTTAAGTAGTCTCATCAGTTGTTGGATCTAATTCTGATTTATCATCTTGGGCTATTGGCTCATCAGTATTTCCATCATCAGCATGATTACCATTAATACCCATACCATCACCATCCTCTATACATGTAGGAACTGAATCTAAGTCAATCAAAACATCAGAACTAGACTGAGGCTTCTCAACTGTTTCAGAATCTTTAATAATCTGATCTTCGTGGAATATAAGATCTCGACTTCTAACTTTTTTTTGGTCAACTGGATCCCACAAACGATAGCCAAACTCATCATGCCCATAACCTATGAAGATACAATACTTCATCTTGCTATCAAGTTTCGATTTTTCATCCTTCAGAACATGCACAAAAGCTTTGCAACCGAACACTCTCAAGTGATCGTAGGAAACATCTTTTCCTGTACATACCTTATGTTGCACATCACAATCTAACAATGGTGATGGAGAAAGATTAATCAAATTGACTGTTGTCACAACTGCTTCACTCCTAAAAGATCTTGGTAGATTTATGTTTGATAGCAAATACTTTGCTCTTTCTACAATGGTGCGGTTATACCTCTCCGCTACACTATTGAGCTATGGAGTCTTCGAAACTGTCATCTGATGACAAATACCATGGCTTTTTATAGTACTCATGAAAAGGACCTCTATGTTCACCACTATTATCTGTTTGGATACACTTCAGTAGTCTTCATGTCTCTCTCTCAAGTTGGGCATGAAATTCTTTAAAGACACTAAACACCTGGTCTTTAGATTTTAAAATATAAACACACACTTTCCTAGTGTGATCATCTATAAACGTAACAAAATATGAAGCATCCCCAACGGATTTAGTATTGATGGGACCACACACATCAGAATGCACCAGATCTAGAACATTAGAACTTCTATCGAAAGTTCTTTTGAATGACACCCTATGTTGTCTATTAGCTAAAAAATGAGCACAAGTCTTAACTGATGTGCCTTTTATGTTAGGGAGGATCTTCTTCTTGGCTAAGATCTCAAGCCATTTCTAAGTCATGTGTCCGAGTCGCTTGTGCCATAATTCACTCATCAAATCACCTTCCACGACCTTCACTAAGCTACTATTGAGCTTTGTAGATGTCACATAGAGCGTAGGATTTTTCATTCCTCTAGCCACTACCAGCGAACCTTTGGTGAGCTTCCATTTACCTTCACCAAAATAGTCGTGACATCCCTCTTCGTCGAGATGACCTATCAAAATCAAGTTCAGTCAGATGTATGGCACATGTCTCACATTTCTAAATACCAACTTTCACACTGTATTTATCTTTAGACACACATCTCCAACACAGAAAACTTTAGAAGTTCCCTCATTACCTATCTTCACGATACCAAAGTCACATGCTTTGTACGTTAAGAAAAGATCCCTTCTAGAGTAACGTGGATAGTGGCAGCGCTATCGACTACCCAAATATGTGTCTAGGCACATAACATTCACAACATTTTCCATTGCAATAATAAAGACATCTTGGCTAGTGGCAGCTACTGTTTCTAATTCATCATTTTTCGTATCACCATTTTCCTTCTACTGTTCAGCTTACAATTAACGGCAATCACTTTTCTTATGACCCATCTTCTTGCAGTGATAGCATTGAATACCTCATTTCACGGATTTGCTTCTCGAACGACCCCAATTACTGTTGTTGTTCTTACTCTAGCTTTTCCCCTGACTTTCTGTAACAAGAGCCTCTAAGTGACTTGTAGAAGGACCCAAGGTTTTCCTTCTTATTTCTTCCTTCAACAAACTACTTTCAGCTGTACTCATCGAGACTTTACCATTAGGAGATGAGTTACTCAATGACACTACCAATGTCTCCCAACTGCCTGGCAAGGGACTTAAAAGTAATAATGCCTGAAGCTCGTCATATAGAACCATTTTCATGGTATAGAGTTGATTCACAATACTCTGCATCTCATTCAAATGTTCTGCAATTGATGCCCCCTCTTTGTATTTTAGGTTGACATGCTTTTATATCTAAAAAGTTTGATTCCCAGTTGTTTTCATCTCATACAACTCTTCTAATTTATTCCCCAAAGAGTGTGCATAAGTCTCATTCGATATGTGGCGATACACATTGTCATCCACTCGCTGACGTATAAAACCCACAACTTACTAGTTCATCAATTCCC
The DNA here is from genome assembly GCA_003255025.1 of Datisca glomerata. Lineage (NCBI taxonomy): Eukaryota > Viridiplantae > Streptophyta > Magnoliopsida > Cucurbitales > Datiscaceae > Datisca > Datisca glomerata. Next base: position 391,760 of record QANY01010269.1, read on the forward strand.
AGTCTTCGTTACTCATATCATCCGATATCCCGAATCGCCTTTGATCAGAGCGTGATACCTTTTACAATAGAGGAGATCTTCCATTTTTCCTTTCCATAACTGCCAATTAGCCCCATTTAAACTAATCATCCTTGTTGTATTAATCTCCATGACCACTCTAGTAAATGTAAACCGGTATCGAACCAAGCTTATAAACTAGTTGGGATTTTAGCAAACCCCAATAACACATATCACTATTATCATAGTCGATCGAATTAATTTAATTTGTAAAAACATTATCAAACAAATTAATAAATCGATCAGAGGAAAGCAGAAAAAATATGACACCAGATTTAATGTGGGTAACCCTTCATTGTGAAGGGAAAAACTATGTGACAAACTTCGAATCAGATCTCCACTATAAAAATAATAGAGTTACAACAACTTCTTCTCTAGATAAAACTAGAGGATTACAACGATCAATTAACTTGAGCTATGTCACCAATAATAATGGATACCAAAATAAATCCCACCAAATAAAAAGAATCAAAACCACAATGGTAGATATAACAAAGAAATTACAATTGAAGTTGATTGTGATGAACCTACAGAGACACCCTCATATCACCGAGATGATGAAAGTAAAAACTTATCGTAACCACGTGATAAATTTTTCTCTATTTTCTCAATTTTTTCATCCACTAGTCTCACCTCTATTTCTCTTTATATGCATATGTAGAATACGTCAGGGTCGAATAGAAAATTCACCCATTGAAAAACACGAAGCGGAGGCCAAAGGTGGAGAATTCCACCTAAATTTAAATTACGTAATCTTTATAAATAGTAAACTTTAAAAAATCATTAAAAATACCAGAAATATGAAAAACAAAAAAAATATCCTCTACACACGATTTTCAAGAAAAACGGACTCCCACGCGGAGAGAGAGTCTCGCGTGAACGCGTATCGATGCTCAGATCTCATCAGCTTATAGAATATATACAATATATATTTTATGTACTTGTGTAATTTTTGTAGTATATTTTATATGTACAATATATATTATATAAACTTTGCAGACAGAAATTCAAAACTTCACTGGCGCGCATGGGGATGATTTTTTGAGTGAATTTGTTTTTCATTTTTGTTTCATCCTTGATCATTTTTTTTCTTAAAACTGGTATAGTCTTGATGATCACCCATTTAAATTCTAGGCATAAACTAAAGGAACCCTTACACAAGGGTTTTAAGTGTGTGTTTCACACACACCCAGCACCATACTCCTTAGGCCCCATATCATTATTGGGTTTTGTTTCCTTGGGCTAAAGGAAACAATGTCTCCTCTCATAGGAGGGACAACCCAACAAATATAATTGATTTAAGATTACAATCACCATACCATCAATAATGTGAAGATATTGTTAGGTTGATTAAAGGTAAAAGTGGACGGATGGTAGGTTGAGGAATGCAAAAATCGTGTTAATGTGACTATTATTCATTATCTAACTAGTGCTTACTAATAAATATTGAATTTTTATACTGAGGATGGTAGTTGGGAGTAGGGGTGTGCATGGTCGGATCAGTACGATCCTCGTGTGTTCGAGTGCGGCGGATGGCACACCACAGTGGGTATCAGTAGAAAATACAGTAGCTTCAACTTCTGAAGCGACATAATTAATAGCTTATCAGGATGTTAAAGAAGCCTTAGATAAGTGAACAATCCATAAGGTTAAACCAGAAATCATATATAAAATTGGAACATTTGATTTTACCAGTAGAAAAATCATTAAAACATTTGAGCATGTCATACCATTGCATAATAATGATGATATTGTTTATTTGTTGCATATTCATGATCAGTATTCTTTCATGCAAAACTACAAGTATGTGCATATAGGACCTGTACAAATTACATTTAAACATTTGACTTTACTTGGTCAAAATACCAGTATTCAGTGTACCCTCCGAGATGGACGGTGCCTCAACTAGAAAGCATCTCTCAATGGAGCTATTGAAACTAGCTTATCCCATGGGTTTGTTTATTTTAATATTTATCTGAATTTAAGGGTTTCACTTTATGACAGTAATCTCTCGAAAGTCTTAGAACTTAGAGTTATTTCGCATGCTTATGAATATCTTCCAGGATCTCCTCCCTCTGCGATACTTTTAGAAATCCATCTGAAGATTCTCTCCACCTTGAACCCCTACACCAAAAAATAGTGTGACCAGGGACACACTATCCTTATCGACACCAATCTCTTCAGTAGTCAAGTAACCATCCTTAGGATGATACCTTGGGAGGAAATTACTTTTCGAGACAAGTGGAAAATTCTGAATGTTGTTCCCATCAGACCAATCATCAGTCAATCTATTGAAGATGTGGTCTAGATGCAAGGAGGTAATATTTATCTTCGCTTTCGGAAACCTCTTACTAGAAGTCTTTCTAGTACTAGTTTTGGGAGTAACCTTCCCTGTAATATAGACATTCCAAAATCTTCAAGACCTTCTTCTGTAGAATCGACCAATTCTGAGATACCAGAAGCCCAGATTAGAGATATCCATCTATCAGAAAACCAAATACCTCATGCAGTCTATGAAGATAGACCAAATATCAGGAGGCCCAATAGCCCAACCGTAAGTGATATGCAATCTGACATTTAATGTATTTTACACCCAATAGTGAATTGTGTAACCACCTAAACCAAGATTTTATGCAAGATAAATATCAGGAATTCCGATTATGGTATTTTCAATCACATACTCCTCCAGAGTTAAAAACCCTTAAAGATCAGTATTATTACCATCTTTGGAGTAACCAGATCCTTAGATCGTTTCCTGAGTGGTATTGTGAGGTTGCTAAGAAAGAATCCTTTCTAAATAATGACTAGATTAATGTCCTCATAGGAATATAGAAAAATTGGGTTACGATAACAGGTAAATCTTATCAAACTGTCCATCCTCCACCATTTTCATTAGAACTTGCTCCTATTAATGAGAGCGCTAAACTGTTAGTTATCTCTCATTATGTTGAGATTTCAGAAAAAAATATATAGTACATTTAACCAAACAGAACAATTATACCAACATTTTCCTCCAAACCGCAAGTAACTAGCTTGAAGACTAACAACATAAGGTCTAGAGAAATCTAAACATCTTAACCTTCAACCAGTCAATATCAAGCCTCCTCTAGAGATTAACAACTTTAAATCAAAGTCTACTAAGAAAGAGGAAGACTTTACAGCCACCCTTATTGGAAAAATAAAAAATTTAAAAATAAGTGAGCCAGAATCTTCAGGATCAAATCCTCAAAACAGGTCGATATGATGAACCAGGGTGATTCATCTGTACCACTAACTGAGGATGAAAGAGAAGATTATACTCTTTCTCAAATTCTTAACCTCTTGAAAAACTTTGGTGATAGTCTCAACAACCTTACTTACCCTAAGTCTACCCAGCGTACAACTTTACTTGGACCTAATAAGTACTACTATCCTCGACCTACACCTTAGGATATTCTGTATGAAGAAAAATTCCTTCATACTCAAAAATCATATCATGGTAAAACTATCTATAAATGGAACATAGATGGTAAATCTGAATATCAGGTCTTCGAAATCATACATCATATGATTATGTATGCATCTGTCTGCAAACAGAATGATAATTCTGACCATCAGGAGCCCAATTTCTTATCAATGGCTTTACCGGTATTCTAAAAGGATGGTGAGATAATTGTCTCACTCACAAACAGCGAGATGAAATCTTAATCACCTCTAAGATTAAGATTAATCCTTTTAATCATACTGAAACTCAAACTGAAGATGCTTGCTATACACTAGCCCAAGCCATAATTCACCATTTTATTGGACGAGGAATTATAAATATAGATCGGCATAGAGAACTTCTACAGAACCTTTGTTGCCCTTCTCTAACCCATTTTAGATGGTACAAGGATGTTTTCCTGATGAAGGTCATGCAACGAACTGATGCCAATAATGACCATTGGAAAGCTAAATTTATTGATGGCCTTCCTAATCTCTTTGCAGAAAAAGTCCTGAAAAAACTTAGGGATAAACACAACCAAATTGATATTCTCTATAACTAGCATACTATGGATCTCTCATTACAGTAGTTATTGAAGAAGGTTTAACCCTCTGCAATGATCTTAAACTTCAGCAACAAATGAAGAAATAAAATTTATTAAATCGTCAAGAGTTAGGTGAATTTTGTGATCAGTTCGCCTATGACACCAAAATCTAGTACCCTTCCACTTCCAGGAACCCTAGACCTAAGAAATATAAAAGGTTTCATTCCAGAAAAGCTCCAAAGAATCTAAAATATGATCCAGACATTCCTAGAAACAAATTCAGAAAAAAGAAAGTTCTTCATAAGAAAGAGAGATCTGAAGTTAAGTGATTTAGGTGTGGTGCTCAAGGGCCCTATGTTAATAAGTGCAAACTTAAACAGAAACTCCATCAGTTATCTCTATATGAAGAAACTCAACAGTAAATCTTTAACTGTATTTCTGACAAGGACAACTCCTCCTTAAACTCCAGTTCAAAAAATGATCTTGCAGAAATCTATTCTTTTGACTCAGATTCCTCATCTGGGCAGATTGAAGCTTGTTGCAATGACAAGAATTGCAATACGTTAACAGAAGCCAACCATTGAAAAGTCATTGTGGAGATGAATGGCCTTGATCTAGGACAACCTAGTATCAATGTTCTTACTTATACTCAAAAGTATATGCTCAGCTTTGCTGATCAAATACAGAATCCAGAAATGAAATTAAAAGTTTTGGAAACCCTTTATAAAGAACATCTCAAGGAAGAGATACTTCTCCCAATCGAGAATTACAGTATGCGAGAAATCATGGATCGCATCTAGAATAAGGTTACAGAAAAACCTATAACTATTCAAGAGTTGAAGATGAAACTTAATCTTCAAAAATCAGAAGTCAAACAGTTACAAATTGTTACTCAAGTTATTTTCAAGGATCTTGCCCTTATTAAGCAAGAGCTTCCTTCCAAAGACAAGGAACCTATACCTGAACCAGAATGTTCTTCTCCGAAGGACAACAGTAACCAATACCTTATGATTATGAATAAGGTAACTTTTCAAAAATGGTATACCAGAATTACTTTTATTATTAAACCCAATTTTATAAATAAAGATGTTATCTCCGTTATTGATACAGAGGCTAATATGAAATGTATGCAATAGGGTTTAATCCCTACAAAATATTTTCAAAAAACCACTCAATCTCTTACCAGTGCAAGTGGTAAGAGAATGAAAATTGAGTTTAAAATACCCGAAGTCTTAATCTACAAACAAGGAATTTGTTTTTTGTTATAAATATTACCTCATTGTGTATGGACCACATCTTTAATAGATTGTCTGATGATTGGTCTGGTGGGGACATCATTCAGAATTTTCCATTTATCTGAAAAAGTAATTTATTCTCAAGGTATCATTTTAGGGATGACTACTTGACTACTGAAGAGATTGTTGTGGATAAGAACAGCGTGTCCCTGCTCACTCTATTTTTTGGTGTAGAGGTTCAAGGTGGTAAGAACCTTCAGATGGATTCTGAAAAGTATCACAAAGGGAGGAGATCATGGAAGATACTCATAACCTTGCGAAATAACTCTAAGTTCTAAGACTTTAAAGAGATTACTGTCAGAAAGTGAAACACTTAAATTTGGATAGATATTAAAATAAGCAGGCTCATGGGATAAGCTAGTTTCAATAGCTCCCATGAGAGATGCTTTCCATTTGAGGCACCGTCCATCTCAGAGGGTACACCTAAATACTGTTATTTTGACCAAGTAAAGTCAAAGGTTTAAATGTAATTTGTACAGGGCCTATATGCACATACTTGTATTTTTGCATGAAAGAATACAGATCATGAACATGCAACAAATAAACAATATCATCATTATTGTACAATGGTACGGCATGCTCAAATGTTTTAATGATTTTTCTACTGGTAAAATCAAATGTTACAATTTTATATGTGGTTCCTGGTTTAACCTTAAAGATTGTCCATTTATCTAATGATTCTTTAACATCCTGATAAGCTATTAATTATGTTGCTTCATAAATTGAAGTTATTGTATTTGCTACTGATGATAAAGAAGATGCAATTTCACTCATATTTTCTTTTGATCAAGCATAAATAATTTAAAGAAAATATAAGCATAATATAACCTAGACTATTCATGGCTTTGATACCAACTGGGGTGTGCCATCCACTGCACTCGAACACATGGTTCAACAACCAACTACATATTGATTAGCATCCATCAGTTAGGCAAATACAAAACATATAATTAGGCAAACTGTCAACGTTTTACAGGGGTAAACGATCCTAATGCACTTCCTGCTCAGCGGACCTAGCCTAGATGTGACTTGGGGTCACATATGCAAACTATATGCTTAGTATTCATACTAAGTATGTATGAAAATCAACATGTATCAAAGTGTTCAATCAATTAGCATGGGATCGATGAATACTAGAGGTTATATTATGATGATATTAAACTTAAATTATTCCATTCATGATCTCATGAACTACAGATGAAATGAAAATTTAAAGAACACTTACTGTTATGCAGACGAGAATCAACACTTCAGAATTTATGATTTTATTGTAGAGAGAGAGAGAGTACATAGAGAGGGAGAGAGCTATGCTCAACACATGAGCTTCCTAATTATTTCTTACTTGCCTTCAACAAGGGTGAGGCCTCCCTTTTATAATACAAGAACAAAGATAGATAAGGTTGCATGTCCTTGACAGGTGGAGTCATGCATCCTTATCTTATTTCTTATGCAGGTAGTGGGAATCTACTTTAGATAAAGTAGATTTGTCTTGTTGCTGATAATGGAGGACTACTTTAATAAAGTAGTCTTTATTGTTGTTAGTGGGCATATACTTTTGTAAAGTAGCTTTGTCGTTATGTATGGACGGTTACTGGTGGAAGACAAGAATTATTCTTTACCTTTTCCTTTCTTGTCTTTATCCATCTTTTCTGAAATCATACAGGTAAGAGAATCCTAGAAGTCGTTGATGGTAGGGTCATCTTCTGGCTAGCTTTCTCTTCCTAGAATGCTGAATTCATTGTCATCTTCTTCATGGTCAGATTTACTACTGATAGATTTCATCGTAGTATCTGTTGTTGAACCCATGGCTTGGAGGAAATGCTCTTTCATAAAATCCATAGTCTTCATAATTAGCTCTTTTTCTGATAGGTTGGGAAATTGTTAGACGTGTTCGCATTGTTATCACGTGATTACCATGAAGGCGTACTAGCGGTCCCCACCTGATCTCATCTCTATAAAGAACCTTTGGTATCATTATTGGCAATCAATTCTCATCAATCTTGAGACCAAACACTGAGAATATTCTCTCCTCGAGTTTCTCACCTACGTTAAAGTCTTAAAAGCATTTGCCACCTTCCGACGGCCGCATAAGGTTACTTGTCATTCACCCTCTGACCATTAACTTTCATATTCTCAAGCATACTTGGCATAGACCAAATCAGTCACACACACATCACCCTAAACCCCTAAAATAAATTTCAAACAAAAAGTTTTTGTAAATAAAAATATAGTAACAACTATACAAATGACAAGATAGATACGGAATGCATCGTTACTCAGCTAACCTAACTAAGATATTGTGTCTCACAAAACTACTAATGCTAAAAAATAAAATCTAGTAAGCCACGGTCTTTTTTATAATTTGAAGTTAATACTATGTTTTGAGACTTTATCGATAAATCATAACCTTTCTCTAATCATCCTAGTATAGTTAGTGGGAATATAAAAGAATCTCTACATTTTCTCCTAAAGTTCCTAATATTCCTCGTATTGATGTGTTTACTTGATTCCCGTAAAAATGATTCCATGAAATTGATACTAAATCGACATTCCAGTTGTTTACTATGATTTTGAAATTCGATTTCAAGTGAATCCCACAGCTTTAACCAAAACTGATTATGTTGATTGCATTGAATGAGATATTGGTAGTACATGAAATTTTAATGAATTTGAAAGAAATTGTATTGAGAAGTAATTTGTATGGAAATCGTGACGTGTCTATTTTTGTGCCAAAGATCCTAGATATGTAACTGCATTTCCTTGTTTGATTTTCAAATCTTCTTAAAAATTGGATTTATATCCAATGGATCACACCTACCAAGAAAAATGAATTAATGTTGGACCTATCAGATTAGCAATTCATGGAAGGATTGGTCATTGACGATCTCTAGAAAACCCCTTTATGAAATTTGTGAGAGATAAAAAATGCGTGATTGCTTTATTGAATTATCGAAATGAGTTCAAATGGAAAAAAAATCTCGAAATGGGATGATGCCAGAATGGGTAGAAATGTGATTCCATATTTTTTTATTCACTTGAAATAGACTATGAAAATTTCTTTATGTCCTCAAAATAATTAATTAAAAATAATAATATTTATTTTCCTGAAAGACATTTTAATAATGTCATAAATCTTGATTTGATTCTTTGATTTAGTAAATATAAATCATTTTTATTCTTAATAATTTGATTCCTGATTGTGATTCCTAATAGTTAATAAATGTATTAATCTGATTCTAGATTTTGATTCATAGTCATTATATTCTTCATCTGATTCCTAAGAAAATTGATTTCAAACTTTATCCGATTTCAAATACAAGAAAACATGTTATTAATCCAAACACGGTAGACAAATGTAACAAGAAGTTCAAGCGACACATCTGCATAAGCTACAATAGAATAGCTCGAGTGGTTTTGCCATTCTAAATGGAACGGCAGACGATATTTGGTTAAATCTGGATTGTTGTATATGATCTGAACGGCCTAGATTACACCAATTGAAAAAAAAAACAAAATGCTAAAATGTTAAAAGAAATCATTTAGAGTAAATGAGGACCATCTAAAGTAGAAGTCACGGCTAAAATTTGATAACTTCTCAATAATTGGCATCGAGAATCCAAATCAATTGCCTACTGCCGAGAATCCAAATCAACTGCCTACTGCCGAGAATCCAAATTCAAAAATATGATGTTCAATTGTTTCCAGCCGTCTCTAAATAAAAAAAGTGTCGCCTATATCTTTCTTATAACCAACGGTTTTGCCGATAGGTAAACGTTCACTATTATCTGAGATGGGAACTTTATACCCACAACAGAAGATGGTAAGAAATGAGAACACCCATGTACTTTGATTTGAGATACAAAGTTTTAAACTTTACTTCAATTTTTTTAATTACGTCCCCGGTTACACAAAATTTATTATTTTAAAGAATCTCAACCTTAAAGAATACATTTAACACCCTTTCAAACCTTATCTCATTCAAAATAAACTTTTGGAATTGGGATTTATACTACAAGTTGATAGTTCATCAGTTACATGATGGGCAGACCCAACACTTAATACAACTGAAATACTATATGAGTTTTAGGACATAAAGAACTTATTGAAAGATGGTTAATAATTTGAATTAGAAAACACGTGTGGTCGTAAAGATGTTAAATTTCGGCGATTTTGTGTAAGATGGGGCTTAATTGCAAAAAAAAACTTTAAGCAGAAGTACTAATTGGCTAAAAAAGAATTGTCTAAGGGGTGTAATTGCAGAATAGCAAAAATACAAAAATACGATATCACATTTAACCTTTTAAAGATAATAAAATATGCACCCATATCATTGAAACTTTGCCTCCACTGACATCTGAATATAATCAAGTTGTTTCCAATTGATCTTCATTGCCTTAGCTAATATATTCAAGATTCCAGCTACTTCCTCAAGAGCAACTGCAGGTGTTCCTTTAACTAAGAATTCATGGACAACCCCATCAATTTCAATCATGCTACAACCAGCAACTTCCTTCCTAATCCCTCTTTCAGCCATTAACCTTCTTATTCTCCTCACACCATCAAATCTACCAGCTTTAGCATATACGTCTCATAAGTTCATGTAAAATGCGTGGTTCAAAGGTTCTAAATCAATTAAACGAAATGAAACCTTCTCTCCTAAATCAACATTCCCATGCATTTGACAGCCTTCGAGTAATGCGCCCCAAACGAACACGTCTGGCTCCATTGGCATGCTTCTAATAAGCACTTTTGCCTCTTCTAAGAGACCAGCTCGGCTTAGGATGTCAACTAGGCAAGCATAGTGATGAATCTGAGGTTCAAGTGCATAAACACGTCTCATCATCTCGAAACATCACCGACCTCTCTCGATTAAACCCGAATGAGCACAAGCCGATAACAGTCCGATAAAGGTCACTTTATTGGGCTTCACTTCACTCAATCATCTCTTTAAAAAGATCAAAAGCATGTTTGCCATGACCGTTAAGAGCCAATATTGAAATCATCGGGGTCCATGCTAATGTATCCTTTTAAAGCATTTTATCAAACATCTCGTACGCTTGTTTTACACATCCGCATTTCCCGTATATGTCAATGAGTGCAGTACCGATCACTACGTCACACTCTAAGCCTCTTCTTCTCAAGTAGTCATGAACCCACTTCCCCTGATCAATGGCACCAAGATAACAGCAAGACAAAAGCACACTTGCAATCGTAAACTTATCCGGACGAACCATCCCAATCTGCATTTCATTGAAAAATTCTAAGGCCCCGTTTGGCCGACTGCCTTGAACGAACCCTGTTATAATTGAATTCGAGGAAATGATATTTTTATCCGTTGACATTCTGAATAATTGTAATTCCTCCTCGAGATTCTCGTTCCTCAAATATCCAACTATCATGGAGTTCCAAGAAACTACATCTCTCTTAGACACTTCATCGAACAGCTTCCGTGCAAAAACCAAAAGCTCGCATGCCTGATATAAATGAATGAATGAGCTCTGAATAGAAGTATCATTAAACAACCCAAACTTGACAACTTGTGCATGAATGCTTAGTCCTGTGGGACCATCAATCCTTTTTGTGCATTCCTTAACAAGAAATGGAAAGTTAAGCAATCAGGCAAAATACCATCAAAAAGCATTTCCTTAAACAATTTGAAAGAGCAGCCAAAACGAGTTTCATCAGTAGAATTAAGATGACAAGCATAGGCTCTAATCATGATATTGTAAACGTAGAGATTTTGGTTCTCTATTGACTGGAAAACGTAATTGGCATACCGAAGAGAATCAGATACAGAAAAGGCGCAAACGAAGAGGAGACGGGTGAGGAGGAAGTATATGTGAGTTTGGGGTAGAATGGGAGAGGTTAAGATATGGGTTAGAATTTTTTTGAGCTGTTTTATGTTTTTGCATTTACGAATCAAGTGGAAGAGTGTATTTTTCAGAGCAAGCAGCTGGGTTTCAAGCATATCATCAGTAAAACGGCCAAGATTTGCAATGTAAATCGCTGCTGGAGATCTCACAATCGCTTAACTAACTTTTAAAGTGTCACTTTATGGAAATCATTGGGCTAAGAGTTGTCAAAGTCGAAATAAAAGTGCAATTTTTTTTTTAATCATCTACTCCTAAACGGAATTGTTTTTTTTTTATCGGAGTCTGTTGTGCTAATCTTTGTTGTACTTGTTAAGACAAGTAGCCAAATTCACCTCGAAGTTGTTGAACAGATAAAAAATACCCACTATCACGAGGACAAAGATGATCGATCAAAGAACGTACAAAAAGCAATGGGAAAATAGGAACGGGGGACTGGAGTCGTGAGAAACCCGTAAACTGATAAAGAACAAACTGTGCGCCCTCTAAAAGCGAGAAACAACGTGAGAATGAAAAGGAGCAGGAAAGAGGGAAAGAGCACCAGAATGGGAAAAGCTGAATGGTCAACGAGAACAGATTGACGGGGAACCCACGCCTACAAGAATGGTAAAAGCTGACTGGTCAACCAGAATAGATTGACAGGGAATCCACGCCTACGAGAACGGGAAAGGATTGACGGGGGACTTGCACCTCTGAAAAGGGAAAAGGAGCCTGAGACATGGAGAATTATCCTGGACGGGAAAAACACTCGCTGAACTATGCAAGAACGGGGCGAAAAGCTGACTGGTCAACAGGATCAAATTGACGGGGAACCACGCCTACGAGAACGGGAAAAGATTGAAGGGACCAATGCCTCTGGGACGGAAAGAACCGGAAGAAGAACGGGAACGGATGAAAGGAATCCTGAATGGCAGGCCACCAAGTGGCTCTAACCAATTGGCCTGAACCACGACGAATCGTCAAGTGGCTGTCATTGATTGGCGGCTGAGCGAGACAAATGGAAAATGAGAAAGGGAAAGGAAGGGATCAAACGGTCATAATTAATCCAGCAATTATAAGACAATATAGTGAATAAGCTGAGCATAGGAGTCCAGACTTGAAGAAGATCCCACTAGCCGGAAACTTGGGGGAGATGTGATCATTTCCTTTATTATTATTATTATTATTATTATTATTATTATTATTATTATTATTATTATTATTATTATTATTATTATTATTATTGTAAGACCTATAAGTACCTTAACTAAAGGTATTGCCATTTCTCTCTTCTCTCACCAACAACTATGTGAAATCCTTTACACAAGTAAATATCAACAATCTTCCCGTGGTTTTTCTTCTCTTTAAAGGTTTTTCAAGTAAATGATGGTGTCTTCATTCACTCATTTTCTCTTTAAATTATGATCTTTATTATTTGTTCGTAAAGGATTTTCCATACCAAAAATATCCTTTACGTTTTTGTGCTTTCATTGAGAGCGAGAAGAAACCTCAAAGATACCCTCCAAAAAACAAATTCATGCCTCAAACCAGATTGAACACCACCCTTAACAAAGAAGACGAGAATGGGGATGAACAAATGTTATAAAGGGAAATCTAACCCAATAGATCTCAGACGGTTCAAGCAAGTCAATGTATTATACCAACATGAAGACATTTTGATGTGCAGGATATTCCCCACAAGTCTAGATGGGACTCCACTTAAATGGTATCACTCCCTCCCTGCTCAATCTATTACTGACTTTACTGTCATGTCCATTGTCTTCCTGGTATAGTACTCTATTTACTGAGCAATAATGGAAGACTCAGACTACCTTCTGACATTAGCCGCCCAGAAGGAAAAAGAAACACTTCGGGAATACAATCATAGATTCCAGGAGGAAATGGCCAAAGTGGAAAGCTGTGATGACAAAGTAGCGAGACTGGCTTTCAGATGGGGGCTGGATCTGGAATTAGCCTTCTTTGAAGATTTATCAAAGATGAAACCTTTGATTGTGGCAGAGACTTTTCAAAAACGCAAGCATACATCACGTTGGAAGAAGAAAATAAAAAACAAGTGAGACGAACGATTAATGAGCCAAAGAAAGAAGAACGGGACTAAAGTGCAAAAAAAGGTCGGCAGCCTAGATGCATAAGCCCTTGAGAGCGGGAAAAGCCTTCTCTCTAAAATGTGGAAAAAAAGGTCAGCGGCCTAGATGTCCAAGCCTTTGAGAATGGGAAACACCTTCTCTCTAAAATGTCAAAAAATGTCAATGGCCTAGATGCCTAAGCTCTTGATAGTGGGAAAAACCTTCTCTCTAAAAAGTGGAAAAAAAGTCGGCGGCCTTGATGCCCAAGCCCTTGAGAGCGAGAAAAACCTTCTCTCTAAAACGTGAAAAAAGGTCGGCGGCCTAGATGCCCAAGCTCTTGAGAGAGGGAAAAATCTTCTCTCTAAAATGTGGAAAAAAAGTCGACGGCCTAGATGCCCAAGCCCTTGAGAGCGAGAAAAACATTCTTTCTAAAAATGTGAAAAAAGGTCGGCGGCCTAGATGCCCAAGCCCTTGAGAGTGGGAAAAACATTCTCTCTAAAATAGGAAAAAAAAGGTCGGTGGCCTAAATGCCCAAGCCTTTGAGAGAGGCAAAAAGCTTCTCTCGAAAATGTGGGGAAAAAAAGTCGACGACCTAAATGCCTAAGCCCTTGAGAGCAGGAAAAATCTTCTCTCTAAATTGTGAGAAAAAAAGGTTGACGGCCTAGATACCTAAGCCCTTGAGTGCGAAAAAAATCTTCTCTCCAAAATATGGAAAATTAACAAAAAAAGCCAAGGAGAAGAACACGCAATGGATTGAAACAAAATGTGAGAATGAAAAGGAAATGCCTTTAGAACGGGAAAGTCTGGAGAACATAAAAGAAGAACCGGAGAAATGAAAATGAAAAGTCTTCAGAACGGGAAAGTCTGGTGAACGGAAAAGGAAACGTCTTCAGAATGGGAAAGTCTAAGGAACGGAAAAGGAAAGTCTTTAAGAATATAAAAGAAAAAGAAGCGAGAAAAGGAAGGAAAATTTTGAAAGAAGAAAAAGAAAGCAATGGAAACGGAAAACATTCTACCAATAGAAGTGGGGAATCAACCTCAAGCTCTTGCAGTGAAATTATGAAACGGTGCACTCGCTCTTTACTCATTTCAATAAATTATTATATTATTTTTATACAATATTCATGTCATAGATCTTATCATACGAAAGAAGGAAAATGAAAAATTAAGAAACGGGGGAAACTCTATTGATGAGCCCGTAGGAAATCAAAACAGGGTCATGGTTCCATATAAGCCTAAGTCCTTGGGAGTGTCTACGGACATCGTTCTCAGAAGAAAATCAGAAACTTCAAAACAGAAATATGATTGTTTAAACAGATCAGATGGTTCTCAAATAAATCATAATGTAAACAACTGAAGAAAGCAAAGATGAGATATTTCTTGAAACTCAGCTCAAGGCCAAAACGAGACCGTGATTCTTTATTTGAACCTAAAGTCTTTTTTCTCAGAATGAACAGGCAAAATCTCACATGACACATGACAGGATCTAGACCGAAGACTCTATAAAAAAGAAGAGAATCAAATCTACAAAAATCAGACATGTGTTGGAAGCATTCATTGCACTTCGACGAACATCGTCGAATCGCAATGAAGACAAATGAACAGGTAAAAAATATCCACTATCAGGAGGACAAAGATGACCGAACAAAGAACTGACAAAAAACAGACGTGAAAATAGGAACGCGCGCCCTTAGAAAGCAGGAAATAACGTGTGAACGGAATTGAGTAGGAAAGTGAAAGAGCACTAGAACGGGAAAAGATGACTGGTCATTAGGAACGGATTGATGGGGAACCCACGCCTACGAGAATGAGAAAAGCTGACTGGTCAACGTGAACAGTTTGACGGGGTACCCACACCTACGAGAACGGGAAAGGATTGACGGGGGACCCGCACCTCTGAAACAGGAAAAGGAATATAAGACATGGAGAACTTTTCTAGACAGGCAAAGCACTCGCTGAACTATGCAAGAATAGGAAGAAAAGCTTACTGATCAATGTGAACAGATTAACGGGGAACCCACATCTATGAGAACGGGAAAAGATTGACGGGACTAACGCCTATGGAACAGAAAGGACTGAAAGTAGAACGGGAACATATGAAAGGAATCTAGAATGGTAGGCCACCAAGTGGCTCTGACTGATTAGCCCGAACCATGAGGAATCATCATCAAGTGGCTATGATTGATTGGTGGTTGAGCGAGAGATTGGAAATGAGAAAGGGAACGGACGGTCATAATTAATCCAGGAATTATAAGACAATATAGATGATAAGTTGAGCCCAGACTTAAAAAAGATCCCATCAGCCGAAAGCATGGGGGAGATATGATCATTCCCCTTTTTATTATCATTATTATTATTGTAAGGCTTATAAGTACAGGCTCATGTAAAAAGAAAAAGGAGGAGGAGACAACCCAAGAAAAAATACTAAAAGCACTGCCATTTCTATCTTCATTCACCAACAACTATGTAAAATCCTTTACACAAATGAATATCAACAATTTTCCCTTTAAGGGTTTTTCACATAAATGATGGTGTCTTCATTCTCTCATTCTCTCTTTAAATTATTATCGTTACTATTTGTTCGTAGAGGATTTTCCATACCGAAAAAATCCTTTATAGTTGTGTCAAGGTGAAAAGACAATTTTTTAATTTTTTCTTTTCTTTTGTTTTTTACTAGGGCGAATCTAGACGGCACATTTTTTTTAACAAATTGTCCAGATTTAATAAGACTGTCTCTTGTTCATGGAACATGAGAGAATTGAACAAGAGAGAATCATGAACAAGTGGGAAGATTTTCTTCTCCAATGTTAAAAGGTTCAAACTTCACCATTGTCATTTAGAGAGGCATTATATATAAGTCTTATCATTATCTGATTAATTATCCTTAAGTTTCAGCCCAAACATCGCTCTAATGGATGAGCATAATGTTCTCTGTACAAAAATGAGGTCAACCCATCATCCTATCTATTTTTTATTAAATAGAACTCAAGAAAAATTAGCATTCAAAATATAAAATATAACATAATATCTATCATATGCTCATAACAGTACTTGATGTCGTCACGGTACACCACCTAAAATACTCAACGCTTTTCTTTTCCTTCAACAAGATCCCATATGCAAAATAACATTAAATAAAGAAAAAAAAACAAATATTCACAGAAAAGTAAAGGAAATGAAAAGAAATGAAGACAAAGCATGCTCACTAATAGTGTTTGTAGTGAATAAGAAGATTGAAACAACACTCATAAGAAATGATTACCCAAAAATAAGTTTTTAATAGATAAAACAGAAACCAAACACAATAGATGCTAGAATACGAGCTCAACCGAAAAAACCCACCATCTCTACACATCCATTGATTATCATCAAATGAAACCCAGAAAAAAATAAGTTTGTTTGTTTTGTCTGAACTTATTGCCTTATTGGGATGTCTTTTTGTTTTGTCTTAACTTATTAGGATGTCTGCTTGTTTTGTCTGAACTTATTAGGATGTCTACTTGTAAGACTATATAGTTTATAAATTAAGTTTTCTTTGAGTTAATGAGTCTCAGTTAATGATTTTCTAGATGGGAAAATCGAAGACGGGAAACTCGATCTTTGGTTCAAAGTCTCATGAATTGTCACGGAGATCCCCAATAGTGGGTAAGAGAAAATCGTCTAAGGAGCCTTCAATTGTTTGGGATTAATTTAGTAAGAATGAACCTGATGAAGAAGGCAATGTAACATCCACATGTGATTATTGAAAACAAGTTTTCAAATCTCATTCTAGACACAATAGGACCTCAAGTATGCTGGACACTTGGATATATGTAAAAAGAATCATAATAGGTTTCTTGATCCTAAACAAAAGACTTTAGGTTTTGAAATTTAGAAGGAGGTTGGTGATTCACAAACTTGTAATTTGGTTTCCACTAGTTATAGTGAGCATAAATGTAGAAAGGCACTTGTAAAGTTCATTGTCCAAACTGAGCTACCATTTAGAGTTGTTGAGGCTGATTCATTTCATGACTATAGATATACTTTGCAACCCAAATTCAATTTTCTATCATGGCTTACGGTTACTAAAGATTGCTTCTAACTATACTTAGATGAGAAGAAAAAGCTACAAAGCTTCTTTAAGAAATCAAAACAAAGAGTTTGTCTTACTACAGACACATGGACATTTATTCAAAATTTTAACTATATGGTGTTAGCTTCTCACTATATTGACAAGGAATGGAGTTTTCAAAAGAGAATTTCAAACTTTTTTTGTTTAATTTATAGTCATAAATGAGAGTCAATAGGGGGAAAGAAGGGGGCCTCCTAGTTATGATGATTTGTATAATGCTTCATGTCTTTATTAAGTTTTTGAAAGTATTCTATGAAATGACTATAAGACTTTCTAGTTGTTTACATGTGTGTTCGAATGGATTCTAATATCCTCAGTTCAAGTCATAATATCCCCATTCCTGTACAATTATAACTTTGAAAAGTACTCCTATATTTTTAGATCCCAAATACAACTAATTTAAGATTACAATCACCACACCACCAATAATGTGAAGACTTTGTTTGGCTAATTAAAGTTAAAGGTGGACGGATAGTAGGCGAAGGAATGCAAAAATCATGTTAAGGTGACTCACTGTTCA
Source organism: Datisca glomerata (assembly GCA_003255025.1). Classification (NCBI taxonomy): domain Eukaryota; kingdom Viridiplantae; phylum Streptophyta; class Magnoliopsida; order Cucurbitales; family Datiscaceae; genus Datisca; species Datisca glomerata. The sequence continues at coordinate 409,686 of QANY01010269.1, forward strand.
TTATCTAGCTGGTGCTTACTAATAAGTACTTATTTTTATATATTGAGGATGGTAGTTGGGAGTAGGGGTGTGCATGGTCGGTTCAGTGTGATTTTTAGCATAAAAATCATACTAAACTGAATTCAAGGTCTTACCATAATGAGGAATGTACCGACCAATTTTGTGCATAAAAACTGAAATGATAGGACCAGAAAACAATTGGTTCAGTCTAAGTTTTTCATGTATTACAAAAAAAAAAATCACAATCTAAACCACAACTATAAATTAAACATTAAAGACAGATGAGGGAAATACGAAAAAAGAGAAATGTGAGAAATGAAAAATGAGAGGTTTAAGAAAATAAATATGATATATATATATATATGGAAGATGTTAAACGGTCGATCGGGTTGGTCCAAAATGTAGAAAATTTTTAGACCAAACCGAAAGTTCAATTTTTTTTAAACCTAAGACCGGACTGACAACAATTACTTAAAAAATCATCCAAATTAATAATTCTTTATTCAGTCCAATTCGATTTAATCAGTTCAGTTGATTTTTACACGCTCCTAGTTGAGATGGTTCAAAAGTTGAAGGGCCTGCTTCTTGAGTAGATATGTGGATGCTTATGAAAAGAGTTACTTATCTCATTTTTTTTATGTTTTAAAGAATGAAGCTCGACTCTCATGTTAGAAAGAGCTCTGCCACGTCTTATTCTTGTTCGAGAGTGTAAATTAATGCTTATTTTCACTTACAAGGGAAAACATCTGATTTCTTACTCTTATAGAAGTGTGAGTTTTCTAGCTGCTTGGTTCCAAGAAATGTCCATATTTCCACTGTAATTTGGGCTTATTTACGCGGTGGGTGTGCTTGGAGTTGGCCTACAAATTCAGGTGGAAGAAGGGGTGCGTTGGTCATTTCACCGTGTGGGTTGGGTGTAAAATCTGGGTTGAATGAGGGGTGTGTTGGTCATTTTACTGCATTTAAGTGTTGGTGAGGCCTGGATGGTTAGATCGTAACAATATTGGCCATTTATATGTTTGAGAATTACAGGAGACGATTGACTTGATCTGGGTCGTCTGTATGATTGATAGGATTGTATATGAACTGTTGAAACCAGCTGATCTCATCCATTGATTGTGGTAGATTTAATTATGCTTCATCAATTGCACGCCAAATGGGGGGAGAGATAGGGTCTCGAAGGTTCTCCACAGGCGCTATGGGAGAACCTTTCCAAGCTTCTCGGTGGGGGAAACATGGGGTGTTTGCGGGGATCAGGCCACCATCTGTCGACGACCACAAGAGCGTGGGTGCAGGATCCGGTAATGACCTCAGGTTTTTTTTATGGAGTCTATCATAGTCAACGGAGCTGACAACCACGGTTCAAACTTTGAGGCTGCTTTTCGATGGGAGTAAGGGGTAATGATAAGCTTAATCCTTCTATTTTTGTTGTTTTTCTTATGCCTTCATATTGATTAAACACATGTGAAGCCTATTTTACGTAGGTTCTTTTTGTAGAGGTGTTGTAGAGCTATGAAATTTGTGAGCTCCATAGGCGACCATATGCGTTCAGGTGATGGAGTCAGGCAGCTCACTGTCACAACACGAGACAGTCACGTGCATTCAGTATGTCAGTTGTATCCGTTCAGGTTGGCTGTTGTGTGTCATTGTTGGAGGTAATGATGTTTTTTTTTTTGTTTTGTTCGTTCGGTTGTTCTATATATATATAGGTGTCCTGTTTGATAATTTATGTTGTGTTTGGTTCTCTATTATTTGGGGTGTGTTGTTCTTCTCTTCTTTTCTCTTTGATCTTTCTCTGCCTTCCAGAATTGGCTCTTTATTTATATCTATTTGTTCTTATGTTTACTGTCAAAATGATTTTTCATTGGGTTTTTAGGGATCAATGTAAGCCACAAAGAGTTATGCTATCTTGTTTGCTGTTTTTAGTTGTTTTGGTTAGTATAGTTATGGTAAATTTGACAATTCATTTTGGCTGGTTATTTAGAGTGGGCTTCTTATGAGTGAAGTGTAGTCAATTGGACTTTATGAGTGTCATATTAAGATGGGGTTAAGAGGATGTCTAATTTGCTTTGTGAAATTTGAGAGGGGTATAATTAGAAGTATCCCACGCACGTTAAGTCACTCCTTCTTATTTATCAGTACTTAAAGACTGGAAAAAATATTTTATATGTGAGTGGGTAGTTCTTTGGATTATTGTGTTTTGGTATATTTAATTGAATTAGTTGTGTGACCAATTAATTTCTCATCTTTAGTTTTCTGTTTTTTGTATTGAATAATTTCATTTTTGTATTATTGAGTTGACATCATGATTAATTTACTCCTAACACTTTTGTATTTGCTTTCGATTAAATCAATCTATTCATGAAGTATAAAGTAAACTAACTACATTATTCTTTCTACTTTTCTTATTGCAGGGAAATTCGCTTTACATATTTGCTTATCGTTGGTAGCTCTTTTTCAAAGGTAACCATAAGTTATTGGTTTAAATAGACATGGTTTTCATTTATGGATAAATTTTAGAAATTGAATTGTTATGTTCAAATATTTTTGTATCAAATATGTTTGTTATTTTTAGTTATTTTGGTTACTATAGTTATGGTGAATTTGACAATTCATTTTGGCTGGTTATTTAGCATGGGCTTCTCATGATGGAAGTGTAGTCAATTAGATTTTATAAGTGTCATATTAAGATGGGATTAAGAGGATATCTAATTTGATTTGTGAAATGTGAGAGGAGTTTAATTACAAGTATCCCACACACGTTAAGTCACTCCTTCTTGTTTATTACTACTTAAAGACTGGAAAAAACAGTTTATATGTTAGATGATAGCGCTTTGGATTATTGTTTGTTGGTGTGTTTAATTGAATTAGTTGTGTGATCGATTAAAAGTTTTTGTTTTTTGAAAAGCTACACTGATTTCTTACAAAAATTACATCCAATTTAGACTCCTACGCTATTTCATAACAAGGGATTGCCCATGGCCTTTCATTATATTTCCAATCTTAATTGCAATATGGATATGTTTGATTCACCTCAAATTTTTTATAGGTCAATTAATGACACCAGTTACAGCTCTTTCTGAAACTAAAAGAAAGAAATCACCTTTACCATTTGATTTGCATATCTCATGTTTGTATATATTTCTGTGAGATTAGAATCCTAATATATGGAACATAATTTCAAATTTTGAGATCATATTTGACTCAATTCATTGCATTATATTCATCCAAATATCTTAATTTTAGTAGCGGTAGAACACTAGAGAAAATTCATTCCATACTTTTTAACATTATTTTCTTGATTAGAAGCTAGACTTTCAAACTATTTTAAAATTATATATTTTTTGCCCGAATTTAACACACTTACACATAACGATCTTAATATTATCTATGCATTTTACTTCCCTTGACCATTATATGCTTGAATAGCTTTTAGGACTTACTCTGCTTTACTTTGAAGTGTAAGAGTGATTCATACTTTGCTACTACATTCTTTATATGAAAGTGGTCTTCCATTGTGATTTGATTGCCATGTTTCTCTTTGATTAAAAGCCTTAATTAATTTCTGACCTCCCATTAAGACATCTCCCTTGTTTAAACATAGTTTTCTTTTTTTCATTTCCTTGATCCTCCTCAAAACTTGAAGTCTTCATTTCAATCATATAAACTTGAAGTCTTCATTTCAATCATATAAACTTGAAGTCTTCATTTCAATCATATTGGAGTTTGATTAAGTGGAGGATGTAAAATCTATCATCTTTTCCCAACCCAAAAAAGTGAAAAAGAGAATTTACTTTCTTTTCATTGGCTGGTGAGCTGTTACTTAGCAAATGTCATTGTTTGTTATCTATGTCTAATTTATGCTCTGAAAGGTTCACTTACTTCTGATAGGGAAACATTTTCCTTTCTTTTCTGATGCATTTGAGAGTTGATTCAATTAATACTATTCATTATCCATCTCTTTACAATGTAAAGCTACTAATTAGTTTTAGTTCTCTTCTTCTTCTATTGTTCCTTAGTTTTGTCACATATATAGCAATGAAATTGTGTTACCCGTTAGGAACAACCAATTCTAAGCATTTGTGTATAGACAAGTAGCTAGCTAGCTGTAAGAATTAATTATCATCATATGAATGTCTTTTGCCATATCTAAATCTTTGTAATTATTTTAGATGCTAAGACTCGATGAGATAATTCTCTCTTGTGTTCATGTCTAGGACAAAAATTTCATAAACATCTCTAGATTATAGAGCCATCATGTATATGATAGTTTCTACACATCTATATGATTCAATTACATTTCTAATGCTTCTGGGCCATAAAATCACTGTCAATTGCTTAAATTAGATGGTTTAGAAAATTTATCAAAAACTACTAGAATCAGGTTATGCTTCAGTAGAATGGTATGCTTCTTCTATGGATGTAGGATGATATATTAAAACTGATACATTTTTTATATGTTGCATAGTGATGTTCACTTTTTCAGTGTTACTTTAAGGATAAATAGTACAATGTTAAGTTGTTGAACACAATGGAGATTATAATTGGTGATAAGTCATTAGCATACCCACAAAGTTCGATTGGTAGTTTGAATTAGTAGGGGAGGGTTGGGGAAGAAGGGGAGGGGAAGGGATGCTCGGGGAAGAAGGGGGAGTGAGTAGCAGAGGGGGAACTTTCAGGAATGGAATCAGGGTAGGGGAAATTGGTAGGGGATTTAGGGATTCGGATACTTTCTTAAAGGTTCTTAGATTTTAGTGATATATTAGTTTATTTAGTATTTTATTTAGTTATTAATTGATTAAAATATTGTAACTTAAGTTCTAATTTGATTTTAATTTTTTTTTGGTTTTTAATAGAAGTAAATGGAAATTTGAATCACTAATCCACAAAGTTTAAGGGTATGTGATGCTAAAAAATAGTTTAGAGGTATAAATTATCAGTGAAATGGGTATGTTCTTAAAATATTTGAACAAACGAATACAAAAAATCCGGGAACTGAATCCAAAGTTGTAAAGTGGAAATAGAGAAAACTTTAAAGTATTAAAAGTAAAGTAAGACTTACATAAATAAAATTAATTTATTGCGGAAATTTACAGATTAAGCACTTGGTAACCAAAAACAAAGTAGCCTATTGTAATGCTGAATGATTGATTTTTCTTGCATAGACATGGAGTTTTTATCTAAGTTAAATTTCTTCCTTTGATTTGATGATAAGATTTGTTAGCATTATCTCTATGTGATGAGTCTTATAAATAAAAAATGATTGTCATTTTTATTGGAATGTGATATTCTTCTTCTCAATCTCGATTTAAAATTTCGAGATCATATTTGACTCAATTCATTGCATTATACTGATCCAAAATTCTTAATTTTAGTAGCGGTAGAACACTAGAGAAAATTTGTTCCATACTTTTTACCATTGTTTTCTTGATTAGAAGCTTAATTTTCAAACTATTTTAAAATTATGTTTCTTCGCCCGAATTTAACATTCTTACACATAACGATCTTAATATTTTCTATGCATTTTATTTCCCTTGACCATTATATACTTGAATGGCTTTTAGGACTTACTCTGTTTTGCTTTTAAGTATAAGGGTGATCCATACTTTGCTACTTCATTCTTTATATGAAGTGGTCTTCCATTGTGATGAAATTTGATTGACATGTTTCTCTTTGATTAAAAGCCTGAATTATTGTCCGACTTTCCCATTAAGACATCTCCCTTGTTTAAACATAGTTTTCTTTTTTCATTTTGTTGATCCTCCTCAAAACTTGAAGTCTTCATGTCAATCATATTGGAGTTTGATTAAGTGGAGGACGTAAAATCTATCATCTTTTCCCAACCCAAAAAAGTGAAAAAGAGAATTTGCTTTCTTTTCGTTGGCTAGTGAGTTGTTACTTAGAAAATGTCATTGTTTGTTATCTATGTCTACTTTATGCTTTGAAAGGTTCACTTTCTTCTGTCAGGAAAACATTTTCATTTCTTTTTCCATGCATTTGAGAGTTGATTCAATTAATACTTTCCAGTATCCATCTCTTTACAACGTGATAGCTACTAATTAGTTTTAGTTCTCTTCTTCTTCTATTGTTCCTTAGTTTTCTCATATATATATATATAGCAATGAAATTGTGTTACCCTTTAGGAACAGCCAATTCTAAGTATTTATGTATATACAAGTAGTTAGCTAGCTGTGAGAATTACTCATCATCATATGAATGTCTTCTGTCATCTTTAAATCTTTGTAATTATTTTAGATGCTAAGATTCGATGAGATAATTCTCTCTTGTGTTCATGTTTAGGACAAACACTTCATAAACATCTCTAGATTATAGAGCCATCATGTATATGATAGTTTCTACACATCTATATGCTTCATCTACATTTCAAATACTTCTTGGTCATAAAATCATTGTCAATTGCTTAAATTAGATTATTTAGAAATTTTATCAAAAACTAATGGAATCAAGTTATGCTTTAGTAGAACGGTCTGCTTCTTCTATGAAAGTAGGATGATATATTATAACTGATACATTTTTATACGTTGCAGAGTGATATTCACTTTTTGAATGTCACTTTAGGGATAGATAATACAATGTTAAATTGTTGAACACACATGAGATTCTAATTGGTGATAAGTCATTAGCATAGCTCTGTTATTCATACCAATATGTTATTTTACTATTGATTATTTTATGGACATGAATCTAATGAGCTTTCACTTTACAAATGCAGGTAAGAAAGGTGCTTGACTTTAGTTGTTGAGCACAAACTGTACTTAAGGTAAATGTTCATCCCATCATATTTCATGCTTTATTGTTTATATATATTATAGACCATAACATAGCTAAAATTTGGTCTAGGATCTTTCTTTCCTAACTATTTGTTTTGATATCAATGTTTAGGAAGCAGCTGACATGATATTCATTTTGTTATGCTTTACTCCATAAAGAAAGATGTGTTTCCCTCTCTGATATGATATTTACATATTTTTTATAGCTTCTCAACCTTTGTTGTGTTTCACACTTCACCTAGTGAGTTTGATTACATTTTTCCTTTACTTAAATTCAGTTAAATATATAATCGCATATTTTATCTGAAAATTACTTTTATATGCTTTTTACCCCTTTCAAATCTTATAATGAAACGTAACAGTGTTTCTAAATACTCTCAACTACCTGAAGCTAGAGAAGAGATTACGTAAAAGACAGAGAGAACAGTATGCTTTGAAGAAAAAGAGAGGGAAAAACTTATGCACTTTATTTAATGAAGATGATGTTTAAAGTCATAACTAACATGAAACACCAACAAATAATACATTAACGAACGACAATTTAAAACTCCAAGAAGATATGATGAAACAGAGGCATGTTATAATGATGACATCCCACACGAACCTCTCATGTTAGCCCTAACTCCTAACTATAATTTTTGTAACGCTAAAAGATTTATTCATGAATCTAACAACTTATGTTGTTTCGCTGGTAAAATAGTACTAACAATCAATGATGCACCAAACCTAATGCATTAATTTATTTGTTCTAATGATGAGGAATCCGTTGAATCTCATAAATATGTATGCACATATAACAATACATTTGCTTTTACATCATTTGGAGTCGTGTGTGATAAAAAATTATTAGAACAGAATAAAGGAATATATACATTCCGAGCTCAAGGTCAAATTTATCATTACATAAATGATTTATTTCCAAAACATAACCATCCATCATACTTACAACTTTACTTCATGAAAAATCAGGAAATAATCATAGAGTTCAATATTATTTTGGCTGCTACGATCCACTACAATATCCTTCACTCTTTACATTGGGAGAGAATGGTTGGCATCAAGGGATTAGTAAGATAAATAAAAGAATGGGAGCGCTCAAATCCAATGAACACTCAATTGAACTACAACAAATCAGCTCTGAAGAACAATTAAATTACGAAGAACAAAAAAAACATAAAAAATGAGATATGGTTTCGAGTCATGAATATTATTGTTATAAGTTACAAATAAGACCTTTGGATAATTTGATACTATTACATTCAGGTCGCCTCTCTCCAACAATATGTCATAGATATGTATGTGAAACTAGAAATTTCTAGTCTTGATTTCTTTCGTAATAAACAGAGTCGGATCCAAGCATAATTATATCAATAGATAGCATCCATTATGGTGAACATCATGGGGGAAATATTGGGCGAAGAATTATTCTTCCAGCATCTTTCATTGGCGGACCCCGTGATAAGTGAAAAATATATATGGATGCAATAGTGTTGGTACAACGATTTAGGAAAACATATATCTTCTTGACTATTATGTGTAACCCGAATTGGCCGGAGATCAAAGACGAATTAGGTCTAAATGAGGAGTCACAAAATAGGCTTGATTTAATTGCTTGTGTATTCAGAGCAAGGTTAAAGGAATTAAAGTTGGATTTATTCAAAAAACAAATATTTGGCCTTGTAATAGCTCATATGTACGTTGTGGAATTTCAGAAAATAGGCTTGTCACATGCCCATTTCCTACAAATTCTCCACACAAATTCCAAGCTAATTGCTCCAGCATCGTTTGATAACTTTGTATCTGTAGAACTTCCACACGAAAAGAATAACCACTATTTATTCAATACAGTTATTAAAGATATGATGCACGGACCATGTGGCTTCATTAATCCTAACAACGCATGTATGACAAGAAAGGGAACATGCAAAAATGATTATTCTAAAAACTTTTCGAAAGAAACTACTTATGCGAAAAATCCATACCCCATATATAAAAGATGAAATGACATCCAGGCTGTGACAATTAGAGGCTCTAGATTAGATAATCGATGGGTTATCCCTTACAATCCTTACTTACGAAATATAATTGTCATATTAATGTTGAAATTCATTCGACTATAAAAGCGGTTAAGTACCTCTATAAATATATATATATAAAGGTCATGACCGTGTCGCATTCCAACTAAATAAATCTAATGAGTCAGACAACATATATGAAATTTGAAATTTTTAGTCCGCCCGTTGGGTGTCTCCCCCAGAGGGTACTTGGAGAATTTATGGTTTTCCATTAAATGAAATATATCCTTCAGTGGTCACGCTTCAATTACACTTTGAACATAAACAACTTATTACGTATAAAGATACAGACAATTTAAATAATATCATCAATAGTGTCTTCGATAAAAAAAACTATGCTGACAGAAATTTTTCTTGACAAATTCCATTAGAATTGATACTAAAACTTTACTATACAAAGATTTTCCTCAGCATTTTGTTTGGAATAAGAAAGACAAGATTTGGACTCCTAGAAAACAAGGTCAAGTGATAAGTCAAATTGTAACTGCTAATCCCACAGAAGGTGAACGATATTACCTCCAACTTTTGCTGAATCATATCACATGTCCAACTTCATTTACTGATCTGCTAACAATTAATGGCAACCTCAACTCTTCATTTCGTAAGGCTGCATTATCTTATGGTCTTTTAGAATCTGATGATAGCTTAACTCAGTGTTTAGAAGAAGCATCCCAATACCAAATTCCACACACTTTGCGTCATCTTTTTGCCACTATATTAGTGTACTATAATCCAAAGAATCCTAAAAAAATATGGCAAAAAATTGAGAAGCCACTATCTGAAGACTACAAAAAATAAAACTATCTTCTACGAATATAAGTTTAAAAGTACTACAAGAAATTAATTATATCCTTGAATCAATGGGAAAGACAATCAAAGACTATTTGTTAGTTGATCCAAACATCAATATACATGACGCCCAAAAGGAATTTAGAGATTGATGAAGAACTTCATATACCTATAGATCAAAATGATATTGATTCAATATCTTTATTAAATAAAACACAAAAATATGCTTATGAGACCATATTAAGTAGAATCTTACAAGAAAAACCAGGAGCTTTCTTTGTCGATGGTCCTGCTAGAAGTGGGAAAACCTTTTTGTACCATGCTATATTAGCCACAATAAGATCAAAATGTATGATTGCATTAGACACTGCCTCATTCGGAGTCGCAGCTTCGATATTACTTGGTCGCACTATACATTCTAGATTTGAGATACCTTTGCACATACAAGAGTCAATTAGTTGTTCCATAAATAAACAATCAAGTTTGGGTAATTTAATATGTGCTGTAAAATTAATTATATGGGATGAGGCACCAATATGTAGGAGACAAATAATTGAGACAATGGATCAATTACTTAAAGATATTAATGACTGACCCTTAATATTCGGCGGTAAAGTTCTGGTGTTAGGAGGTGATTTCCGTCAAGTTCTTCTTGTTATACCAAAAGGAACCAAGGCTGAATTATTGACATTATGGGAAAATTTTGAAAAGATCCAATTAACACGAAATATGAGAGCAAATTCAGATCCAATATTTAGTGCATACTTGTTACGATAGGTGATGGGACTGAAAAAACTTATATCGATGATAATATTCATTTACCATACATTGGTGATGCAATTTCATCGAAGTTATTTATGGATATTATTTTTCCTAATATTCATGTTTACAATGAAAATATGAACTCCATCTTTAATCGAATTATATTAGCACCAAAAAATGAAAACGTTGATGAAATTAATCACTTCTTAATTTATCAATTCCCCGGTGAAACCATGAGATATTATAGTTTTGATGAAATGATTGACAATACAAATGAAATAATCCACGAAGATTTTATGAATACCTTAAACCCAAGCAGTTTTCGTCGTCATGAGTTAATATTGAAACGAAACTGTCTAGTTATTTTACTTCAAAATATGATTCCATCTGAAGGATTATGTAATGGCACTCGATTAATATGTCGACAGTTTAATCGTAATGTTATTGATTTTGAAATTGCAAATGGTCATTATAAAGGTAAACAAGTATTTGTACCTCAAATTTTATTTATTCCGCTTGAAAATGAGAAAGGCTCTTTTCCATTTAATCAAAGATAATTTCCCATCCAACTGAGCTTTGGTATGACCATAAATAAAGCTCAAGGTCAGACACTAGATTTCGTAAGGTTTATATCTGCCTGAACTAATTATCTCACATGGGCAACTATATGTTGCGCTATCAATAGATAAAACAACAGATTCTATCAAAATTCTTGTAAGATCAATTCAGAGAAATGCCTCTAATTCTTTATACACTAAAAATATAGTTTATAAAGAATTGTTGTGTGTTGCTTTCAATGTCATTGAGCAATAGTGATGATCCTCTTACAGGTATAATAGTAACTCTTTCAATTTTTACTTGCATCAAATGGAAAATATGATAATGTTAGAATATATCTATATTTTCTATTGACATACATTACTTACTATATTTTTTATTAAATACAGATAAAAAAATGGAGATGCAATGTAGGTACATCAACGATATCACGCCCCAACTGAAAAATTGGCGGGTAAAATTTTTATTGCAGAGAAGCACAAACCTCGGGCAGCTAAAAAATATCTCACAAAGTGGACCAAACTACCAGCTCAAATTCCAAAAATTGCTCTTGATTGACTCTCAGGTTTACTGATTTCTATTTCATGCTTTGTATGAATAAAATAATTTATTATTTCTTTTTCATAGGAACAAAAATAAATCTTACATAAGTTTACTTGGTTTTGCTTATAATGTTAAGGGCAAAAAAATAGAGGCCTACATATTTGGTTTCAATATCAACCTGCTTCAACACACGTTAAACGTGGATGAGAGTTATTATATATGCAACGCACTAGTTAGGATAGTTCAGCATAACTACCAACATATTGATGTCCATATTAATGGACCATCAACGGAAGGACAATCATTGATCCAGTGGCGGTAATTGATAAACTACCAGTGAACATAATATATAACTTCGTGCCACTCATTGACCTCAGAAGATATAGTGACTCGAATGTTGAAATAGGTAAAAACTTATTACAACACTCTTTCACTTCACCTTAAGTAAATGATCTATAATCGCCTTTTAGTTTATCATTTACAAATAAATATCTGTTAGTTAGATATCCTGGCAATCGCCCTACAGATATCAACACCTAAGGAGATTCCTACGTCCAATGGTCATGCCACAATTTGTGAGATCACAATAATTGATCGTAGGTATATCACTATCAATTTAAAGACTCTCAATATTTACCATACACTTATATCCATAAATCATTACAAAAAAAATGTTTATATTTGTTTGACACATTCGTATTCATATATTTCGTGTAGTCTGAAACCATTGATCTTCACACTCTGGGATCAATTTATTCATGATGAATGCACCACCATTTCCCAATATATTCATAACATGCCGATTGTGTTAGGAAGTCACCTAAAAGTCATTTCCTTCCACGGTATGTTCAATGTTTCTTTAAATAATATTTCATTCTTTATTTCTATTCAACATATTAAATATTCTTTCTATACCAAACTATTTCATTGTTTAGGTCTATCATTATCATCTAGATGGAACAATTTTATTTCCATAAATCCAATGATGGAAAAGGCCATTGCGCTTTATCACTGGTATTATAGAAACAATTATGATAGAAATTTTTTACAGCTTCTAATATATGTACATCTTATCTAAAGTCTTCTCCTATAATTAAATATTTAATAGGGGAATAGAACAAAGAGATAATCTACTAGAAATAGCATAGCAAAGTTTGAGCGGAACGCTTCCATTGATGACACCACCTCAAATGAAAGATCGACTCATTAAACTAGACCAGGTTCTCGATACGACTGACACGGTAATTAGTATATTATCTTTTTAATTTTGTTATGATGTTTATTTTTATGTCATATGTTATTACTTAGTAAATAATGTTATTTTTTCCTAATATAAACAATAGTACACAACTTTTTGGACGAAAGTGACAATTGAAATACCAAATGTTACGCAACAATTTTGGTACTTGGCATGTGAAGACTGCAACCCAGCAACTCAGCTCAATATAAACAATCTTTCACTTGTAATTATTGTCACAAGCTAGATTCCCTTGCATTCCCCAGGTATAATTAACATCACTCTTTTAGTAACCGTCACTATCTATTTATGTGTTAACGTATATAAATTGTTTTTATCTATTATATTTATAATGCTTGATAAACATATTCTCAGATGCCGAGCTAAGGTACAAATTTGTGATGAAACTGGGCACTTACTTGCCACCATATTAGGGAAAGATGCCGAAGAACTCTTATCTTGTATCGCTGAACAAATGTGGAATTACATCGCCGAGATAAAATTGTAGACATTTCTCATTTATTAGAATTTACAACTGTACGATTATACTACCTTATTTAAAGCAAAGCATCGAACTACATTGTCTCATTTAATTGTTGGAGAAACAGAACCACTTTGAAGAACACAACAAAATTTCCAACATTAAAAATTACATATTGCACATCAAATGTATAATTGTTCCACAACAAAAGATATAACATCATAAAAAACACAACGATTATAAGGAACGCGAAGATATAGATGATGATGGTTCCATTTCTTCAGCAATGTCAATTACCTCTACCTCTGCAGGCGGTAGAATCTATTAGTAGAGCCTCTACGGTAACAAGAAGGCAGATGAACAAAAGAAATTTTTGTTGTACGTGATATGTATATAGGTTTGCAGTTTTTTGTCACGTTGTTTAGGAAATATTTTGTCATGTACATAAAATATGTTTTCACGTTGGTGATTTTATCGTGAAGTGCATGGAGAAATGATCGAATTGTTTAGCTTATCAGTAGAATGTGTTATTTTTCATCATAGCCTACACCATTGGAAGTTCAAGAAATTAGGAAGTCGGACTATTTCGTAGCTTAATTAAAAAAAGATTTATAATCAATAGTCAATTAAACAAAATTAATTAACAAAAATTAAAAAGTTGTGTATTGGTTATTGCTACTATAAAATTCTGAAACTTTAGTGTCATAATCAAATTTACAACTGGTAGTAAACCCACCATTTTGTCACAAAATAAACCAAACAAACAAAAGATATCATGCAAATAAAGAAAAAGGGAAATACGGGGTAATAAAACAATTGAAGAAAAGGGGAATACCCATGGCCATAACAGCGTTAGGTGTCATTTAAATTTCATTAAACCAAAATCACAGTCATGGGCATGAAGTTCAGTATATGGACACTCTAAAGCCAAAAAAATGCAAAGAGGCTTGGTTAGTCTTTCACCCAAGGTTCACTTATAAAACCATTGCCTGTTCTAAACCATCCTTAATGGTAACATCACCCATGTAGTCAATTCTAATTAAAGAAAAAGAACTGAAGATCATATACTAATAGTTCTAATATGTCATTTATACCATTACCGAAAATCTATATTAGCTAGCTGACAGAAATTGAACTTGAACCCAACCTAAGCTAACCCACCAAATTAGAAACGGATTTATAAAACTGATGTATATTCAAATAACACTTCAGCTACATATGAATTCACATAAACAAAGGGTCTCAGGGCAATACTCCAAAATGCAAATCTTTTGGTTCGGTTATATAAAGAATGAATCTTTAAATTTGATGTCGATAATCAACAGAAACACACAAACAATAAACATAATAAATAAAATAAAAAGAGAAAGTAAACCTAAAAACACAGACAGACAAACACAATATACATCATCAAAGAGCACACCTATATAGAATAATTGAACAAATAAGACAAACCAACCATCATTACCTCGAATGTGAAGACACGTGAGTCCCAAGTACTGCAAAGACAAGCAACTCAAATCCAGCATCTGAAAGCACGTGGTTGGTCGTGGGTTCAGAGGCTAAACAATGCTAGTTGCCCTCTAGCAACTCCACAATATGAACTTACAACACCTATCCTGTACAGGTGTTAGATCAGGATGAAAAGCATAACAAAAAAGATAAAAATCAAAGGATGAATATTATCCTTACCCTTTATCCCCATCGAGAGCAGCAACAAACTTTGGAATGCGCCATTCGATGTAGGATTTCGAGCTCTCATGGATAAGTATGGATTCTATCAAAGGCTGAAATCATCAATAAGAAGTGTACATAATCTTAAAAATCTTTCTAGATGCCTTAATTTTGTTATTACAACATGATTAAAACAAATTCAAGTTCCACTCTCAATTAATATTTTCACTGTTGTCTAAATAGAGAACACAAAATGTCCACTCCCTAACACCTTTCTACAATATCTTTCTCATGAGAGAGCAAGTACATACACAAAGCAATGATTAATTCAAAATGTTGTACGACGTTATCCTATTTTCAGGCATAGAATCAAGCAAAATCCATAACCGTACATTGCTAAAACTTGAAGGCCAATTACCATAACACAGAGCAACACCCAAGCAGAAAACTTATCAACCTTATCTAATCTCCCAATGATCAATCCAAGATTGAACTACCTCATAACCCCCAGAAAATATATACATACATGAAAAAAATCTTAAATTCTGAAAACCCATCAGAAGAATTGAATATAAATCATAATACATGAAAAAAATCTTAAATTCTGAAAACCCATCAAAAGAATTGAATATAAATCATAATTCATGAAAAAAATCTTAAATTCTGAAAACCCATCAAAAGAATTGAATATAAATCATAACCCAAATGGCTCTAAATCAAGATCCAATTCCAAAAGGCAAAATGCACGTGACTCTCATATGTTGTAAAGGTGAGCAACCCGAACCCAGCACCTGAACGCACATGCTTGCTCACGGATTCAGAAACTGCATAACTCCATAGCATCTCCATGACAGCAAGCTACAGCACCTAGCATGTACAGATGTTAGATTAGGATGGAAAAACATAACAAAAAGGACAAAAATTGAAGGATAACGATTATCCTTACCCCCTACCCCTATCAAGAGCAGCCGTAAAGTTTGAAGCGTGCCATTCGATGTAGGACTTTCCTTGACAATGATGGGTCTTACACTGACAATCCTGCGATCGTTTCCGGAAGGTACCCTGAGAGAGACAGAGTCTCCATCCAGCAACGAGATCACCGAGAGGCTTGTAGAGCTTATTCATGGCTGAAACTTTCCATGGTCGAGGCTTGAACAGGCTGTCAATCTCTCCTATCTCTCTTCGGCACAAGGTTAGTGAGCAGAGTCTCCAACGGGCGTAAAGATGAGGGAGAGGCTTGGAGATCTTCTCCATGGGTGAAGGCTTCCATGGCTAAAGCTTCAAGAAGTTATCAATACAAATAATATTAGCAGCTGAGATACGATCTGAGGCACCACACGGATGATCAAGATTCATTCTCGCCAACCCCAAAATGTAAAACACATGGACGACCAAGATCGTATAGATCCAACGGTCCAGGCCTCACCAACACTTAAATGCAGTGAAATGACCAACACACCCCTCCTTCCACCTAGATTTTACATCCAACCCATACAGCAAAATGACTAACACACCCCTCCTTCCACCCAAATCTGTAGGCCAACTCCAAGCACACCCACCGCGTAAATAAACCCAAATTACAGGGACAAAATAGACTTTTTTTAGAACCAAGCAGTTAGAAAACTCACTATTTTATAAGAGTAAGACTAGGTGAGGGTACATGCATTGCACGTGAATCTACTAATATGATTTTTTTTATTTGAAAATTAATCACGATGTCAATTTTTCATGGAAAAATTAAACATAAATTTCATTATGTGTCAAAAGGTAGGAACATAAGATAATAAAACAATGTAAATTAGACATAAGCAGAGAGTGGATTGAGCACACTTTATGAACTAACTTACATAATATATATTTCATAATATTTACGTATATTTTACAATCACAAGCAAATCTTAGAATAAAAATAGTAGTAAGAGAATATAATAGCTAGCTAGAATACGAGGAAATGAATCGAGAAAATTTCAGGAGGAAAAGTCTAACAACTAAGCAATGTCACATCTTGACTGAGTTTTAAACTCAAAGAGCTACAGTGCATGTTCCTTGACATATAATCACAATCAAAATTTGTAAAGAGTGAATAAATGGACCTAACACTTGATGAAAGAACTGGAATATACAAGTATTTGTTAGACATAAAAGTGAATGGTTCTCAAGATCTTGGCCTGATCCTAATAAAATCCTATCTTTTCTTTATGATCCTCCTATTTCTTTCTAAAGACATGGGTTTTGGACACCAATACACCTAACGTAGTTTTGTCCCATACAGTTCCAATTTCCCAACAATTATGTGTGAACACAGAAACACAATTAAAGCAGTAACTCTCCCATCAATTACTATCCATCACATGAAAAACAGATCACAATACATAAAAGTACATCTTTTAGCGTGATTGTAACAAAGGATGGGGCAACCCATCTAGTGAGTTCTATCTAGGAGCCCAACTATGTTCAGCAACTTAACATTGCATTATCTCTCCCTAAAGTAACACTCAAAAAGTGAATATCACTACGCAACATATGAAAAATGTATCAGTTATAATATATCATCTTATTTCCATAGAAGAAGCATACCATTCTACAGAAGTCTTACCTGATTCCAGTAGTTTTTGATAAATTTTTAAACCATCTAATTTTAACAATTGACAGCAATTTTATCACCTAGAAGCATTTGAAATGTAATTGAAGCATATAGATGTGAAGCAACTATCATATACATGATGGCTCTATAACCTAGAGATGTTTATGAAATGTTTGTCCTAAATATGAACACAAGGGAGAATTGTCTATATGCAGTAAATTGACAATTGTAAAATATCCTCCCCCTCCCCTCATGCCCATATGCAGTAACTTGGAACCAAAATGGAAGACCACTTTGTATAAAGAATGCAACAGCAAAGTATGAATCACTCTTATACTTAAAAGCAAAGTAGGGTAAATCCTAAAAGCCATGCAAGTATAGAACTCACAAATCAAAACAAAGATAAACGATCTGATAGAGAACTAGGTCATATCATTGTTGATCATTACAAGCCGCTATGGATTTCAGTATTAAGGTTAGCAAGACAAACAACAAGGTGTGCCTTATAATATGACTTTGGACGAGAACACGAAGAATGGAAGATTACTTGTTTGCTTCCTGTGCAATTTAGTGGTACCCTCTTGAAGTCTTTTTTATCAATTTACTTTGACAAAAAAGATAAGAAAATGCTTACATGTATTATTGATGTTGATGAATAATAATATAATACAAAAAGGGAAAGAAACATGCATCCTCCCTTTCCAAAAACATACTTAAGACGCAAATGTTCTTGAAAGCAAAAATAATTCTCATAATCATGGCATTCATGAAATTATACAAATCATAAAGTTTCATCGATAGTGAAAGCAAGTTACAAAAAGAAGCTATTAGTGTCAATACAAAATAGCCCAACGAGATTGAAAAACAATAAGAATAGAACTTACAATTTATGAAGCCCAACACAACATTGTAGCGATTTACAGTAGTAATACATGTAGCAACTTAAACTAATTGACAGCAGTAATGATGCCAATATCAGATTTATCCAGAACATATAAGAACTAACATAACACTTCTTTCAAAATACAAAGAGAAACAAACCTAAAAGTACAAACAGTCAAACACAACGTATATTGTCAAAGAACACACACACATATATATAGATTGATTGAACAAATAAGACAAGTCAACCATCATTACCTCCGATGGTCATATGCAGCAGCAACGTGAAAGCACGCAAGTGAGGATATGAATGCACATGAATCTCATCTGATGTGAAGCTAAGCAACTCGAACCCAGCACCTTAAATGAACAACAATACAATTGAGACTGAAATCTTAAGTTATTATCAAAAATTAACTTTTTTAACCATAATCGACATATATGGGAAAGAGCAGATAAATACACTCAAAAGTCAGAGGAAAAAAATGCAAAGCCAAATCACTTAAGCCAAAATATTACTAACAAACATGAACCAAGGACTAAACCAAAAGTAAGCAATCACAAAATTGAGTGAACATGTATAAATAGCAAAAAAAAGGAACTACTTTAAAAATCATGTGAATATCAACATAACACTCATCAGTCAAAAAATTCTAACTCACGTTACAAACTAAAAGTCACAGGAAGAAAAATGTAGCAGAAGGAAAATTGGGAGCTAGATAACACATTAATATCAATTTATAAACCCACAAATAGAAAACAAACAAACCCCAATGATTAAGACAGGCAAAAAGATCACTGATTATTGAAAATATATACTTGCAATACAATGTAAGTATATCCTAAACCCCAACAAAGGGGCATGGGCTATCAACGATTTGAGACAAGAAGAACAAAATCTACTGCCACCTTGATTAACAAAAAGGGCACAGCCACCAAAATAAAAGTCAGCAAAATACCAACCAAAAACAAAACATGATACAAATCTATCTGAGAAAATAGAAAATAAGACCGGGAAAAAAGCACATACCTATAAAAAACAAAAAAAACCTCCAAATCATTAAATATGCTAAAAAATCTAATTCTTAAAAATATAGAAATCAACCCATAACAACAACAAAATAATCGAACAAAATCAAATTATAAATTACATCTATAACAATCGGAAAAATCCTAGATTTAAACACTAATTATCAAAGGAAATGAAAATCCTAAATTAAACACCAACTAACAACAAAAAGGAAAAGGAAAAGGAAAAAACCCCCCACAGTTGTACTAATCACAAACAGAAGTTTAAAATCTACCAAAACTCATCTCTAATTATGAACAGAAGGTTATCATTCTACAAGAAGAAAAAAAGGACCAAGCCAAACCATCACAAGACAAATGAGAACTAAACTGAAAATCATACACACACAGCCAAAAACCAAAAAGCAACACACACAACAAAAACAGAAACCATGCATGTCCAACAATTAAGAAAATTTTTACCCACCTTCACAAACAAAGAGTAAAGAAACACAAAAGGTTACGAAGAAGTTAAATATCTATAATAGCTAAGTCAAATTTATACACAAAAATAAACAAAACTTACCGACTGAAAATGGAACTGAAAAAATGAAGACCACTCATTGACTAAGAACGATTATATCCTAAGAAAATATCCTAAGTTTCAAAAAAACAAAATACCCTAAACAAACCACATAAACAAAACACACTGATTAAAAAGATAGATATATATAGAGTAGGTGCCGAATAAAACAAAGTTGATAACCAAAAAACTAAAACATGCTCAGCCAAACTCTACCGTTCATCGTTCACCAAGTAACAGTAAGCAAACATCTGTAATCCAATCAATATTTCTAGACCTCACCGAAAAAACAAAACAAACCTTTGTATAAAATAATCTTGAAATACTAAAAATCTAATAATGTTAAACCCATGCCTGGTGAATTATCTAAAACTATTTTTGAAGATCAATGAACATTTAGTTAAAACCGTTTTACTTTTCTCAGAAACATAACATATTGTTTTACATAACAGAGAAACAATATATAGATAAAAAAGATAAATCTATGCCTTCAAAGCTGAAGCTTTAAATTATATAACATATCTGTAATTGTAAACCCTCCAATAGAGCCCAGAGTAGCTGAACAAAACAGCGAGTTTTATACATGAACTATTACCATTTCAAACGATTTCAAATGAAAATCCAATTAATTGCTACAAAAAAATACAGAAGTTCAATACATAATCAGAAAACACATATATATAGATCGATTTAGCAAATGAGACAGGATAATCATCATTACCTCTAACAGTCAAGTGTAGCAGCCAACGTGAAGCCATACAAGTAATCATCTGAACGAACGTGACTCACCAACGTGATTTTTTCACAAGACAGTCATTACAATAATTCAATTTAACAAAAACGTTTGTCCTCAAACTATTTATCATATATCAAATAAAATAAACTCAACTAAAATATAGGTTTAATTAATCACATGCTTACCTCCTAAATCAAAATCATAAATAATTTAGAGCCTAGAAGTGTCAAATCATATATCTAAAACCTAGTGAAATCCATGACTATCACTACAAATCTCACCAATAATAAAGTAAATATACAAAATTTCACCTTCAAAGTACCTTTATTATCCATTTCCACCACAAAAGACTCACTCTACAAAGAGATAAAAAAACAGAGACAAATACAGTGGATAAAAACAGAGACAAAGACAATGGATTATCATCTATTCACCCAACAAACTAACAAAGATAAAAATTGACTCCAGAAAAAAAACACATAGCAAAATAGATGAAAACATAGACAAACGTTTGAGTTGAACTTACCGAATGCACCGTGTGGAAGGTTGCATAGACTCTCCATGAATGAAGCTTTGAGATCCTATCTTCCTCCCTCTCTCTTTGACACACGACACAGACGGCTGAGATCAATAACCCAACAATGATGGATGGCTGAAAAATGATCTCACCCGCCAAACGGGTGGTCGAGATTTAGTAAACAATTCTCAAATTTGACAAAGTAAATCAGATATCCTCTTAACCCCATCTTAATGTGACATTCACAAAATTTAATTGACTACACTTCCGTCATGAGAAACCCACTCCAAATAACTAGCCAAAATGAATTGTCAAATTCATCATAATTATACTAACCAAAATAATTAAAAATTGCACATAAGAGGGACAAATAAATTAAACTAATATTTAGAATTCAAAAGATTACCAAAAAGAAAAACAACAGTCCAAATTGCACACAAGCTACAATTTCATGATAATAACCTTGTTGTACAGACACCAAATAACAGATAAATAAAAAATGTAATGTAGAACCACAACCATAAAGCTAAACATCTATTAACTTAAAAAAAATAGGTGAACACAAACTTAACTATGACAAAATACATATATTGAAATACACAAATTAGCTTGTCATTAAAGTAAGAAGCAATTGATCCCGAGTGAAGAAAATATAATGGCTAAGCTGAGATCTAATTGTTCAACCTTAGATGGCGAAGAGCTTGAATGAATCACAAATAAGCTGTGTAAGAAAATGATTCAAGCATTACTTACGTTAGTTTGAAATCCAACTTAGCAATGCTACAATAACCATCATTGCTTCTTATTTTGTACATCTAACTTACACATCACACTTCCATCAAGTTATAGTACCTTTGTAAAGTCAGCAACTTATCACACATCATTAGCCATTGTTATTGAAATTTTCAGCCTTTGCTATAGAGGAGCATACCATCATACCATCATAAAATCAATACACCAACTTG
Source organism: Datisca glomerata (assembly GCA_003255025.1). NCBI lineage: Eukaryota > Viridiplantae > Streptophyta > Magnoliopsida > Cucurbitales > Datiscaceae > Datisca > Datisca glomerata. The sequence goes on from QANY01010269.1 coordinate 431,871, forward strand.
AATAAGTAAGCAAAATAATAAGGATCAAAGGGAAAAAAACTCAAATACGTATAGAAAGTAACACACTTTAATAGAACTCTCGTATTAAAGATAATGAACTCTCAATATTTGGAACATATATGCTGGAAAAAGGTAAAATAGATCATCTTTGATGCTACAAAGGTTTTCTATACCAAATGACAGCATAGTAGCAGGAGCAACCCATAATTGTCATCATTTTTGCTTGAAAGGTCATGAATTTACAGTCTCCATGTCCCAACTCTATGGTTAAGTTAAAGTAATTTTTCTAATGTGTTGATGTATATAAATGAGCCTAGCAAAACTTTCCATCCAGAACTTTTATGATGTACAAAGACTAACAAAAGTATGCATGCAAGGGTTTAAGGTCAAACACAGGATGGGTGCTAAAGAGAGATAATTTTGAGTGGGAAGGTTTCAGCAAACAAGCAAATTTAATAAGTTGATTTGAACTTCAAACAATTATTGATCAAATCGACCGGCCAAGTACATTCAAGCTCATCTCTTCTCATCTTAAAAAACTCATCTCTTATCCTTTTTCAACATATCATAATTTAACCATTTCAAGTTATTAAGACAGAAGGTTATCGACTTGACTCAGTTACCAATAAAGAAATTTCCATGAATTAATGTTGTCCCTATAATTATTATTTCTATGTGTACACTGGTTTAAGTTTGCATATCGTCTTACTTTTCTTGTTAAGATAGTAAAGATACTCAGACGATTTATTTTGTAAGTAGATGATTGTATGTAGAAAATGTGAGATGTACATCATAGTACATTATGTAGAAAATGTATGTAGAAAATGTGAGATGTACATCATAGTACACTATGTGGTTCTTGGTGCTCACTCATTTAGGTACTTTAATTGGCTTTGGACCTCACCTGAAAAATGGAATGTTTTTAGCTCAAACCTCAGTCGATCTTCCTATGTGTCTTTACCATCTTCTAAGAATGCACCCGTTCAACTCGATCATATAAAATATATTATTACCGACGGGTCACACCTTTTACATGTTAAATGTAATAGGTATGACGAAAGAGTTATGAAGTACAACATTTTCAGTGTATCTAACAATCCAAACACTCTTTGACAGGACCATCATGCTTCTAGCTCATCAGCCACTACTATAACCACCACTCTTAAATAATGTGTTGTATCATGGTTTGTGGACTAATTAAGAAATTGTTCTTAATTAATTTTGTTAAGAGAGTCAACTTATTCACTACTCTTGCTTTTGAATGATGATGTGTAGGGCTTTTTTTATAACCATTTTGATAATGACTTTTATAGTTATTTTTTGTAGCGACTATGCATCTATGGTGGGTATAGATATGTGGTTTAAAATGATTGTATGTTTTATGTCTTCTTTGATAGATGTAGTGTGTCTAGACATAGTGTTTTAAAACTTCTATTAATATGGCTATTTTGTTTGTTTTATTATCCATTAATGGTATTAGTATGGTATTAGTATGTTATTAGTTTATTCATATTTTTAATTATTTCCTATTTATTACAAGTACAATGTAGAAAAAGTATTGGAAAACAGTTAGAAAAAATATCCCCATTGGAAAAAATGCAAAAAAAAAACCAATTAATATATAAATGAATATCCCATAATAAAATAACATAGGAAATAGTTTTAAAAAAAATAAAACAAAAATAGTAATGTGGTAGATGCATGTGCGATGTGCCTTGCTCCAGTCGACTACGTCAGGATTCATGACTCATAGGAGTAGGGGTGTAAGTAAAATTGAGAAAATCGACCAGACTATCTGAACTGGACCAAATTGATGTGGTTCGGTCAGTTTTTGTACTTTTAGTTGTTCAGTTTGGTTGTATCAGTTAAAAATAAGCTCGGTTCGGTTCACTGTGCGGTTTTTGTGAAAAAAAATCACACCAAACTGAACCAAGCCGCACTTATATATACCTCTACAATTTTCCATAATTTCCCCTTCTCCTCAGTCCTCACAACTCACACTCTCGTTGTCTCACAGACCTCATTCCCCTTATCCTCAGTCCACACAACTCGACAGCTCTAGTCGAGAGACGAGAGAGGTGACTTGCTCGACTGATCGATGATGAAGGGGAGATCTGGTTGCTCGATTGCTCAACGATGAAGCGGAGACCTGTTTACTCGACTACTCGATGAAAAATAGGAGATCTAGTTGATCGACTACTCGACAATGAAGGGGAGACCTGTTTGCTCGACTGCTTGATGACGAATGGGAGATCTGGTTGCTCGAACAATCGACGATAAAGGTAAGATCTGTTTGTTCGACTACTGATGATGAAGGAGAGATATGGTATACTCTTTCTCTCTCTTTGTATCTCCTTCTTCTTTCTGAATGAATTTTAGTTAGTATCTATATTTCTCTTAACTAGATAGAAGATTTGTAAATCGATCAATTCGTGAAGTTTATATATAAAAGAATGCTAAATAAAAAAGAAGAAAACCTATAATCCAATCACATATCCAAGTATCCAACAAAATCTCAGCTTTACAATTGTCTAAAGTTCACTGGTAAACACTTTTCTTTTCCTTCAACAAGATCCCATATGCAAAATAACATTAAATAAAGAAAAAATCAAATATTCATGGCAAATTAAAAAAATGTAAAGAAATGAAGATAGAGCATGCTAATTGATAGTGTTTGCAGTGAATAAGAGGATTGAAACAGCACTCATAAGCAAACGATTACCCAACAATAAGTTTTTCATACATAAAACAGAAACCAAACACAATAGATGTTAAAATACGAGCTCAACCGAAACAACCCACCATTGCTACACATCACATTCATTATCATCAAATGAAACCCACAAAAAAATAAGTTTACTTGTTTTGTCTGAACGTATTGCCTTATTATGATGTCTGCTTGTTTTGTCTAAACTTATTTGGATGTCTGCTTGTTTTGTCTGAACTTATTGGGATGTCTTCTTGTGTGAGTCTATAGTTTATAAATTAAGTTTGATTTGAGTTAATGAGTCTCGGTTAATGATTTTCTAGATGGGAAAATCGAAGACGGGAAAATCGATCTTTGGTTCAAGTCTCTTGAATTGCCATCGAGACCCTCAATAGTGGGTAAGAGAAAATGATCTAGGGAGCCTTCAATCGTTTGGGATTCATTTACTAAGAATGAACCTGATGAAGAAGGTACTGTAACAACCACATGTGATTATTGAAAACAAGTTTTCAAATCTCATTCTAGACACAATAGGACCTCAGGTATGCTAGGACACTTGGATATATGTATAATGAATCCTAACAGGTTTCTTAATCCTAAACAAAATAATTTAGGTTTTGAAATTAAGGAGGTTGGTGATTCACAAACTTGTAAATTGGTTGCCACTAGTTATAGTGAGCATAAATGTAGAAAGCACTTGTAAAGTTCATTATCCAAATTGAGCTACCATTTAGAGTTATTAAGGCTTATTCATTTCATGACTATAGCTATACTTTGCAATCCAAATTTAATGTTCCATCACGGGTTATGGTTACTATAGATTGCTTCCAACTATACTTAGATGAGAAGAAAAGGCTACCAAGCTTCTTTAAGAAAACAAAACAATGAGTTCATCTTATTACAGACACATGGACATTTATTCAAAATTTTAACTATATAGCGTTAATTGCTCACTATATTGACAAGGAATGGAGTTTGCAAAAGAGAATTTCAAACTTTTATTTAATTTCTAGTCATAAAGGAGAGTCAATAGGTTTGTAAAATTGAGAACTGTTTGCTTGATTGGAGTATTGATAGAGTTTTTACTGTAACTGCTGACTAATGACGTTGCAGTGCCTTATTCAGAAAGAAATATGAAAAATTGGAATGTGATGGTGTTGGATGATGAGTTTTTTTACATATGAGATGTTGTGCACACATTGTAAACTTAATTATATCGGACGGTTTGAAGGATCTCCATAGATCTACTATTAGGATCTGCAATGCTGTGAACTCACCGGCTAGATTAGTTAAGCTTAAGGCTTGTGTTAAGGTAGTGAAGATTACCTCCAAAAGCCTTTTGTGCCCAAATTGTCCCACTAGATGGAACTCAACTTACATAATGTTGGAGGCAGCTAAAAAGTTTCAAAATACTTTTGAAAGGCTCGAGGAGCAAGATGCACAATACTCCATGGATTGTCTTGGAGATGGGGGAAAGAAGGGGGGCCCTAATTATGATGATTGGGATAATGCTTTGTGTCTTTATTAAGTTTTTGAAAGTATTCTAAGAAATAACTATAAGACTTTTTAGTTTTTTGCATGTGTGTTCGAATGGATTCTTTCAAGAGCTTTGTAAGATTGAAAGTCTGATTTGAAAGTATTCTAAAACTGATGATTATTTTTTGAGTAAGATGACATCTAGCATGAAAATGAAGTTTGATAAATATTGGGGAAGTTTTGAGAAAGTGAACTCTTTATTGTTTGTAGATGTTGTACTTGATCCACGATTGAAAATGAAGTTCATTAGTATTGTTTTTCAATTTTAAATGACGTTAGTGTTGCTAAAGAGTCAACAAAGAAGGTTGAGTTGGTTTTGAGAATATTGTTTGATGCATAGAAGGATGATGTAATGATAGAAGTTAAAGATGCATCATCTTCTCAAGATGTGGTTCAGGATTATGAACATGAGTTTGACTTCACCTCTACATTTTCTAAGCATATGAATGAAGAGCAAAACATGGACAACAAAACAGAATTAGATCGATATTTATTGGCAACTTGTAAAAAAAAGTTGATGATATTGACCTTCTTAATTGATGGAAGGTGAACTCTTCTAGATATTCGGTACTTGCACTGATGGCTAGAGAACTCTTCTAGATATTCGGTACTTACTTGATCAGTATCGTAGCTCATTGGCTCATAAAACTGTCGAAGCCCTTATTTGTTTACAAGATTGATTTCGATCTTCGCAAATTGGCATTATTGAACCATTGAGGATAGTGAAAACTGGATAAAGGTATCTCATTTTATATTTTAGTTTTTATTATGTTAAATTTTAGTTGTGTTATTAATCTTAATGTATTTTTTTGTTCTTTAGATTTGGTGACTAAAGAGGAGTCTGTAACCATAATAGTAGAGGATGATGTTGAATAGTATGACGCAAGAGCTACTATCTGATTTTTTTTCATTACTATGTTTATGTTCATTTTATGTAATGTTTTTTTATAATATTATTTTTGTGTCAGATTCATGCCAAGGTTGACCTTTGATAGATTTTGTAACGATTTTATGATATTTTAAGTGTTTTAAACCTTTGGCAGATTCTATAAGTATATTTTGGACCTTCTGATCAAGTTTTTACTTTCTAGAATTATGTTGGAGATAGTTGCAACTATTTTATCTGATTCTCTGAAGAGGGAAAGGGTTTTGTCTCTATGTAATGCTTTCAGACTTACTATCTATTTTGAAATAAGAAGTGCTTGATCTTTGTTCTACAGACAAGTATACATACAACTGGGAGTGGATATGTCCTATTACATCATGTGGTGGGTGAAACTGATTGTGATCGTAACATTTGATCATAAGTATCTCACTTAATCATTTTTATGTTTATCATGGATGAATCTGGAATTTTTCATTAAAAAGTCAGCTTCTTGTGCATCAGCTTCTTGTGCACCTGGTTTTTCTAGGAAGGATATATGCAGTCTTATTTCTCTCCCTTGTCCTCTACAAAGAAGAGGCAATATGTGGAATTTTAGTCCTTTCATGTAGCTGATGCTTGATTTTGTTTCAAAATCAAACATGGGTCGTCAAATAAGACAGGCATTTCGATGCAGGCATGTTGAAGGTGGGATGGGTTCCGTTTTTTTTGCCATAAGTAAGGCTGCCAAAGAAGTTAGGGTTCACATCATAACAAATGCAGAGGTAATTGTCCATAAATGGAATGACTATTCTTTCTGAATTTGTCTTGCAAACTTTTGGATCAGAGATTTTAATCTTAGTAGTTATTCATCGTGCTCTGATAAAGTAAAGATAGACTTGAAAAGAAAAAAAAACTTGTCCTCCAAACTATGCTTCTATGTTCTTTAGTGAGCTGCTTCAGGTAGTAATCTCTCGACAATTCCTCCATCTGTATTCTGTATTTTTCCATACCTCGCAAAACACCATACTATCAGTTGTGATGGGATCACACTTCGCACAAAAATATCACATGCAAATAACTGTTATTATAATAGGTACGAGTAACTATATGATAGAAATTCAAAAATTGATTAACCTAAGGTTTCCCCTGATGGGTCCCGTCCACTGTTCAAATGTTCTTAGAGATGCATTTTCACAAACAGAAGAATTATTTTTGTTTGTCACTATTTGTAACAATGTTATTCTTACTGGAATTAGCAGTGTCTCCAGTCAAATAGAATTTTGCATTTATCTTTTACTGGGTAGGCTAAATTGTCTCTTGATCCGATTCACTGTTGTTTACTTAAACACAAGATTAAGTCTTTATTTACGTGTTGGATGGCATTGATTTTATTATATCGTGGATGACAAGTTCTCTGTCTAGATCCTTGTTTTTAGAAAATTTTATGGCAACGGATTTGAATGTGGCTTCCACCACGTTATCGTGATTATAAATAGTATTTTTAAGTGTTTTATGTGGTTTATTATAGGTAGAAATGGTTTGGTAATTTTTTCTCTTTTTTATTTTTTTTTTGCAGGACAAAACCGTAAAATCGAACCGAACCTAACCAATTTTGGATGGTTCGATTTACGTTGAACCGGCAGTTCGGTTTTGATATTTATGGTTCAGTTCCAAAAATACTCCTAAACCGAGCCGAACCAAACCGATTACACCCCTACATAGGAATATTCGGGCGAGGCTACATCACCCAAAACAAACTATTTTTCTCCCTATCTATTATTGAGTGCTAAGTATAATTATTTACACTATAGACTCGTAACAATATTGAATATGTTTTGGTGTTAAGCATCGATTTCAAATAAAAAGTTTTTCGTAAATAAAAATAGTAACGACTATACAAAGGACAAGATAGATACGAATTGCATCGTTACTTAGCTAACCTAACTGAGATATTGTGTATCACAAAAATTACTAGTGCTAAAAAATAAAGTCTACTAAGCCACGGACTTTTTGATAATTTGAGATTAATACTATGTTTTGAGACTTCATGGACAAATCATAACCTTTCTCCAGTCATCCTAGTACTAGTTAGTGGGAATATAAAAGAATCTCTACATTTTCTCCTAAAGTTCCTACTATTCCTCTTATGATGTGTTTGCTTGATTCTCGTGAAAAGGGATTCCATGAATTTTGATTCTAAATCAGCATTCCAGTTGTTTACTATAACTTTAAAATTTGATTCCAAGCAGATCTCAAGCTTTGACCAAAATCGATTCTATTGATTCCATTGATTCCATTGACTGTGATTTTGCTTTTACATGAAATTTTAATGAATTTGAAAGAAATTGTATTGAAAAGTAATCTATATGGAAGTCGTGACGCGTCTATTTTTGTCAGGTCCTCGATATGTAACTACTTTTCCTTGCTTGATTTTCAAATCTTTTTAAAATTGGATTTACTCCATTGGATCACACCTACCAGGAAAAAGGAATTAATGTTGGATTTATTAGATCATTAGTAGAGGTGTTCACGGTTCGGTTCGGTCAGCCTTTTGGCAAAAATCCGAACCAAACTGAAATTTTGGTTCGGCAATAAAACCTAACCGAACCAAACCGTGAATGCTAAAAGAACTAAACAGTGAGTTTCGGTCGGTTCGGTTCTTCGGTTCGGTATTATTAACTAAAAATAATTTTTAAATGATAATATCAGAAAAATAATATAAAATCAAAAATTTATTTCGGTTCGGTTTTATATGAAATTATATATCAAAAAATAAAAATAATATGAATTAATACATATAAAGAACCGACTGAACCAGTCATTTTCAATTCGATTCGGTTCGTCGGTTCAGGACAATTTTGAACACCCCTAATCAATAGCAATTCATGCAAGGATTGGTCATTGGCGATCTCTAGAAAGTCCGTTTTATGAAATTTATGAGAGAAAAAAATGTGAATCCTTTATTGAATTATCGAAATGAGTTCAAATGGAAGAAAAAAGTCTCAAAATGGGATGATGTCGGAATAGGTGGTAATGTGATTTCACATTTTCTATTCAGATTAGAATAGACTATGAAAAGTTTATTATGCCCTCAAAATAATTAATTAAAAATAATAGTATTTATTTTTCTTGAAGACATTTCAATAATGTCATATATCTTGATTTGATTCCTTGATTTAGTAATTTGATTCCTGATCATGATTCTAATTTTGAGTACGATTGCTACACGATGTCAGTGTACACATCATGTAGTATGCTTATACGATACTTGTGTACCCATCATGTATCCTACAAGATGCCTACACGATGTCAGTGTACCCATCATGTAGTTTACAGGATGGCTACATGATACTCGTGTACCCATCGTGTAGACTCGTACTCAAAATTAGTAAAACTCATCAAAATTAACAAAACCTTAAAAAATTAACAAAATCCATTAAAAATAACAAATCTATTCTCCTCTATAATTTCTCTCTCTCTCAAATATGGATAAAAGCCAAAATTCACAAAATCCATCAAATTTCGGCTAATATTCTCACCCATTTTCTACCAAAATTCTAAAAAATAAAATTACAATTTTAGCTCTCAACCTTAATTTTTTAGAAAATGGAAATGTTGTAAAATCATGAAGCAAACGAAGCATGAAGAAATAAAAAATGAAAATAGGTTTATGAGAAAATGGGTTTCTGAAAAAATGAGAGAGATGAAGATGGAAGATGAAGAGAGAGAGTTTGGGTCAATGTATTAAAAGGGCGATGAGGGAAAAATAAGAGAACAAATGAAGGAAATGTGGGCCCGAGATTAGAAATTGCACAAATTACTCAATGAATATAATTTTACAAAAAACTTTTTCATGGGGTATAGTCTTACAAAAAAAAACCCTTTCTGTGATGGGAACTTTATACCCATGATAGAAGATGGTAAGAAATGAGAACACCCATGTACTTTGATTTGAGATACAAAGTTTTAAACTCTACTTCAATTTTTTATAATTGCGTCCCGAACACAAAACTTATTATTTTAAAGAATCTCAACATGAGAAAATTGAACAAGAGAGAATCATGATCCCCTAAACTCGAGCAAAGCCCAGAATGTGAGTGCAGGTGGGAAGATTTTCTTGTCCAATGTAAAAAGGCTCAAATTCCAAGTGGTGAATTTGTGAGTTCTTTGAACCTAAAGTATTTTTCTCAGAATGAACAGGCAAAATCTCACATGTCACATGGCAGGATCTAGATAGAAGACCCTACAAAAAAGAAGAGAATCAAATCTACCAAAATCATACATGTGTTGGAAGTATTCATTGCACTTCGACGAACTTCGTTGAGCCGCAATGGGGAGCAAATGAACATGTAAAAATACCCATTGTCACGAGGACAAAGATGACCGATCAAAGAACTGACAAAAGGTAGGCAGGAAAATAGGAACGGGGGATTGGAGTCGTGAGAAACCTGTAAACGAATAAAGAACAAATTGCGCCCTTAGAAAGTGGGAAATAACACGAGAACGGAAAGGAGCAGGAAAGCCAGAAAGAGCACCAAAATGGGAAAAGCTGACTGGTCAACGGGAATAGATTGACGGGGAACCCACGCCTATGAAAATGGGAAAGGATTGACGGGGGACCCACACCTCTAAAACATGAAAAGGAACCTGAGATATAGAGAACTAACCTAGACGGGCAAAGCACTCGCTGAACTATGCAAGAACAAGGAGAAAAGCTGGTTGGTCAATGAGAACAGATTGACGGTTACCCCACGCCTATGAGAACAGGAAAAGACTTAGAGGACCAATGTAACACCCCGATTTTCGAGGGTTAAACATGCTTGAAATTTCAAATTTCAAAAATTCTCCAATTCAATTGAAACCCTAATTTGAGAAAATCCTCAAATTGAAATCCCTAATTTTTAACCTTAAATAACGAAAGCATAAAAATTATTTTAAAATAATATTAACTCATTAAATTGAAATAAATTATTCATTAAACTGTAATAAAGTGAAGCACAAAAATCCATATGACATGAAAGATTAAACATAAATATTCATAAATATCTTAAATAACGGAAGTCAACAGAAATCATAATTAAACTTAGAAATCATAATCGTGCTTGTTATGGTAGTCCCTCACTCATGCTGCTCACCATCATCTGTAACACAATCATTTATGGGGGGTGAGTATTAAAAATACTCAGTAAGTAAATTCACATACTAATGAGTTTCACATGACATAAATGTAAACATATAACTCATGCAAATTTATTTCACACGTTCACAGGTCACATAAAATACTTGTAACAACACAGATCACTTTTTTACTTGAATTAATATTCATATTTCACATTATCACATATACATAAGTAAACATATAACTTGTTCATGAACATAAACACATAACTACAACATGTATAACTCAAAATATAATCATACATAACATGATAAATAATTTTATAATAATATGGAAAAACAAATAAAGTACTTGATCATAAGATTGAACATAAAGAAATAATAAAACAATTTCACATTATATATTCTATACTTTTAACATATGAACCAAATTATTATGTAAATCCACTTACCTGGATTCGCTACGAGTTAAATTTAGCAACTAATAACCTGCAATCCAAGGATTCTAGGTCACAACAAATTCATATAATATCTACAATTATTTAAATAACTAAGCGAGGTTGGGAACATATGGAAACCACATCGAGTGAAATTATCAAATGATTTAAAATGGTTCAACAAGGTTCGGGTAGTCTGAATTGGTTCGGTTCTACTGATATGAGCTGGTTCGGTCTGGTCGGGTTGAACTGGTCTAGTCTGACTGAGTCGGTTCAGTCCAGTCTGGTCTAACTAAATCGGTTCGGCCTGGTCTGCTCTGACTGAACCGGTTCAAAAGAAGGAAAAAAAATAGAAAAGGAAGACGAAGAAGGGGGGAGAGAGAGACGCAACAGGGGGACGAAGGAGAGAGAGAAACAGAACCGAGAAGGGGGGAGAGAGAGAGACAGAACAGAGAGGGGGAAAGAGAGAGAGAGAGAGACAGAACAGAGAGGGGGGAGAGAGACAGAACAGAGACGGGGAGACGAAGGAGAGAGAGACAGAACAGAGAGGGGGAATGAGACGAAGAAAAGGAAGAGAGAAATGCACAGAGAGGGGGGGAGAGAGAGACAGAACAGAGATAGGGAAAGAGAGAGAGAGAGAGACGGACAGAACAGAGAGGGTGAAAGAAAGAGAGAGAGAGACAGAAAAGGGGGAAAGAGAGAGAGAGAGAACAGAGAGGGGGAGAGAGAGACAGCATAGAGAGGGGGGAGAGGGAGACGCATAGAGAGGAGGAAAACAGAAAAGGGAGACAAAGAAGAGGGAGAGAGAGAGAGAGAGAGGGTTGTAGGTGGTTACAAAGATTAGCTTGAGATAACAAAAGAGACATTTGGGGGAAATTGTTAAGAGTAAACACAAAGGAAACAAATAGGGTGGCTTAGGGTGTAAGTGCATATATAGTGCGAGGGAGTTCTAAATTATAAAAATACCCTTTACTAAAAACTTAGGTATTACATTCTCCCCTCCTTAAGAACTTTCATCCCCGAAAGGAAAATACCTTATAGAAATAACTCTGGATACTTGACACGTATCTCAACTTCTCGTTCCCATGTTGCTTCCTCGATCCGATGATTTCTCCAAAGAATCTTGACTAGTTGAACTGTTCTATTACGAAGAGTTTGTTTCCTGCGCTCTAGAACTCTGATTGGCTTCTCCTCATAAGTGAGATCATCACGAACTTGCAGAGGTTCAAAATAAATAACATGTGTTGGGTCAGACACGTATTTGCGAAGCATCGAGGCGTGAAACACATTATGAACACCTGAAAGAGCTGGTGGTAAAGCGAGTCGGTATGCCAAAAGACCAATACGATCCAAAATCTCAAACAGGCCAATAAATCTGGGACTCAGCTTCCCCTTGCAACCAAAACGCATAATGCCCTTCAATGGGGCAACTTTAAGAAACACATGATCACCCACTTCAAATTTGAGATCCTTCCTCCTGACATATGCGTAACTCTTTTGCCTACTCTAAGCGGTCTTCATTCTATCTCTGATTTTCTAAATAGCTTCATTCATAGACTGAACCAAGTTAGGGCCCAAAAACTTTCATTCGCCAACTTCATCCCAATGAACCGACGATCAACATTTCTTTCCATAAAGTGCCTCAAATGGAGCCATGCCAATCGTCGCCTGATAACTGTTATTATAAGCAAACTCCACGAGTACCAAGTGTCCATCCCAACTACCAGAGAAATCCAAGACACAAGATTGAAGCATATCTTCTAACGTCTGAATTGTTCGCTCAGATTTCCCATCAGATTGCGGATGAAAAGCTATACTGAAATTCAACTGTGTTCCCAAAGCTTTTTATAGACTCCGCCAAAAGTTTGACGTGAACTGTAGATCCCGATCTAACACTATAGACACTGGAACCCCATGAAGTCGAACAATCTCATGAACATATAACCGAGCCCAATCCTCAACTTAAAAAGTAGTCTTATCAGGCAAAAAGTGTGCAGACTTGGTAAGACGATCCACCAAAACCCAAATGGAGTTAAAACCCTTTACCGTTCTTGGTAGCTCCGAAATGAAATCCATAGTTACGTGTTCCCACTTCCATTCAGGAATACTTAAAGGTTGTAAAACTCCAGATGGTCGCTGTCTTTGAGCCTTGATCTGTTGACACACCAAACACTTACTAACGAACTCAGCGATGTCACGCTTCATATCATTCCACCAAAATGTAACTTTAAATCGTGATACATCTTAGTACTACCAGGGTGGACAGTGAATGGTGAACTATGAGCCTCCGTGAGCAATTCCTGCCTAATGAGTGCATGTTTAGGAACACACAGTCTCCCATGAAAGCGAAGAGCTGAATCGTTACTAATTTCAAACCCTTGTCTTTTGTCTGAACCCACTTCACTACGAGTCAGAAGCAACTCTGAGTCTGAGTTATGTGCATCAATAATACGCTGCTGTAACGATGGTTGAACTATGAGCTGGGCTAGTTGTGCTGTAGTATCATTCAACAACACTTGAATCTCAGCACGTTCCAAATCCTCCAAGATATGTCCTTGAGAAGTAATAAGAGCTACTGAATGAGCTGATTTTCGACTTAAGGCATCAGCCACTACATTTGCCTTTCCTGGGTGATAAATGATCTCGCAGTCATAATCTTTCACCAATTCCAACCAACGGCATTGCCTCATGTTAAGTTCTTTCTGAGTGAAAAGGTACTTAAAGCTCTTATGATCTGTGTAAATCTGACACTTACAGCCATACAAATAATGTCTCCAGATCATGAGGGCAAAAACAACTGCAGCCAATTCCAAATCATGAGAAGGATAATTCTGTTTATAGGGCTTGAGCTGACGAGATGCATATGCTATGACCTTTCCCTGTTGGATCAAAACGTAACCCAAACCTATTTTAGAAGCATCACTGAATATCACAAAGTCACTCTTACCATCTGGAATGATCAACACTGGTGCTGTCACTAATTTTGTAAGGCTCTGAAAACATTTCTCACACTCGGCCGTCCAAAAAAAGGTGGCATTCTTCCTGGTAAACTGAGTAAGTGGGACAGCAATCTTTGAAAAACCTTCAACAAACCTTCTGTAATAACCTGTTAAACCCAGAAAACTGTGAACTTCCCCAACATTTTTCGGTTGAGGCCAGTTAAGCACTGCTTCAATCTTAGACGGGTCAACCGAGATTCCATCTAGAGATACCACATGACCAAGGAATGACAATTGTTGAAGCCAAAACTCACTCTTATGGAATTTGGCATATAATTGGTGTGTCCTTCATGTTTGCAAAACAACCCTGAGATGATTCATATATTCGGCCTCCGATCTAGAGTACACCAGAATATCATCAATAAAGACAATCACAAAACAATCCAGGTACTCCTTGAACACCCTGTTCATTAAATCCATAAAGGCTGTTGGAGCGTTAGTTAATCCAAACGACATCACTACAAACTCGTAATGGCCATAACGAGTGCGAAACGCTGTCTTAGAAATATCCTCATTTCGAATCCTGAGCTGATGATATCTTGATCTTAAATCAATCTTAGAGAATACTGATGCTCCCTGAAGTTGATCAAACAAATCATCAATGCGCGGTAACGGACACTTATTCTTGATAGTGACTTTATTCAATTCCCTGTAGTCAATGCATAGCCTCATTGATCCATCCTTCTTTTTAACAAATAACACTGGAGCACCTCAAGGTGAAATAATGGGTCTTATGAAACCCTTATCCAGTAATTCTTGAAGTTGATCTTTAAGTTCTTTCAATTCTGCAGGAGCCATACGATACGGAGCTTTAGATATAGGGGCAGTGTCTGGTACCAACTCAATATGAAAATCCGTCCCTCGAGGAGGAGGAAGTCCTAGCAAATCATCAGGAAAAACATCCAAGAATTCAGAAACGATCTGGACCAATCCAATATCAACATGTGTCTTAGTTGTATCCACAACAGAAGCTAAGTAACCCCAGTTACCACAATCAAGTAAGCGTTGTGCCCACAAAGCAGATATAACCTTCAGTATTGAGCATTACTTGGATTCCCTAAACTTGAAGCTAGGCCTACCAGAAGGAAGGAATCAAACTTCTTTTCAATAACAATCTATGTTGGCATACTTTGCAGCCAACCAATCCATCCCTAGGATTACATCAAAATCATGCATCCCTAGGAATATAAGTCTAGCACACATAACATTATCTGCAACCATCATTGAACATCTCTCTATCGCCTTATTAGCTAGGAGGGAAGCTCCAGAAGGCGTAGAAACACATAATTCAAAACCCAAAGGCACAACAGGCAATGATGCATGAGTTACAAACGAAGTAGAAATAAAAGAATGTGTGGATCCAGAATCAATCAATGTGAAAGCTGAATGTCCTAATACAAGTAATATACCTGCCACAACTGCATTCGAGTGCTCAGCTTCCTGGCAAGTTAATGCAAAAAATTCTCCTTTAGCTCTACTACTAACAACATCACTGGTATGTCTATGAGCAAGCAGAGGGCACTGTCTGAGGAAATGTCCAGTCTTTCCACACTTAAAGCAAGCATTGATCTCCTTAAAACATTGACCAACGTGATGTTTGTTACATGTAGCACATAAGGGAATTGATTTGATCATCTGTCTTTTTGCATTGTGAGGACCCTGATGGAAATTGTGTGATTTTCTCTTTCCATGAAACGATTGCTCTGACCAAGGTGATGCACGTGGTGAAAGATTCTGTTCCATCAGTAAAGCTGCCTCAACCACCGCTGTGTAGGTGGTATACTTAAGAAGTGACATTGAACCCTTAATCTCTGGACGCAGTCTTCTTTCAAAAGTACGAGCCTTTCTTATTTTGTTATCCACATAGTGTGTGGCGTACCAAGACAATTCTTCAAACTTTCACTCGTATTCAGTTACACTCATAGCTCCATGCGCAAGTCTAAGAAATTCGGCCTCCTTCTCTGTTCTGACCGTGATCAGAAAATAATTCTCAAGGAAAAGTTCCTTGAAACAATCCCATGCCACTGGATTACTGTCGATGTCATGAGTTCTCCGTATGAGCTCCCACCATTTTCGAGCCTCCCGTGTCAGCATAAATGTTGCGCAAACAACCATCTGAATCTCAGAACATGGCATAAACTGGAATATCTGCTGCAGTCTTGCAATCCGCTCATCAGCTAGCAGTGGATCGGATGAATGGCCATCAAATTCAGGTGAATTCAGCCTCCTGAAGGTCTGTATCAACTGTATGTCCACTGGTGTTTGCTGTGGTTGGTACTTGTTGTGTCGGGCGACTTGCCGTCGTCTGCCTTAACAATTCCAAGAACTCTTGAAACATCAATAGTTCCTGGAGGGTCAGCAGTAGAGTTGACTGGTGCGTGACTGTTGTTGTTCCTTATAGGGGGCCCTATCGTACTGGTAACTATACAACCGAAGACTTACCAAAAGTCTAATTTAAACGCGCAAAATAACATAAACGTAATCGAACTTGTCATAACGAATCTAAAGCATATCAACTGATGCTATAGGTAAAACATATATATAACATGCGTACCTGACTTGTAAGATGATGGAGGAGCAGAGTGAGCGATATGCCATACTTTTTACGTAGAAAAGTCTACAGAATCTAAAACCTTGAATCTGATACCAAACTGTAACACCCCGATTCCCGAGGGTTAAACATGCTTGAAATTTCAAAATTCAAAAATTCTCCAATTCAATTGAAACCCTAATTTGAGAAAATCACCAAATTGAAATCCTTAATTTTACCCTAATTTTTAACCTTAAATAGCGCAAGCATAAAAATTATTTTAAAATAATATTAACTCATTAAACTGAAATAAATTATTCATTACATTGTAATAAAGTGAAGTATGAAAATCCATATGACATGAAAGATTACACATAAATATTCATAAATATCTGAAATAACGGAAGTCAACAGAAGTCATAATTAAACTTAAAAATCATAATCGTGCTTGCTATGGTAATCCCTCATTCATAATAAAAATGTATAATGTATTATCAATAATATAATAAAAAAATTTACCGCGAATAGATTTTTATTTCTAAAACTACATTATTCTCAGTACCCTTTTCTTTCATACTAGTAGAAACATACATGCGTTGCGAGTAATAAGCATAGAATATTTGTTGTTTCCCTAACTGCCTAGAAAAAACTTAAGTATATTCATTTACTTTATTCCTTATAAAATAAGAGATAATTTACTAATTTAACATTTACAAATTAAACTTTATACTAGTCCTTGAAATTAAATAACATATCATCACACTCTCTAACTAAAAAGTAGGAAACCCCATCAAAAAATATTGTTTACACGATATATATAATATTTATTATCTAGTGACTCATTAAAAATATAAGAATACAAATTTTATGTATTGTATGTATTAAAATTGTAGTGAATGCACATAATATATTATACAAAATTGTAAATTAGATGCTTTAAATTATAATAAACATTTAGTGGCATACCTCACTGTCAAATGTCAAAATAGGATACACCAGCTCTTTTCAAAAGCAAATGTATTCCTTGATTTCCAAATAGCCCAATTATTAAGCAAAAAAGAGAAACGCTATCCACACCACCACCAAGGTGATAATACATTTCAGTTAGGAGTTAGGGTGATCATCCTTGTTTGATACCGCAATTACTGGAGTAGTCCCAATGCTACTATCATTTCCTTCAAATCACGTCTTTCAGCTTCAATCAAACGCTGTTTAGCTCTAATTTTATTTTTCTTTTCTATTATTTTATTTTTTGTTTTTCTATTAATATATATTAGTGTTTATTCTAAATTATATTTTTATGTATCTTCTTTACGTGTTTTCACATGCTATTCATTTCTTTTTACTTTACACATCTTCATCAAATTTATTATACATTTCTAACTTTTCTTTTACCCGTTTTTTCTTTATAATTGTTGTTATTCTTATTTCTTATTTATTTATATATTATTGTCATATTGTCATGCTTATAATGTGATTCTCATGTCATTTCATATCATTTGAGTTAATGTTCATAGATGTGTGGATTACAACCTTAAGAAGTAGATTTAAATTTTTTGTTAATTTCTTTATTAGTTTTTCATTAAAAATTATGATGATGGATTTAGAGATTTATGAGATACTAAACTTCTCAAACTACTGAGATGGAAGTTTATTTTTTGGATACCAAGAATAACTCCAATAATACTTTGATTTTAAACAAATTAAAAAATATTTTTCAATGATGTTTGTATCACCCATTAAAAGTCATTTACTTTGTTCCATTTTATGGTACAAGACATACCTAATGAGACATTCAAATTGAATTTCTTTAAAATTATTTTAAATATAATTTGGATAGCATTTGATTAAATTTGGTAATCATTTTTCATAATGAGTGTTGTGAGGTGCTAATGCATTCCACACGCAAATGACTCCCGAACCAATTTTGAATTTTCGCAAACCAAAATATTTGATTTTAAAATTGGGTGACCAATCACGTCCTAAAAAATGATTGGTGGTGACTCCGAATTTCTTTTCTCCACATAAAATCTAACTTTTTGTTGGTACGCTTCTTCAGTTCGATAATATTAAAACAAAATTATTTTTAAATGAAATTGTTGAAAAACAATAATAAAAATTAAAGTTTCGGTTCGGTTCAGTTCGGTTTTATATGAAATTATATATAAAAAGTAAAAAAAATAAAAAATCAAAATTTCGGTTCGTTCGGTTCTGTTAGCGAACCACTAAAATTTTGAATCGAACCGAAACTTCAGTTCGGTCATTTTTCCGAACCAAACATATATAATGAACGGACCAAACTGGTCATTTTTTATTCAGTTCGGAATAATTTTATACACCCTACTTATAATTTTTTTTTCATTTGTGGAACAATAGGTTTTTGTCTCCTAAAGATGGTAGAGTTCAGTGGCGACTCTAGTTTCGAAGCGACTTCACATAAAAAGTGTGTTGGATGATTTGCAAAGGAACTTGATTCCCTTCTCATTTCTATTCAATTTTCCCGATATATTATTCAGTTTCTTTCTTTTTTGAGGTTCAAATACGTAGGAGAATAGTTGTTCGTTGTTCCAATTTAAAGGATTTTTTAAAGTCTATTGCTGCTACGATTTATGCTATTTTTAGTGATTTTATTAACACTTCTCGGCTACTCCAATTCAACTTGCAATATACTTGCATTTTCTTGAAAATAAATTCTAATTGAATTCAATTCCACAAAGTAAGAGAGAATTTTCAAAATGTAGATAAAAAGTAATTGCTTATTCATAATTGCATTTTACTTAACACTTGGTTAAATGCATAGCGTCTACACTAGAAAAAGAGATGACATGCCTAAAAATACCAAAAATTTGAAGATAAATACTATACAACAATATTCTGTACAACTTGAAGAACTAAGCATAAAAAAAGTTATATCATGCTTCCCAAAAATTCTCTAGTATCAAAAACTTCAAATTTGACAATGTACATTGTTCAAATGCATGATAATAAAGATATAATTGAAAAAGTATAATAATCTGATCACCTATTGTTAATGTGAGCTTTATATTTGATGCAAGTTCATGTTTCTGTTACATAAAGTCAAAGAATATATCAATTAGACTTGATAAAGAAGGTGATTTTTAACGTCGACATAAAAGAAGCAGCACTCATGTGTTTCACATCGTTTCAACGATCACTTAGAAATTTTGAATTATCATGACATATCATGAGTGAATAAATAACTTTTGAAAGTAGTAGAGCACTTTACACTACAAGAAAATTGGCATATTGTGACGGTTAAATCAACCGTCGAGAAAAAGTGAATATGAAAGTTTTCATGATAGATTAATCTACAGCGACAGTTTAAAGAAAACCGTCGTTATAAGTGACCTATGGCGACGGTTAACTATAACCGTTGCAATTGGTGAGGTTTTGGCGACGATTTCTTCCTTACAGTCGCAATAGAGTTGGTTTTTGGCGACGATTCTATGTAACCGTTGCAATAAACTTCCGCGGGAAACGCGAAAAAAACAAAGCAAGTGGGGAATTGATGGAAACACCAAAATATGCGACTAGCCCTCTCTGTTCTCGATCTATCATAAACCCTTTCTTTCTTTCTTTTACTTTTTCCATTCTCTCTAAAGCACAAACCGTTGAAACTCTTTCTCCTCTTGCTCTTCTGCCTCTTAAGTCCTCCGCCGAACACTGGTGCCAATAGGGCACCAATATGGAGAACGAAGATGGTGATTTCATCATCTTCACTCTAAAGCCGCTCTTTGAGAATTGGAGAACGAAGATGTTTCCAAGAGTCAAAACATAGCTTCAAGTCATACACAAGTTACGAACATGTGAGATCAAGACTATTTATTCAAATCTGACCCAATTGTTAAGTGTTAATTTTATTTTAATCTTGGCATTAAATTTGCTTCTTCTTCTTTTTTCCTTTTCTTTATATGATTTGGTCCATCTAGAACTGACTTGACATACTAGATTTAACTGCTTATCTTTAATTGTTCAACAAACAATCTTGTCCAAGAAAGATGATAAAGCTAGAACAAAATGAGATTATTTTTACCAGATTGCAGACAAAAGGTTTAGAAAAACAAATAGAGTTGACCCATAAGTAACAATGATTGTCAAATGTATTTGACTGATTTCTCATAAACCACCAAGAGATTGGGTAAGCAGGCATGCATTGAATTATATATCTTAGAAAATAAGATTTTGGAGAACTTGAACAACTAGTTTTCAGATGTCCATATAAAAGTTTGTTTTGATCTGGGACTACCTGCTAACGTAGAGGAGCTTAGTTTCAAAGGCACTCCTGGCAATTCGACACTGACAATAATGCATTGAAAGGTAACTCTGTAACTTTTCTTCGGACACATTTGTCACCCATAACTTGAATTGGTCAAGAGATCTTCATATTGAACAAAGAGTAAGAACAACAATGAGAATTTCAGAAAATTAAGCCAACTGCTTTACCTTAAAATAAAATGAAGGTAATATATTGATCCAGTCATATATATTTATACGAGTCTATCTTATATCTCGTATTTTTTATGGAAAGAACCTGACATATTTTCTTTTGAGCCCTTATTTTGA
The DNA here is from genome assembly GCA_003255025.1 of Datisca glomerata. NCBI lineage: Eukaryota > Viridiplantae > Streptophyta > Magnoliopsida > Cucurbitales > Datiscaceae > Datisca > Datisca glomerata. The sequence goes on from QANY01010269.1 coordinate 452,647, forward strand.
ACAATCAAAGAAGTCGTGTATTAAAATGTGTCCAGAGTATGTAACAATTTAACAGTAAGTTTAAATAAACAAATCTTATTAAAGGAACGTGTTTTATACTGAGATTTTACATTATGCTGAAATTCTGATGCTAGAGAGTGCTGACAAATCATGTCGGAGGATTTTAAACAATGAAATTGTGGGAAAATAAAACTGTGTACCATGCTAAATAATTCTACTGGTGGTTGGTGGTTCATCTGTAAGCCTCTTATGATTCAAAAATCTGATTTCCTAGATGGATGAAATCATAATTATTGAAAAGAATTTACACATACCTTAAGAAAATATATTAAATAATTGAGGTTTTTTTACGTGAATTAACTTTGGCCTAGTTGCTTCCCTTCTAGCACTTCGGAGGACATCAACTTCTTCTCTAGAAGATAATATCTGCAGAAGATACAATGTTACTGACTAAATACTGTCACTTAGAAAATGAAAGGGAGGGTGCTCATTCTAATAACTAGATCACCTTAGCCACTGGGCGAGCTTCAAGTTTATTAATCGTTCCACTTAACTCTGCTTGATGGCACGAGAGCTTGGTCTGTTTGATAGAGGAATAACCAAGTGATAAGCAGCTACATTATCCTAATATGAGTCAGAAAGGAAAAAAAATAGCAACTACTTGCATTTGAATATATGGAGTAAAGACATTTGAATATATGAAGTAATTTAGATTAGTGAAAGTTCAGTATGATCATACAAGGAAAGAAAACTTGAAATTTGATCACAGAAAAAGATAACGCTAATAACTTAGATAGATTACAGTCAAAAGGGAAAGATGACACCAAAAAATTAAAAAAACAAAGCCAGTTTTACCTGTTGGAGTCTATGTTTTCTGCTTGTGAAATAGATTCATTACATAAATTTGTAAGCTGCAAGGGAATTGACATCATTAGCTTAACCAAGAACACATTAATTTGACTACTTTAAGAAGATTTACTTGGGTAAAGTATTTTTCGCAAAATGAAGAAAAGGAACAGTGAAAAGCTACCTACCACAACAATTAAAAATTTAAACTCTTTTATTTAAAAGCAAATCTCCAGGCATTTAATTATCTATAATTAACGAAAACAATAAACTATTTAGCTTAATGACTTATCTCATTTTATATGTGATGTATAGCCCTCTCTGATGTCTTTAGGTGAAACTCCTAGAAGAACAAATAACTTTCATCACGAAAGATCTAACGCGACGAAGTTCACTTTTCATCATGAACGATCTTCACTGACGAAGCAAAAGTGACGACGTTCGTGACGAACGTATGTTCGTCGCGTTAGACCTTTAGGGGCTTTAACGATCAAAAGTTTGGTCGCTAAGGCCCATGTGTCTTGTAGTGAGGATTAGAGGCTAAAGCTAGTTTACTACATTATCTCACCATAAAACATGGATACAGATCCTTTGTCGTTGCTACGTTAAAGAATTTTAGAAAATTAAGCCAGATGTTTTACCTTAAAATAAAATGAAGGTAATATATTGATCCAGTCATATATTTATACGAGTCAGTCTTATACCTTGTATTCTTGATGGAAGTAACTTGACATATTTTCTTTTGAGCCTTTATTTTGAATCGTGGAAGAAGTCGTGTATTAAAATGTGTCCAGAGTATGATTAGTAGCAATTCAACAGTAAGTTTAAAGAAACAAACCTTATTAAAGGAAGGTGTTCTATACTAAGATTTTACACTATGCTGAAATTATGATGCTAGAGAGAGAGCTGACAAATCATGTCAGAGGATTTTTGAACATATAGACAATGCAATTATGTGAAATTAAATTGAGACATGAGATGTACTTGAATTGTATAACTGCCAAATTGATTTTTTAAACTGTGTACCTTGCTAAATAATTCTATTGGTGGTTCATCTGTAAGCCTCTTATGATTCAAAAACAAGGTTTCCTAGATGGATGAAATCATAATTAGTGAAAATAATGTATACTTACCTTACGAAAATATATTCACTACTATAAAATAGGATTTTAATGACCAAAATCGTCAATATAGGGTACCGTAAAAAGTAATTAGATGACAGAGATTACCTGTCATCGTAAGTACAAAAAAAAAATATATGACATGGATTACCCGTCATCATAGTTATCAGAGAAAGCAAATACACGACGGGGATTCCCTATCATTAAAAGTACCCTAACTCTTTTTTAAAAAAAACTGTCATGGAAAGGCATTGCCTTCCCATGGCAACCCTTCAACATGCTACAGTCTCTTAAGCCTATAAACACACAAGTTAACAAGATAATCCACACAACACATATGCTCTATGTGAACACAAATCCTTATAGGACTTAGCATTTGAGCCAATAAAATTATGATAGGTTAAAGGAAATGAAGTAAAAGATCATATATAACAGAAAAAGATACAAACACCCTGAATTAAAATGCCTCTCATGATTGGATTACCATAAAGAAATCTCAGATACCTAACACTACAAATGCAATTATAAAAGAGGAAATCTCAGAAGCGTAAGAGCATATTCCAATACTTATACAAACCTTGCTTTTCAACGAGTTTCTTTTCCTTTCTGGTTGATGTAAAGTAGATAATGAATCTTTATTTTTGTGCTCTTCTGTGGAAAGTTTTCGTGGTTCACATTTAAATGATTCTCAACAGCTAATGCTTCCTAAAGGTGTACCTGATTTCATTATAATGTGGTAGGGGAAAAAGAGTAAAATTAAATCCAAGTCAGACAGAGAGTGCAAGATGCAACCTGAAGGCGATGATGGACCTTCCACGGTGTAACCATCTTCTACTTACTTTTCTAAAGAGCAGGCAAAATTTTGCTTAGGAAGAATCATGCAGTGTACACTATCTTCTGTCCATAAGCATTTTGATATAGGACAAGAAAGGGAAACGTATACAGAAGAAAGAGGAGTGGAGGGACATTAAACAAGAAGACATGCTCACAAAAAAAACAATAACTGAATTAATCATACAAGTGTCTATTCTAGTATATATATAAATATAAATTAATAAAATGATTACATTGAATTATAGAGACATTAGATGGAATACAAACCGATAACTATAGTTATCCTCTAATGATTGAGTTAAAACTAAAAACAAGGATTTGTCTCTTGCCTAAAAAAATAAATTGGGATTGGAAGGAATACACCTTTCCCGAACAGTGCCAAAGCTATTAGAAGTATCCTCATAATATTAAATCTAACAAACTAAAATCACAAACATGATTAATTGCATAAAGTAGTTGTAATAAAAGATTCGAGCGATGGATAAAAAAATTATTAATAGCTTATATTATGACATTGTCTACCCATCAATTGATTCCATCCCCTAGCTATTTTTGGTAGAGTTCTTTGTTACTTGTTATAGTTGATTCTTTTTAGTTATTCTTTAATCTATCCTGAGATGGTTTAAGTGCTCAAGTAGTTCCTTTTAGCTAATAAGCACTATGCGGTCGTCGACTATTTGATGCTAGGACACACACCCTAAAGACCACACCTATATAACAAAAGTATACAATAAAATGAAAAACAAGTAAGGTCTTTAAACTTACAGGGGGTATTGTAACAATTTTACTTGCTGAAACTGAAAGGAATGCTATTCCCCATCCCTTGTTTCCCTGAGTGCTAGGCATGTATGAGCCCAAATACTTTCGTAATCCAGAATGAAATAGGTTCATTGTGTCTTCTTGAATCTTTGCAGCTCCATACCTCAAGGGACATGATTTAGAAGGGGATTTTCTATGAGACTCTGAGTCACTGGACTGCACCATAGACTAACGACAAAAAAGACAGTAAGTAGAAATGGACATTGTCTACAAATGTCAACGGAAAGGCATTGCCTTTCCATGATAGCCCTTCAACATATTACTGTATCTTAAAACTATAAACTTATTATACTAGTTAATAAGATAATCCACACAATACAGATGCTCTATGTGAATGACTCAAAATTAGCATCTACAAACCTGGAGACTGAGACACAACAGCTCTGCAAGTCGCTTCAATGTAATCCTGGCATAATACTTGGAAACCACGATGATATTCTGAGAAAGAGCAATATGAAAGTGAGAACTTGATAGCTACTATTACGTGAAAGAGATTCAAGTGGACATTTACATGTTCAATTACCATTTGTCTTAAATCTTCTGCAGCTTTATCAACCTCCCAGTAAATTCTTTTCTTAGGACATTACATCATGGAATTTCAGTGTTCACTTTCCCTCCTAAAAGAAAAGATAACCCAAATACCCCTTAAAGTCCAAGATTATTATAACTGAACAACTTTTTCCACTAAAGCGTCTTTGGATCAATTTTAGATTAATATAGAGCATAGTATCAACTAAAACCACAAAAGACTAGAAGTGTAAACATGCAACAATAAATAAGAAAGGGATATATGTTCTTTTGTTTATTATAAAAATGTCAAGATATTTTAAACAACAGTTTCCCTTTTTCTTTGTATAATAAAGTACATGTAGAGTTCCCAAAATAATAAGCTACTTGTACACATGTCTTGTTTTTTGTCTTCCCAAAATGGATCCTCTATTCCAAGAGTCACAAACTGAAAAACTTATAGTGAATAAAAGCATAAATGAAGAAGCAGAGAGCAAATTAGGACCATCTAAGTTATTCAAAGTTTTCTATGGAAAAAATACCCACATTTCACTTACCAGATTCTATCAAGGTATGATTGAGCTCATTGCAAGCCTGTATGAGTTTAATTATATTAGGATTTTAACCATCAAAACTAGTCAGAAATAGAATGTTAAAAAATTTTAAATAGAAGTGGACTATATGCTTGAAATATCAATATCAAATGACCAAAATTCCTTAACACTACTGATATATGGAAAGAAATTCATGATGTATATGAAAGAAAGATCAGCATTTACCTGATTAACAATCAGTATACTCTTTTTAATATATACTCTTTTTAGTGCTAGAAGAGAAACTACTTTTCTTTACACTTTATGCTTCGATGATAGGCCGTGTGCTAGAATTTCAGTCAATATACTATTTTTAGTACTGATAACTAGAGGCAACTATATATGAAAAGAAGATAGTGGAGTGGATCTTGCCTTATGTTGTGTGGATAACTATATATGGAAAGAAATTCATGATGTATAGTTATCCACACAGCTTAAGGAAGAGATCCACTCCAATATATTCTTTTCCTATATAGTTGCCTCTAGTTATCAGCGCTAAAAAGAGTATACTGACTGAAATTCTAGCACACGGCCTATCATCGAAGCATAAAGTGTAAAGAAAAATAGTTTCTCTTCAATAACAAAGGAAATTGATTTATACATAAGGAAAAAAAGTGTAAACGAACACGACCACTACACCGACTAAAATTCTTGCACACAACCTAGCATCGAAGCCAACCGATGGCAAAGTCTTGTACAAATTACTAAAGTCTCAACCAATAAGAACACAACATCAAGCGATTTTAGGGAAAAGGCAGAGATAACAGGAAACGAGGGCTCACCATCCTAGCGAGATACAAAGAGGACCCATGCATCTTAGACCTGACTGAACACAACGACCCTCGCACATCGCACGGCCAACCAATATCAAACCCTAACCCATTAGTCGCGGCTCAAGTGATAAAAGAAGCTCGATCTCAGAGAAGATCAAGATAGAGAGAGATAGAGAGAGAGCTCGGATGGAGTAAACAAAATGAATGAGATTGGATTAGGGTTTGGGGTATAAAAAGAATGACATAGTTGTAATTAAATAAAACTTCATGACCAGTTATGTATCTATAACAGTAACTCTCTCACTGTCATTTTAGCTAAAGTACATATTTTTTATGACAGTTTAAATAAAACTTGTCATGTTATCTTAATCTATTACGACAGACTTGTCATCTTAGCTAAAGGTCTGATTTTCCCTCTTCCCGAGCCTGTTTTCTTGTGCCACGTTTAAAGACACTGTCATAATAAATAAATTTAGCTGTCAAGATATCCTAAATTTGCAATAGTGATTAAATAATTGAGGATTTTTTTTACAGTGAATTAACTTTGGCGTAGTTGCTTCCCTTCTAGCACTTCGGAGGACAACAACTTCTTCTCTAGAAGATAATATCTGCAGAAGACACAATGTAACTGACTAAATGCTATCACTTAATAAATGAAAGGGAGGGTGCTCATTCTAATAACTAGATCACCATATCCACTGGGCGAGCTTCAAGTTTATTAATCGTTCCACTTAACTCTTGCTTGATGGCATGAGCGCTTGGTCTGTTTGATAGGGGAATAACCAAGTGGTAAGCAGCTAGATTATCCTAATATGAGTCAGCAAGGAAAAAAAATATAGCAACTACTTGCATTTGAATATATGGAGTAAAGACATTTGAATATATGGAGTAATTTAGATTAGTGAAAGTTCAGTATGATCATACAAGGAAAGAAAACTTGAAATTTGATCACAGAAAAAGATAACGCTAATAACTTAGATAGATTACAGTCAAAAGGGAAAGATGACACCAAAAAATTAGAAAACAAAGCCAGTTTTACCTGTTGGAGTCCATGTTTTCTGCTTGCGAAATAGATTCATTACATAAATTTGCAAGCTGCAAGGGAATTGACATTATGAGCTTAACCAAGAACACATTAATTTGGCTACTTTAGGAAGATTTACTTGGGTAAAAGTATTTTTCGCAAAATGAAGAAAAGGAACAGTGAAAAGCTACCCACCACAACAATTAAAAATTTAAACTCTCTTATTTAAAAGAAAATCTCCTGGCATTTAATTTTCTATAATTAGCGAAAACAATAACTTACATCATTATATATGTGATGAATAGCACTCTCTAATGTCTTTAGGTGAAACTCCTAGAAGAACAAATGACTTTCATCATGAAAAGTCTAACGTTACAAAGTTCATTTTTTTCACGAACGATTTTCGCTGACGAAGTAAAAGTGACGACGTTCGTGACGAACGTATGTTCATCGCGTTAAACCTTTAGCGATGAGATTTTGGGATTTTAGTTATCAAAAAGTTGGTCGTTAAAGTCCATGTTTCTTGTAGTGAGGATTAGAGGCTAAAGACGAACGTATGTTCATCGCGTTAAACCTTTAGCGATGAGATTTTGGGATTTTAGTGATCAAAAAGTTGGTCGTTAAAGTCCATGTTTCTTGTAGTGAGGATTAGAGGCTAAAGCTAGTTTACTACATTATCCCACCATAAAACATGGATACATATCATCTGTCGTTGCAAGGCAACAATTATATTTAGAAAAATATAACCTTATTGATTTTACCACTTGAGCTTAAGGTAACCTTATTGATTTTCAACGATTTTTAGATTAAAAAAAATGAATTGTGAACATTAGTTTTCAACAATTATTATATGACTTGACCACTGATTTAAATAGAACAATCTTCAAATCTAATTTGATATATACTAAAATAAATCTGTAATTGAGAGAATTCAAGACACCCCATCAAATTATATTTGTGTTATCATAGAGATGAAAGATTTGGTCATAGATTTACTCATAGATTTAGTAGACTAAGTGACACATCATGTTTAACTTAGCTGACAACAAATATGGCTTGTGTGTTGATATTGTTGAGATGAGATTTACCATTTTAAGCCAACAGAATTCCACAAAGGTTTGCCTGTTCCAATTTGTAACTTTCATAAGTATTGTATGCTTAATTATATAATCATGTTGCTGAAAATTGAATAATTAAAACACTAATTCAAGTATAATTGATATTTATACATTAATTAAAACTCTTTTTTTTGTACGTTTCTTTTTTATCCTTATCCATTGGCCATGTCAATTGAATGGTTATGATTGAATGAAATTGAAATGCTATTTCTTTTTTCAAGAATGATGGGCTTAGGAGACTATTCTTTACTCTGTGGGATTTCTTTCAAACAGACTTGTCCAAAAACCTTACTCTATCACATCAATACAATTTTAGTGCTTTATTTGTTTGTTTGAAGATGGAATCCTGGATAATAAAAATGCTCTCTATGGTAAAGTTGTGTAATAGATGACTCAACGACAATTATTTAAAATAGACATACTAAATTGGGTTAAAGAAAATGTACATGATTCGATATACATTAGCTACAAACAGAGTGAAGGAAGACAATATTAAGCATGGTGTGTTTAAAACGTTATAGTAAGGTCCACTCGTTTGGTTTTGTTTTGAGTTTGATTGTCACTGAAAACACATTTGCAGGCCAGACCTTATACCTAACTTCTGGTGTCGAGCATAGGTCTCACTCCAAATAAATTGAGACATATGTAGTTTCACAAAAAAGAAAAAAGACGAAAATTTTTCAATAAATTAATTATGCATAATTATAGATAATCTCATTATTGAAAATTTAACAATTAAAACATCAACCTCTTATATATTTTTTTATATTAATTAGAAAGTCTTTATTTGTTTCACAGTATCCTTATCCATTTGTCAGGTTAATTGAATGGCTATGATTCAACGAAATTAACATGCTATTTTTAAAAAAATGATGAAATACAGGAGATGGGAATAGTCTTTCTGTCGGTGTTGGGTGTCAGGAAAAATTGCGTTATTGCGATGGAAATTGCATATATGTGTAAAGATCTTGACTGACCAGTCAACTAAATTATTTATCACATAACAAAATATAATTATTCTTGCACATATATATTAAGCTCGAGCAAATATCAATATTGTCATTGAAATTAGCACATCCTTCGTATTTTGCTTTTGATTGTTTTCCATTCACACTCTGTTTCATTTATTCAAGCCAGTTAAACAAAATTTCACTTCGAACATTTTTTGGGTCATTTATGACTTAAATTCAATTTTTTTTAAATATCAAACTCAATATCGAATACAAACTCAGCGTACCTAATAGTTATTCTAATGAACATGTCGATATAATTTTAGTGTATTAATTGCTCGTAGGAAGATGAAAAAAAGCTGAAGATGAAGCTATGTCTTGATAATGTGCACAAGGATTTTAAACTAGTAGATTTATGTAGAGAAAATAGAACATATACAAAAATAAAACAGTTAATTTTGAGGTAGAGTAAAGAATGCTGCTATGATATTAACAATTTATTAAATGTTAGTAAAATGATATAATACGCGGTTACGATTTTTATAATTATAAAATTAGTTGTTATGGGGCTAAAAAAACACATGGTCCATGGCTCACTTCGGATGAGGATTTAAGGAAAGACCCAACATTTATCTTATAATAGAAGGCCCATAATTCCCCAGCCCAAGGGCCTTAGGAGACGGACTCAAATTACAGGGCCCAAGGTCACCAAGATGACCGAGGGCACATCATGTCCGAGATCGCCAAGATGACCGAGGGCTCATCATGTCAGAGATCGCCAAGATGACCGAAAGATCATCATGTCCGAGGTCACCAACATGAACGATGGCTCATCTTATCCGAGGTCACCAAGATGACCGATAACTCATCATGTCCTAGATCACCAAGATGACCGATGGCTCAACTTATCTGAGGTCACCAAGATGACCGAGGGCTCATCATGTCCGAGGTCACCAGGATGACCGATGGCTCATCATGTCCGAGGTCACCAGGATGACCGATGGCTCATTATGTCTGAGGTCACCAAGATGATTGAGGGCTCATCGCGTCTGAGGGATCATCCCCTCTGACGTAACAGAAACACGATCTCAACAACCTGAAATAATCAAAGTTGAATGAAGTGCTAAGATAATAACTGAAAAGTAACTGATTTGAGGAGAATATTCTTCAAATGCTCTCTTTCATTCAGTATAAATAGATGGTGACCCCTGACAAAGACGGTATGCATTCTCTCAACCTTCGATAGCACACTTTCAAATACATTTTACTGACTTGAGTATCAGAGTGTATTATGCAGGGCACCACGCCTGTGTCGAGATAATCCTCAGTCATTTCATTGTCTTGTAGATTATTGAATTCATCAGGTGACGGTGACAGTTCGATCCGACGGTAGGGGAACGAAGCTTTTCCTTGAAGTCCAAGAATTTGTTATCAAATTTTCCATCACAATGGTGAATACAAGAGCTAATCCGGGACAGAACGACCACCATGAAGATGCATCAGTTGGTAATTTTTTCAGAAACCCTACATATGCGGCGAGGGGGCAGAGTCAGATTCACATAGCTCTAGTAGCAGATTCGGCAGGTCCACAACCACACGATGGCACTGATCCAACCATTATTCTCTTATTGGAGAAGGTGGAGCGCCTCATCAAGGAAATCGCCGACCTCAAGAAGAGAGGTAGATATGAAGAAAGGATTGGGAAAAGAAGAGCACGCACTCCCCGTCGTCGGGCTGTGCGCGGACATGACATAGAGAAAGGCGCAGCCCCAACCCAGCATTAGATCACTCGGCTCAAGAAGAAGGAGATCAAGCCAGAATGCACCTCGCATACCCAAAGGAAGCGGGGAGCCCCGTGGTGAGGTCAGGGAGGGCTCTCATCACTCGCGTCATTACCATCACCACTCCCGTCAAGCCAAAAAGGTTATAATGAAGCTGAGAGCCGAAGGTCAAAGTATCATGAGGAAGAGCATGGATGCGATCGAGATGCATATGAGATTACTGAGCAAATCAAAGATTGCGTTTGAGAGTCACACATTTGGACACAGAGGACAAAGGGAAGAATAGAGTTTCAACTGCGGTAGTACGGGGTCTGACGCAGTCACCTTTCGTGGTGGGAATCACATCGATGACACCAACAAAAAGGTTCACCACTCCAAAATTTAAAATGTATGATGGTACCTCTGATCCTATTAATCTTTATATTCAGGTGATATCGGGAGCATGCATTCCAGAGGCCAAGCTAGAGGGAATGATATGCCTACAATTCGCTTCAAGTCTAAAAGGAGCCGCCATCACATGGTTCTGGAGCCTAGAACCCCATTCCATACACTCATTCTCTCACTTAGCGACACTCTTCATAGAGCAGTTTGAGAGTAGCAAAAGAATGATTAAAGAAGCATATGACCTTTTTATCATAGTCTAGAAGAAGGATGAGCCCCTAAGGGAATACATCCAGAGGTTTAACAGTGAAAAGATTGGCATTATAAGATGCGATGAGGTTGTGGCCACAGCCGCATTCAGAAACGGTCTGGAAGAAGCACATATGTGTTCAAATATTTACAACGAAAATATTGGAACACAAAAACTTCAAATTCTCTAGTATCATGCTTCCCAAAAACAGTTATATCATGCTTCCCAAAAAATCTCTAGTATCAAAAACTTCAAATTTGATAATGTACATTGTTCAAATGCATGATAATAAAGATATAACTGAAAAAGTACAATAATTTGATCACATGTTGTTAATTTGAGCTTTATATTTGATGCAAGTTCATGTTTCTGTTACATAAAGTCAAAGAATATATCAATTAGGCTTGATAAAGAAGGTGATATTTAACGTCGACATAAAAGAAGCAGCACTCGTGTGTTTCACATCGTTTCAACGACCACCTAGAAATTTTGAATTATCATAACATATCATGAGTAAATAAATAACTTTTGAAAGTAGTAGAGCACTTTACACTACAAGAAAATTGGCATATTGTGACGGTAAATCAACCGTCGAGAAAAAGTGAATATGAAAGTTTAACCATCGCGATAGATTAATCTACAGCGACAATTTTAAGAAAACCGTCATAACAAGTGACCTATGGCGACAGTTACCTATAATCGTTGCAATTGGTGAGATTTTGGTGATAGTTTCTTCCTTACCATCACAATAGAGTTGGTTTTTGGCGATAGGTTCTATGTAACCGTCGCAATAAGCTTTCGCGGGAAACTCGAAAAAAACAAATCAAGTGGGGAATTGATGGAAACACCAAAATACGCGGCTAGCCCTCTCTGTTCTCGATCTATCATAAACCCTTTCTTTCTCCATTCTCTCTAAAGCACAAACTGTTGAAACTCTTTCTCCTCTTGCTCTTCTGCCTGTTAAGTCCTCCGCCGAACAATGGTGCCAATAGGGCACCAAATTGGAGAACGAAGATGGTGATTTCATCATCTTCACTCTAAAGCCGCTCTTTGAGAATTGGAGTACGAAGATGTTTCCAAGAGTCAAAACATAGCTTCAAGTCATACACAAGTTACGAACATGTGAGATCAAGACTATTTATTCAAATCTGACCTAACTGTTAAGTGTTAATTTTATTTTAATCTTGGCATTAAATTTGCTTCTTCTTCTTTTTTCCTTTTCTTTATATGATTTGGTCCATCTAGAACTGACTTGACATACTAGATTTAACTACAGATCAAGACTATTTATTCAAATCTGACCCAACTGTTAAGTGTTAATTTTATTTTAATCTTGGCATTAAATTTGCTTCTTCTTCTTTTTTCATTTTCTTTATATGATTTGGTCCATCTAGAACTGACTTGACATACTAGATTTAACTACTTATCTTTAATTGTTCGACAAACAATCTTGTCCAAGAAAGATGATAAAGCTAGAACAAAATGAGATTATTTTTACCAGATTGCAGACAAAAGGTTTAGAAAAACAAATAGAGTTGACCCATAAGTAACGATGATTGTCAAATGTATTTGACTGATTTCTCATAAACCACCAAGAGATTAGGTAAGCAGGCATGCATTGAATTATATATCTTAGAAAATAAGATTTTGGAGAACTTGAACAACTAGTTTTCAGATGTCCATATAAAAGTTTGTTTTGATCTGGGACTACCTGCTAACATAGAGGAGCTTAGTTTCAAAGGCACTCCTGGCAATTCGAGACTGACAATAATGCTTTGAAAGGTAACTCTGTAACTTTTCTTCGGACACATTTGTCACCCATAACTTGAATTGGTCAAGAGATCTTCATATTGAACAAATAGTAAGAACAACAATGAGAATTTCAAAAAATTAAGCCAACTGCTTTACCTTAAAATAAAATGAAGGTAATATATTGATCCAGTCATATATATTTATACGAGTCTGTCTTATATCTCGTATTTTTTATGGAAGGAACCTGGCATATTTTCTTTTGAGCCCTTATTTTGAACAATCAAAGAAGTCGTGTATTAAAATGTGTCCAGAATATGTAACAATTTAACAGTAAGTTTAAATAAACAAATCTTATTAAAGGAAGGTGTTTTATATTAAGATTTTACGTTATGCTGAAATTCTGATGCTTCAGAGAGATGGCAAATCATGTCGGAGGATTTTAGAACATATAAACAATGAAATTATGGGAAAATAAAACTGTGTACCATGCTAAATAATTCTACTGGTGGTTCATCTGTAAGTTTCTTATGATTCAAAAATCTGATTTCCTAGATGGATGAAATCATAATTATTGAAAAGAATTTACACATACCTTAAGAAAATATATTAAATAATTGAGGTTTTTTTACGTGAATTAACTTTGGCCTAGTTGCTTCCCTTCTAGCACTTCGGAGGACATCAACTTCTTCTCTAGAAGATAATATCTGCAGAAGATACAATGTTACTGACTAAATACTGTCACTTAGAAAATGAAAGGGAGGGTGCTCATTCTAATAACTAGATCACCTTAGCCACTGGGCGAGCTTCAAGTTTATTAATCGCTCCACTTAACTCTTGCTTGATGGCATGAGAGCTTGGTCTGTTTGATAGAGGAATAACCAAGTGGTAAGCAGCTACATTATCCTAATATGAGTCAGAAAGGAAAAAAAATAGCAACTACTTGCATTTGAATATATGGAGTAAAGACATTTGAATATATGAAGTAATTTAGATTAGTGAGTTCAGTATGATCATACAAGGAAAGAAAACTTGAAATTTGATCACAGAAAAAGATAACGCTAATAACTTAGATTACAGTCAAAAGGGAAAGATGACACCAAAAAATTAAAAAACAAAACCAGTTTTACCTGTCGGAGTCCATGTTTTCTGCTTGTGAAATAGATTCATTACATAAATTTGCAGGCTGCAAGGGAATTGACATTATTAGCTTAACCAAGAACACATTAATTTGACTACTTTAAGAAGATTTACTTGGGTAAAGTATTTTTCGCAAAATGAAGAAAAGGAACAGTGAAAAGCTACCTACCACAACAATTAAAAATTTAAACTCTTTTATTTAATAGAAAATCTCCAGGCATTTAATTATCTATAATTAGCGAAAACAATAAACTATTTAGGTTAATGACTTACATCATTTTATATGTGATGTATAGCCCTCTCTGATGTCTTTAGGTGAAACTCCTAGAAGAACAAACGACATTCATCATGAAAGATCTAACGTGATGAAGTTCACTTTTCATCACGAACGATTTTCACTAACGAAGCAAAAGTGACGACGTTCGTGACAAATGTATGTTCGTCACGTTAGACCTTTAGGGGCTTTAACGATCAAAAGTTTGGTCGCTAAGGCCCATGTTTCTTGTAGTGAGGATTAGAGGCTAAAGCTAGTTTACTACATTATCTCACCATAAAACATGGATACAGATCCTTTGTCGTTGCTAGGCTAAAGAATTTTAGAAAATTAAGCCTGATGTTTTACCTTAAAATAAAATGAAGGTAATATATTGATCCAGTCATATATTTATACGAGTCAGTCTTATACCTTGTATTCTTGATGGAAGTAACTTGACATATTTTCTTTCTATCATTTGGTGACTCAGTCTTCCTAACTTTTTGATTCTCTAAATCAACTTGTAAATTATCAGCGATTCATCGTAACAAGTCATATTGTTTTTCTAACTCAATGATGTACACATTCTTCTTATCGATAGCCCATTTAACCTATTCTAAAACCTCTTATACAAGCTTATTTTCTCTTTCTAGATTCATGATTCGATCCACTTGTTCATAGATTGCCATTCGCAAATTCTCATTATCCTTTGCCATTCTTCTGATTTTATTGTTTAGTTTGCGAGTGTCAGTTTCCAACTCTACGTTTTTTCGCTTCAGATATTCTTGATCCTCAATTTTGTTTCTCAAATCTCTGAGTTGTTTTTCTGCTTCAATCTTGTGCTGGCCAGACAAATTTGTCTCGACTGTTAGACGTATGTTTTCTTCCAAGAGAATTAAATTCTTTTTATGCTCCTCATATAACTCATCCCGCTCCTCATTTTTAACAATCTCCTGATAAGCTTCTGGTAACTTGTGTGATTGTAAATCCTCAACTAGTAAGAGAGAATTTTCAAAATGTAGATAAAAAGTAATTGCTTATTCATAATTGCATTTTACTTAACACTTGGTTAAATGCATAGCGTCTACACTAGAAAAAGAGATGACATGCCTAAAAATACCAAAAAATTGAAGATAAATACTATACAACAATATTCTGTACAACTTGAAGAACTAAGCATAAAAAAAGTTAAATCATGCTTCCCAAAAATTCTCTAGTATCAAAAACTTCAAATTTGACAATGTACATTGTTCAAATGCATGATAATAAAGATATAACTGAAAAGGTACAATAATATGATCACCTGTTGTTAATTTGAGCTTTATATTTGATGCAAGTTCATGTTTCTGTTACATAAAGTCAAAGAATATATCAATTAGACTTGATAAAGAAGCAACACTCATGTGTTTCACAAAGTTTCAACGACCACCTAAAAATTTTGAATTATCATGACATATCATGAGAGAATAAATAACTTTTGAAAGCAGTAGAGCACTTTACACTACAAGAAAATTGGCATATTGCGACGGTTAAATCAACAATAGCGAAAAAGCGAATATGAAAATTTTTTGGCGACGGTTTTGCTAACCATCGCGATAGATTAATCTACAGCGACAATTTTAAGAAAACCGTCATAATAAGTGACCTATGGCGACGGTTACCTATAACCGGTGCAATTGGTGAGATTTTGGTGACAGTTTCTTCCTTACCGTCGCAATAGAGTTGGTTTTTGGCAACGATTCTATGTAACCGTCGCAATAAGCTTCCGCGGGAAACACGAACAAAACAAATCAAGTGGAGAATTGATGGAAACACCAAAATACGCTGCTAGCCCTCTCTCTTCTCGATCTACCATAAACCCTTTCTTTCTTTCTTTTAATTTTCTTCATTCTCTCTAAAGCACAAACCGTTGAAACTCTTTCTCCACTTGCTCTTCTACCTGTTAAGTCCTCCGTCAAACAGTGGTGCCAATAGGGCACCAAATTGGAGAGCGAAGATGGTGATTTCATCATCTTCACTCTAAAGCCGCTCTTTGAGAATTGGAGTACGAAGATGTTTCCAAGAGTCAAAACATAGCTTCAAGTCATACACAAGTTACGAACATGTGAGATCAAGACTATTTATTCAAATCTGACCCAACTGTTAAGTGTTAATTTTATTTTAATATTGGCATTAAATTTGCTTCTTCTTCTTTTTTCCTTTTTTTATATGATTTGGTCCATCTAGAACTAACTTGACATACTAGATTTAACTGCTTATGTTTAATTGTTCGACAAACAATCTTGTCCAAGAAAGATGATAAAGCTGAACAAAATAAGATTATTTTTACCAGATTGCAGACAAAAGGTTTAGAAAAACAAATAGAGTTGACCCATAGGTAATGATGATTGCCAAATGTATTTGACTGATTTCTCATAAACCACCAA
The DNA here is from genome assembly GCA_003255025.1 of Datisca glomerata. Taxonomy (NCBI): domain Eukaryota; kingdom Viridiplantae; phylum Streptophyta; class Magnoliopsida; order Cucurbitales; family Datiscaceae; genus Datisca; species Datisca glomerata. Next base: position 469,212 of record QANY01010269.1, read on the forward strand.
GAGATTGGGTAAGAAGGCATGCATTGAATTATATCTTATAAAATAAGATTTTGGAGAACTTGAACAACTAGTTTTCAGATGTCCATATAAAAGTTTGTTTTGATCTGGGACTACCTGCTAATGTAGAGGAGCTTAGTTTCAAAAGCACTCCTGGCAATTCGACACTGACAATAATGCTTTGAAAGGTAACTCTGTAATATTTCTTCGAACACATTTGTCACCCATAACTTGAATTGGTCAAGAGACCTTTATATTGAACAAAGAGTAAGAACAACAATGAGAATTTTAGAAAATTAAGCCAACTGCTTTACCTTAAAATAAAATGAAGGTAATATATTGATCCGGTCATATATATTTATACGAGTCAGTCTTATATCTCGTATTTTTTATAGAAGGAACCTGACATATTTTCTTTTGAGCCCTTATTTTGAACAATGAAAGAAGTCGTATAAAATATGTCTAGAGTATGATTAGTAACAATTTAACAGTAAGTTTAAATAAATAAATCTTATTAAAGGAATGTATTTTATACTGACATTTTACGTTATGCTGAAATTTTGATGCTAGAGAGAGCTGACAAATCATGTCGGAGGATTTTAAACAATGAAATTGTGGAAAAATAAAACTGTGTACCATGCTAAATAATTCTACTGGTGGTTCATCTGTAAGCCTCTTATGATTCAAAAATCCGATTTCCTAGATGGATGAAATCATAATTATTGAAAAGAATTTACACATACCTTAAGAAAATATATTAAATAATTGAGGTTTTTTTTACGTGAATTAACTTTGGCGTAGTTGCTTCCCTTCTAGCACTTCGGAGGACATCAACTTCTTCTCTAGAAGATAATATCTGCAGAAGATACAATGTTACTGACTAAATGCTATCACTAAGAAAATGAAATGGTGCTCATTCTAACAACAAGATCACCTTATCCACTCGGCAAGCTTCAAATTTATTAATCGTTCTACTTAACTCTTGCTTGATGGCACGAGAGCTTGGTCTGTTTGATAGAGGAATAACCAAGTGGTAAGCAGCTACATTATCCTAATATGAGTCAGAAAGGAAAAAAATATAGCAACTACTTGCATTTGAATATATGGAGTAAAGACATGTTCACGTAATTTAGATCAGTGAAAGTTCAGTATGACTTAGATAGATTACAGTCAAAAGGGAATGATGACACCAAAAAACTATAAAACAAAGCAGTTTTACCTGTTGGAGTCCATGTTTTCTGCTTGTAAAATAGATTCATGACATAAAATTGCAAGCTGCAAGGGAATTGACATTATTAGCTAAACCAAGAACACATTAATTTGGCTACTTTAAGAAGATTTACTTGGGTAAAAGTATTTTTTCGCAAAATGAAGAAAAGGAACAGTGAAAAGCTACCTACCACAACAATTAAAAATTTAAACTCTCTTATTTAAAAGAAAATCTCCAGGCATTCAATTATCTATAATTAGCAAAAACAATAAACTATTTAGCTTAATAACTTACATCATTGTATATGTGATGTATAGCCCTCTCTGATGTCTCATCTGATGCTGAAGAAAGAAGGTGCACTAGGTCTTCTTGTCCCTGGGCATCCTCTATGAGATTCACAGATGCGCTACTCCCTACCGGTGCACTTACCGAATGCAGCGGAAGAGGGTTTTGTCTTTAGGTGAAACTCCTAGAAGAACAAACGACTTTCATCACGAAAGATTTAACGCGATGAAGTTCATTTTTCGACACGAATGACTTTCACTGACGAAGCAAAAGTGACGACGTTCGTGATGAATGTATGTTCGTCGCGTTAGACTTTTAGCAACGAGATTTTGGGGCTTTAACGATCAAAAGTTTGGTCGCTAAAGCTCATATTTCTTGTAGTGGGGATTAGAGGCTAAAGCTAGTTTACCACATTATCCCACCATAAAACATGGATCCATATCCTCTATTGTTGCTACGAAAAAATATAACCTTATTGATTTTACCACTTGAGCTTAAGGTAACTTTATTGATTTTCAACAAACTATTTAGCTTAATAACTTACATCATTATATACGTTTAACCTGTTTCCAGCATCTTCTACTGTTCTGAATACATGTTTTCGAAAATGGTGCTGGTACTTCATCTTCTGCTGTCTGAATAACATGTCTTCGAAAATTCTTTGACAAGTTAGAATTCCTCCGAAGAATAAAACCATTAAACAGAACCTAGAGTGTAACATGCATTTGGCACATATATGATCATTCAAACTCTCTAATAAAGTAAGGGTCTAAACATATATTGCATAATGACACAATAACAAAAATATAAACCATATATTTGACATTTGATAACTAACTAACTAATTCAAACTCTCTAATGAAGTAACAAACTTTAAACATAAAAAACAGAATCAAGAGTGTGACATGGAGAGGACAACAAACAATTAAATTAACCTGAGGCTCAAGATAAAGGGCAATGTCCAGGAATATAAAGTTATGGCTGCAAGGGTACAAGAAATGTTAACTAAAGAGCGGGCTCACGTAAAATATGTTCAACATATATATATATATATATATATAAGGAAGAATATCAGCCTTTGGATCAATTATTCCATTCAAATGAAGTATGACAGTAACTTCAAAATAATGTACTGCCTGAACAACAATAGACATAAGTTCTATCAAAATGTCAACGGTTTGATTTGGAGAGTTTACAAATTTGTTTATTAATTACTGAAACCCATTAGCAAACAATGAGATTCTGGAAACCAACATTAAAAAATGCAACCAGATAAAAAATATTATCTTAATATTCATTTGAGATTCAGAAATCTAAACATCATAATATAAATGCAACATGCAATATAAAATCTAAATAAATTAAATATAATTAAACACTTAAATTAAATCTTACATGCAAGAACTGAACACCCAACAGACCACAGTCAAAATAAACATCACTGAACAAACAACTTGAACAAAAAAGGAAATGACCACATATCTAACACAAAACCACTGCACCGACTGAAATTCCAGTACACGACCTAGCACCTAAGCTAACCGATGGCTATGTCTTGCACAAATTCATAAAGTATCCACCAATAAGAACACAATCTCATGCGATTTGAGGAAAAAGGCAGAGATAACAAGTAACGAAGGCTCACCATCTAACGAGATGCAAAGGGATATTGTTGAGGTGATTCGGGCATGGAAAAGAAAAGTATGGAACTTCTTGGTAGCTAAGAAATGTTTACGGATTTTCCAGTAGCAATAGCAGTGATTTTGTTCCATGTTTAGGCAATTCAAGAAGGGATTTTGGCTTCTTAAGGGTATTTAACAAACTTTACTGGAAAAAATGGTCTTCTCCTCCTCTCAACTTTGTCAAAATTAATCTAGATGTTTCTTGGTCTCACTTAACAAATGGGATGCGGTTGGGTGTGCAGAGGGACTCTAGAAGAATTCCTTACAGGTGGTTGGGTCTGGCTAGCTCAGAACCGATTTCTACTGCTCTTGGGATGGCTCTTTTCGAAGGGTTAAACCAATGTCTTTCCAAGTTCTGGCTATCCATTGAGATTGAATCGCCTTGCTCGGAACTGTGGGATTTCTTGCTTAACCTTGAAGCCAAATCAAATAATTTCTTAAAGTCCATTTCTAGAGCTATTTCTAATTTTTCTGTTGTAAAGTGTTTCTTTATTAAGCCTTGTATTAGTATTGTAGCTAGAGAAATTGCTACTCATGCTAATGGATCTTTCTACTCTTGTTCTTTGAGTAATCCCCAACCTAATTGGATTACTCCTCTTATATTTCATGACTTATCTAATGAAATTTGAAGTCTGTGTTCTTGTCAAAAAAATCTTAGGTGGTGGAAACATCTATAAAAAAATTGAATAAAATTAGGGTTATGGTGTAGTTGTACTATGTTTATTGCTATAATGGATCGGATATCAAATATTTGTTTAATTATATGGATCAAAATAAAATAATATGACCCAAGTAAAATTTATAAAAGGAAAAAAATCAATAAAGATGCACACAATTATAATGTACAATCTTAAAATATTTTTAATGTAATAAAATAAGGTGCTAACCTATAGATATCTTCACATCAATATGAAAATTATCTAATAATATTAAAAATATGTATAACTAGAAATTCAAACTTGGATTTTTTTTTACGACTCATACCGATATTACTAAACTAAAGAAGTATACAAGCTTACATAACTTTTTATTGAATTAATCATAAAATGATATTTATGTGTTTTTTGTTCGTTAGTGTATTGTATCAGTTACCAACACAGCACTTAACTAAATATGATTTTATCATAGTAACATCTTCTTTTAAAAAAAAAACTAATGTAGTAACTTTTTGATGCAGACAATAATGGATCCCAAAAGAAATTGCTCAAATATTATATGCAGTCACAAGAAGATAGATGAAAAAAAGTTCAGAAGTCAAGTGAATCAAATAAAAGACATTGAGAACTATGTAACAACAATTATGATAAAGTTAAAAATAAATCTTCATTGATTGGCCAACAAACATCTTATGAAGTTCAAGGTTATTGAATTTAAAATATATGCATTACTTACAGTTTTATCAACAAATATATATATATATATATANTATATATTACTTTAACTTTGCTTCTGATACTATTTATAAATACCATTTGTAGGACAAACATTTCACGAACATTTATGTTCTTCATCGCATGAACTAATGATTATTTCTACATGTACGTTTTGTAATGCAATCAAATTCGAGCATGAAACATCTACGTTTTGTTGCTTCAATTGGCAGGTATAACATGCTCTAAATAATAATGGATATTACTCATTTCATTAGTTTTTTACGATGGCTAACATGTTATATTTTTAACACAATGATCAGATACAACTTATTGAGGCTGTAGTACCTGATGACTTATATGCACTATTTATCGACCAATGTGAAGATTATTTAGAAAAAATATTAGAGCATACAATAATATTTTTTCTTTTACTTCATTTGGAGTAAACCTGGATAAAACACTCACGTCTTCCAGAAGATGAGTATACACATTTCGAGCACAGGGGAAAATTTATCATGATCTTCCAGCCCTATTACCAGAAGATAGACCAATGTTTTCCAGCTATACTTCTATGACACTGACAATGAATTGCAAAAAATGATCAGGATCTTAAAAAACCCTGGCCTCAATGAGCATGTCGTGGCAAGGCTTATGCCTATTTTTTCCTAATAATGCATATGGCATATTCTTTCATGCTCTAAGTCATTTCTCATCAATTAAAAATATACATATTCACATTGCAAGTAATGTTGTTATTGATCACCGTGTGTATAATCTATGAAAAGTTGATCAAGTTGCAGCTATTTGGATTTAAGAAAATAAAAATAATATTTCATTTAAGACAAACATTGTAGTACATGCGCATTCAGGAAGTCGGCATAGAATACAATATTACTTCAATTGTTACGATTCACTTCAATATCCTTTACTTCTTCCAAATGGTGAACCTGGCTGGAATCAAGATATCAAACGACATGTTGGAAAGAAAATTAGTGAAAATGTCGCTACATGTTCTAACTCAACATGTGAACATGTAATGACCTTGAGCTCAGTTGAAGATCTGATTTTAAATGAACGTCAAGGTAAGAAATATATTGTAATTATGTTAATGCAAGTTTTACTATTCTACACTTAACGAATATTACCTATGATACTAAATTTTTCCTTTCAATATCATTGATAGGTATCTCAAAATGTCAATATTCAAAGGTATCGTGCAAAAAGTATTACCGTTACAAGCTCCAGATAAGCCGTTCATCAAAATCAATACTTTTTTTGCTTGGAAGACTTCTACAACAATACGTTATCAACATGTATACCAAAATTGAGAAACACGTCTTGATTTTTATAGGACCATATCAGATATGAGTTCTACCAATGAGACAAAGTTGGAAGACGTATTGTTCTTCCAGCCTCATTTATTGGAGGACCAAGAGATATGTGTCGACGTTATTTAGATGCAATGACTTTGATACAACATTTTGGAAAGTCTGACTTGTTTATAATAATGACTTGTAATTCAGAATGGAAAGAAATAAAAGAACAATTAAGAGAAGGACAACTCCCACAAGATAGGCTAGACCTCACTTCAAGGATTTTTCGAGGGAGACTATAAGATCTAAAAGTCCTAATTGAGAAGAAAGAAATATTCGGCAAAGTTGCTGCATATGTTTATGTAATAGAATTCCAGAAGAGAGGACAACCTCACGTTCACATGTTAGTGGTTCTGAAAAGTGGGGAAAAATAACAAATGTCGACCAATATGATAGCTATGTCCGTGCTGAGATTCCTGATAGTCATACTAATCATGCCCTGTATGATGCAGTAAGCAGACATATGCTACACAGATCTTGCGGGCATTATAATGTTAAGAGCCCATGCATGGTAAATGGAGCGTGTAGATTTAGGTATCCACGACCATTTCACTCAAAGACGAAGCAGGGAAAAGATGTATATCCAATATACAAAAAAGCAACAATGGAGTTTAGGTAATGACCACATTTTTTACATAAACCAATTATTTTTTAAGTTCATAATGATTGATGATATACATATATATACACTATTTTAGATCAAATAAAAAAATCATTGTAGGTGAACATAAGGAACACAACTTTAGATAACCAATGGGTGGTTCCATACAATCCGTACTTACTTTTGAGATACAATTGTCATGCCAATGTTGAGATATATTCCATATTAAAGGCAGTCAAATATTTGTACAAGTACATATATAAAGGACATGATAAAGCGTCTGTGTTCATATCACAAGATGATGATACAAAAATTATTAATGAAATAAAATATTTTCAAGATGCAATGTGAGTTTCAGTACAAGAAGCATTATAGAGGATATACGATTTTAGATTGAACGAAATTTCTCCGACAGTTATAAACTTACAGCTACACCTTCCGAATAAGTAATCAGTGTCTTATTAGGAAAAGCAGAATTTGAAAGATGTAATACAATGGGACCATATATCAAGGACAATGTTGACGAAGTACTTTGCAATGTGTAAAAGTAGTGAATATGCTAGGAACTTGTTGTCGCAACGTGCATAAGACGCGGAGCGAAGATTGAAAATTCATTTTTGAAAAAAAAAAAGAAATTTGCAGTCGCCACTAATCATTTTAGGGCGTGATTGGTCATCCAATTTTAAAATCAAATATTTTGGTCTGTGAAAATTTAAAGTTGGTTCGGAAGTCATTTGCGTGTGGGGAAGGTATTAGCACCCCACACCACCCATTATGAAAATGGTTACCAAATCTAATTTTATAAATTAGATATTTTGTCTCACTTATCGATAATTAAAAAAATTGATAATGATTTAGATATATATTAATTCTGAAAATTATATTAATATATATAAATAGTTCAATTGATTAATTCTTAATTAATTAATCACACATAATTATTCCATAATTATGTACTTGCCTCAGAATAAAAATTGATTTACAAGTAGACTTTTTCTCATGTCCTGAAATATTCATACCCTAAACTGCGTAGTACATAGGTGATTTGAGTACCATGAACTTATATATCCATGCTCCAATAAACCAAATTATTAATTAAACTCTTTAGTTAAATAATCTTATTTATTAATTTCATGATTACTCCACTATAAATATGAAATTACACTCTTAAAGATTACAGATTGTATTTACAGAGTATTCTCATGTAATCTACTGACATAATCATTTCATATAGTTTTGTCCTTTCATTATTGGTTTGTAAATTAAAACTGGTCAAAATTATTGTTTTGTCTTTCTAATTACCTCTTGATCCTTAAGTACCATTAATCCACTACTGAATGGCTAATTTATAATCTTATTATAAATTTGAGCTCAATAACCTTTCAGTTCCAGAATGAACACTTAAGAGAACCAATATACGATCCGTTAGGAAAACTTGAATTTCAAATCTTGTAAGATCATGTTCCCAGCCATCCATATCAATGAATCTCCGAAATAAAAGTCACTAGCTTGTTTTTAAAATAAACCTTAACGAGTGAATCAAAAGATTCAGTAGACATGCATATGAGTTCATTACTACTCAGGATTCAGATTGATCTGCATATGAAAATTGAATTGATGTTTATTAAATTTTTATGATAAACAGGCACGTTGATAAAGATATTAATTCACATCAGTCATGTCATATATAATCTCATTATATAAAGTATATTTACTAATATGTCTATCCACAGCAATGATCTAGATCTAGATCACATACATTCATAATGTTTAGTGAACCGTACTCGCAACCATTCATTACAGATTTCATACTTTAATATATTGCTGATAATTTTATTTATTATCTATGATCTTAATCCTCTTGTACTAATACAAGATCACTGTCTCATTAATGAATATGGAATTTTCAGATATTTATATAAATTTTTCAACAATAATTTAAAATATCAATTATAAGAAAAATATAATCTTGATTAAATTTCATATCAAAATGTCAATACACATGCTTTGAGGGCATAACCCCCAACAAGATACTATTTACATTTTGCAATTGAATCATGTGAGATGACCAACATCACAACACAACCAAATACTCCTCATTCAAAGAAGCAGCACAAAAGATGGGACTTTTAGAATCTGATCAAAGCATCGTTGAACGTCTTAATGAGGCTGTTGCATTTGAAATGTCACGTACATTTCAAAGACTATTTGTTATTATGTTGGCTCATTGTGAACCGACTGAGGTAAGAAGATTATGGGACCTTTATTTTGAACCAACGCCTGAAGACTATGCAAAAGCTGGTGAGAAGTCCTTGAATATCCTTATACAATACACTTTAGGAAATATACAAGCCTTCCTCCAGTCCATGGCAAAAAGTATTACACAGATTGATTTGGCACAACTAACAGACGACTCATTCGTTGAAAGTTCAGTCAGTAAAAAGGAAATAATAGATGAAGAATTCATCAAAGTCCCATATATGGATATTGAGGCTTCGTCAAAACTAAATGCAGAACAAAAATGTGCCAATGATGTCATATTGGGAAGAGGTCAATAGCAACCGCAATGGTATTTTTGTTAGATCAGGTTTTAAAATTAAAAAAAAATATTTAAACCACAAACAGTTTGTGAGCGGAATATTAAATTTTTTTCTAAAACATATTTAATTGTATTAAACATTAAAACCAAAATACATATCATGCATATTTAGATTAGACGTATTTAGAAGGAGGTAGAAACAAAGTATACCTTTTCGTTGTATATGAGATTTTCTGAATTGGTGGAATCTTTATTAAATGCTCCGCGTTCTTCGATCTTCAAATCCAATAACTTCAATTAGTCTTTGCACCAACAACCGCTCGTTGGCACTACAAGAAATATGACATTCTACAAGAGGCGGATATCCCTTTGAAAAGTAATCGACATGGATCATGCGGCACCTATGACAGCCCCTCATATTAAAGTCTACATTTTTCATGAGGCGCAACAGCTCCTCTAAAGACCTCTGTGGTATCTCACTTTTTATAGGATGTTTTGACTCCTGTAGAACGTTGTTTAACAAGGTTTTCAGACCCCTATTGAATGTATTCAACATGTGTTTTTAATGTTTGTGATATAACATTCACATATATTTTATATCATATAATGTGTGATACCATAAGGTTCATTGTTATAGTCAAGTATTCATATTAAACACTTTCAAAAGATAATTTTACGTAACATAAAGAACATCAATATAATAATTGACAACATTAACATTTAATCATTTCAATAAAGTTTTACATTATTCATTTGATCAACTTACAAATAAATCTAACTTGAAAACTAACTAACTTATCCTTAAAATATACAAGTAAACTTGTTCCAATAAATGAAAAAATATAAAAAAAAAGATGAAATTTTGAGTCTAGAAAATGAAAAATGAAGAACCTAAGTTGAATGGTAGTGTTGCATAACAGGGTATGTAATGCCTTCAGACCTTCTCAATGCCATAAGAAAACACCATGAGCAGTTGTTAGTTGGTGAGTATAGGAAACAAACAAATCTCCAAGCCCACTGCTCTCTTCGGTTCCCTATAGAATAAGTATAAAGACTTTAAGCCAGCATAAAAAAAGGCCAAGGCTATTGGTATCAATTTTGAAAAGATACAAAAACTATAAACATAAAACCAAACCTATCCCACATTTAATCTCTTATTATCTACTAGTTCTAACCAAGGTCTTCAGATGCTAACCGTTTATTTCAAGTCCTTTAGAACCAAAAGAGCAGGAAGGGGAAAACTTCAGACACAACAGAACGTCATGACAATTGATATTCAACTTGGCAAACAAAATTCATTACCAACGACAAGGAAACATTGCACTTTTTAAATCTAGGACACAATCACAACCAGAGAAAAGAAGACTCAACTCTAGGAATGTTAAGTAAGTTAAATTCCACATGTGCACAAGAAGATTAATTATGGAAGCAGCAATTGCATAACCAGTCACTATTTTTCCATCCTTTCTGAAAGTTTGACAGTAAGAGAATCAAATTCTTATAATTACAGTCCGCAGAGCACCCTGACTTAATAAATAACAATATTTGATCAAAACAGTACAAAATGGCAGGTCAAACTTATGATCTTCTAATAGATCATGAACAAACACTTGGTATTAACGCAAAGAAACACTGAGTTTGACTGCCAAACTTACAAATATTGGTAGAATCCCACTAATGCACCAAATATCAGTTTCTTAAATAATCCCATTAATGCACCAGAGATCAGTCTCTAAACACGATATTGGAAAAAATCCTTAGTGCATTAGACAAAAAATCCCCAAAAGAAGGGGTAGTAATATTAGATCCGTGTGCGATCAAATTCAAAGAGAGGGTTTCCTTCAAAACACTGCAAAATAAACTATATAAATTAACTTAGTCAAGAATCACTACAAAAAATACGTGATTCAACGACTTTTGACTACAGGGTTTTATTAAAAATTAGAATTGTTTGGGATAAATTTTCAAGAGAAATAAATACTTAAATAAACTCTCAATCAGTAACCTATGATTAAAATGTGTTACCAATGTTCACAAATACTACATTAAGACTAGTTACCTCTATTGTAAAACCATCATCTTTCTCTTCAGTATAATAGATGAAGCATAAGAATTAGTAAAAGCTCAAGCATATTTTTCATTGCAAATATAACTGAAGCTCTAAGAAATAAATATTTTACCAAATTATAATTATTGAAAAAATGATAATTTCCAGGAGCAAGTAAAAAAAACAAGTCTTAAATGTGACAAGTATAATATGAAAAAAAAATTATCGTGTGTTCCCCTTTCCCACTCCTCAAAATACACCATTTTAGCAACAAATTAACTATTGCTTCTCTCTCTTTGACAACCACTGCCCAACCCCTACAAGGAACATTTTTATACCTCTCAAACATGATTACTCTATCTCGCTCAAATGCTATTTTCCTCTAACCTCTCTCTCGCTCATACTCTCTTTTCCTCTAACCTATCTTTTGATCCCACCCCTCTCTGTTAACCCAATGTCTCAACAGCCAAAATTCTCAAAAAATAATTAATGACAGCAACAAAACCTAGCCCTAAACTAACTAGTCACCATATAAAGAAGCAGTAACAGAAACACAACATCAGGACCCACAAAGGAAAAGAAATGATGAAGGAAGATCAAAAAATATAAAAGAATGAAGAGATATTTACTCGAAATCAAACCATTGTCCTTCGCACCAGAAATTAGAACAGAGACAGTCGTTTGTATAGAAATAAGTTAAGAAAGAAGATAAATCACTCAAAATCAATCCCTTCTTCACACCAGAAATCAGAATAGAGACACTCCTCCGTAACAATTAGAAGCTTGACTCTGTAAAGAGATGAGAGATGAAGATAGTCGATAGAGGTAGAGGAAATTTCTAGAAAATCATGTGGGGTGTATGTGTGTGTGTGTGTGAGAGAGAGAGAGAGAGAGATAGAGAGAGAGACCTTACCTAAGAAGCTTGAGCCTAGGGTATGCTCTTATGGCTAGCTTGAGATGAAGAGAGTCAAGCCATATGTCAAATGGTCTAAAAGAAAGTACAATCTAAAAGGAACCGAACCTGTTATAGAAGTTGGTAGAGAGATTAATGAAGGTCTGGAGCCCTAGCTTTTGAAACAGGTTAGCATCGTCAATGGCGAACGCATCTTCCTGCTTCACTCCGCTCCATTGAGAGGCTTTCTATTGAAGACTCTGCATATCTCTTACTGCGTTTGTGGTGACTTGAACTCTAAAATTTCATAAAGAATTTGATAGAGTAAAAATCTCACAGATCCACCATCATCGTCGAGCGACAACCAAAGCTTGATAGAGCTTGAGAACCATCACCGCTCATCCATATCTCCTTAGACGAATCAAACGCAGAGGGAATTTTTACAAAATCAGATGAGAGAAATACCTTGAGAAGTTTGAGGCTAAGTGAGGTAAGGCGAGGGTTAGCTTGATATTGAGAGAGGCAGGGGGGAGGGTCAGAATGAGAGAGACAAAGGCTAGGGTTTGTTTTCGCTCTTGGCTTCCCTCTGTCTAAAAGTTGAACGAGAGAGTAAGAGAGAAGGGTATCGAGCCACAGTACTATCGAGGAGTCTCTAATTTTTTAGCTTCTCTGATAAAAAATGGAGCAACGAGTTGAGCTTCTCTGATCTGAAATGGAGCAAGAGAATCGAGCCACGATAGTGAGAGCTCGAGAATGAAATGTGAGGGGTCTCCAATTTTTGCTCAAAGCCCCGCTTAAGTCCAAGTCCCACATCTCTATTAATTTTGCCTCTCGTTTTTTTTTCACTTTTAATAGGAATAAATTTTACTTGATTTTAAAATCTCTTGTTGTTTTAAAGAGGCGACTGTGAACCATGTATTTTAATTCTATGGAATGTCATATTTCTTGTAGTGTGGATTCAGAAGTATATCTCTAGAAGATGATTTTAGGAACTGAGTGTGGGATCGCAAAACAACTGAGGAAGAAAATTTCTTCCTCTATGAATTCGGGGGCAACAGTAGGAGGCGGAGAGAGAAACCTTTTTTTGTTCTGTGTGATTAGGGTTGTGTCAAGACATTTAGGGAAATGTCATCTCTTATATTATAATTTATGAAATTCGCACATATACCCCTATATACCAAATTCCCAAAAATTTACCCCCATATTATTTGTCATTGCCGAACATTTTCACATTCCCTTAGAGTCATTGTTGTGTCCAAATTCATCGATCCAAATTGATAAATTAAATTGATCTCTATCAATCAATTAATTAATTAATTTTATTTACTAATTATTCAATAATTTAAATATTAATTAATTACTCTTCGCTAATTAAGTGACAACACCCGTCACATATGAGCTCAGGAAATACACTTTGGCCAAAAATACATTTTGGTCCAACTAATGTTTCTTCTAATCTTGTCCTCATAAACTACTCTTGAGACCGAATGAACCCACATGAATAAAGCTATAGGATTCAAATACCTAGTGAATTTATCTCTATAAATTTCTAACTTATTTAATCATGCATCGTGCAACTCCACTATAAGTTTGATGTGAATCAACTCTCGATTCATGCGCGCTAAATTTTTAGTTTGTGTAATTAAACTCTTTTATTTCACGGTCCACAGAATATTTTAACATATTACTCTTCATGAATATTAGTAACAAGAGTTGGATATAAAGTTATTGTTTTACTCATTTTGTTATTATTTTCTTAACTCTTTTATTGACTGCGAATAAAAAATACATAATAGTGAATTGTCTAGTACAATTCACCATGTCTTATTCAATGATTCATTTCATCGAGTACATGACCAAGTTAATTTATTCACACACCCATCAATAAATCATAAGGTGATATTGTTGCATTTTACAATCTAACCACGAATTTTCATATCTGTGAATCACGCAATTTCAACATAGTTGAATCACGATCCCAACAGCTGAGGTATTGTCCAGCAATTCAAACTCACTCCTTTGGCATATCAAAGTTCGTAACTAAATAGATCAAGTTTCGTATTCACCTCAAGATTAAGGTAATTACGAAAATATCTTTAAGGTGTAACAATTAGATTTAGAGTTAGATAAACGGCTTTACTCCAAGCTAATTTATTACTGGTCTATTCAACATATTCTATAACATGTCTAGGTCAACCGTTTGAGTCTCCATTCCCATGCCCCTAGACCGGCATCCTTTGGTTCAACCTAACAGTCGTAATCAAACTCGATTGTCTAGTCGATCATAAGACTGTGAATAACGTTCTGAACGAATTTAGAAGAGTTTGCTAGAAGACCTCTCTATTTATTACACCATACTTTATGGACATAATTTCAATAATTGTTTTGTTGATGGGCTTGGAGGAACTGGCAATACTATTCTGTACAGAGCAATTTTGGTCAATATATGATCTAGAGGCATGATAGCCCTTGTTGTAGCATCCTCTGGCATCGCGACATCAATATTTCTAGGAGGATGTACGGCGCATTCAAGGTTTAATATACCACTCTAAGTACATGAAACATCAATGTGCAATATATCCAAGCAGAGTACCAAGGCAGAATAGATAAGAAGATCCAAACTAATTATATGGGATGAAGCACAAATGGCCACAAAATTCACAATTGAAACTGTAGATAGATCTCTTAGAGATATTCTTGAATCATCTGAATTATTCGACGAAAAAATTGTTGTTGGAGGAAGATTTTTGATAGATATTACCAGTCGTACCGAGAGCAACAAGGTAATAAATTTTTAATGTTAATTTGGTTAGATCATATCTCTGCAAAAAGATAGAGATAATTCAATTGATTCAAAATATGCACACTCAAAATGACGAACGATTTGCCAATTTCTTGTTAAGGGTTGGAAATGGGACTGAACCAACAGATAAGGAAGATTTCATCACCTTACCAAAGAGATAGTAATTCAGGAAGATGATCCACGTACTATTGAGTTCATGCTTATTAATTCAGTGTTTTCAAACCTATCAGACAATGTGTCATCAGCTGAATATATGACGCAACGTGTAATTCTGTCAACCACTAACGAATACGTAGACCACTTGAACGAATGAATGATCAGATTATTTCCTGGAGATATAATGGAGTTTATGAGTTTTGATGAGCTCGTTTATGACACGAATAAATATTATCAACATGAATTTCTCAACTCATTGGTACCAAAGGCGTTCCTCCACATAGATTAGTCTTGAAAAAAATGTTTGATCATGCTATTGCGGAACTTAGACCCAGATAATAGTTTATGTAATGGAACTAGACTGGTATGCCATGACTTCAGAAAGAATCTAATACATGTAAAAATATCATTTGGACAACACATTAAGATATTTTCATTCTAAGAATTTCAGTGTGCCCGACGAACGATAAAGGTTACCCATTCAAATTTAAGAGGAAATAGTTTTATGTGCATCTCTGTTTTACAATGATAATCAATAAAGCTCAAGGAGAGACAGTTCCTCATGTTAGCGTCTATCTTCCTCAACACGTATTTTCTCACAAACCATTATATCACTTTCACGAGGTGTTTCGATGACAACGATAAAAATATTAGTTAAACCAAAGGATGTGAGGCATAAAGATTCAATGTGTACAAAAAAAATATTGCATATAAAGAAATACTTGATGTGTAAATGACTTTTTGACTTATTATTCCTAAGTTAGTACATTAAATTAAAAACAAACTTGATCGTTACATAGCAAGGTATTAAAAAAATATAATAAGTTAAGGTTTAATAATATCAGTTACTTAATACGTGTAACGTACACGCACGTTAAAAATAATTATGACATGTATTTTTTCTCCCATTCTACCAAACTTCTGGCATCGCTCCTCTTTCCAAGCAAACGGTTAATATTTTTTAAGACTCGTCAACAATAACTAGTATGTATGTGCAGGAGAGAATCAAACGCAATGATTTCATTTTCCAGGAAAATTTAAACCATAAAGTAGAATCCCCTAAGCCTTAGTACTTTCTGAGCTGCCAAACACATTTCAAAAGTATCAATCAAACTATTCATCATATTGGCTTCTTGTGTGCTTTCTCATTCATACTATAATAAGTTTAACTTATTAAATTAGAATGCCTTGACAGAAAAATTAGAGTGAGATAACACTTAATTAATTACCAAGAAGAGATTATTTTAGTCATTAAGACGATAACCTCTTCCCTGGAATGCAACTCCAGTACTGGCCGATTGACTTTGCTGCTGCTGCGGTGGTCTGTTTGTCTGTGCTCCCGCTGGTGTTGCTGATTGATTTCCGCTGAGACGGTAACTTCTCCCACGGAATGCGACTCCAGCTGATGGATTTCGCGGCGCTGGAGAATTCACTTGGATACCTTCAGCCCAATATGCCACCAACTTATGACTGAGTTAACTCATTAAGGTCAACAAAATGGACTATAATCCTCTCTTGTTCTATAGTTTAATCTAGGTGTGTTTAAACTTACCCCGACCTGACTGAGTTAAACCAAACCGAACTGATAATGACTGATTCAGGTTCGCTTAACTTAGGTTCAGTTTGGTTCGTTATACTCAGTGATATCACAGAATTGTCGGTTACTTGACAGAAAAAGGATACACCCAGAGAGGAGTCTTCAAAAGGAATTTGCCACCAGAAAGAGGATGTAGAACAGTTAAAAAGTAGTATAAATGCCCTGCCACCATTCCAAGAATGTCTGGCATTAGTGGATCTCCAAAAATCAAATCCAATGCCAACATTGCCCATGGAAGGTAGAATCCCTGTTATATTGCCCAAATTATTCAACAGCTCTACCATACATGTATTGTATTATTCACTAGTCCATTAGACAAAAACAACAAAAATATTTTGGACGTTTAAATTACTTCTAAGTAATTCTAGACTGGTCAAAGTTATATACTAAATTTTTAAGTGAATTGATGTATGAATCATACATATTAACTATTCTAGTTTCCTTATGTTTTCATGAAAAGTGTATAAAATGTCATAAAGAAAAGTAATAATTATTAAAGAATATGTGAATCTACGTGTTACGCGTTTAGTTTATTTTCACAAGTGAAATTAGGAGTTTGAGTCATTGTCGTAAATTAACTCCTACCATTTACAAATTGAAGCTACTTTTATGGAAAATGTGGTTATCAATTGTACCCACAAAGTAAATAATGGACGTCATGTAGCCTTGTCAATGGATCAATCAAATCGTGTTTAACTTATTAACATGACACTTACACTAATCATTTTGTTTTATGAAATTACTCTTAAGAGTATGAATCATACACTCATTATTGTCATTACTAAAACCCCATATAATTAATTATGCATTTTGAAGAGAGAGAGAAGAAGAGAAAAAGAGAATGGTAAGAGATAATGTACCTTCAATGACACAAGACCATAGATGCTAATACGTGCGGTTGGGAACTCACGACCCCAAACATACACGATCATAAATACCAAAGAAGCTCCCATGAATGGACACCACAAATACGGAAAGGCACCCATCATCTGAAATTTGTTAATTCATGATCAATTATAATACGATAATGTTATGTAACACAATAGTGTTTATCACTGTTGTTTTTGTCAATAAAATTAATTTGACACCAATTATACACCTCCTCGTATTTAGAGTTTATTTTTTCTTACTTACGCATTTGTCACATCAGCCAGTTTAAATATGTACATTATCTACTCATACGAGCGTTGCTACACTAAATATATAATTACTTTTTTTTGTAAATATTATATATTCATTGAGTTTAAAAATTGATTTAATGATTCAAGATTTGTTTCCTTGAGAGAATCACAAACATTTTCTTCACAAATGGATAGAAAAGAAAAGTACATATAGCACCATTATGCTTAGCGCTACCATGACGTGGAAGCATAATTGACATGAGACTTTACATTCACCTCATCATTGAAAACATATTGTTTCTTTATTGATTTACATTTTACACATGATGTGAGATCAAATACACTGTCAATAGATAATAGTAATGAGCACCATTGTACCACATAATATTTTTCTTTTTCAATAGCTACCAATTTTATGTTCTTTTTTACTTTTTTTTTTTTTAATTTAGCCCTAATTTTCCTAATATTCATGTTGAAACTATAACATGAAAACATCACCTCCAAGAAAATTTTGTGAAACTTTTAGATCTTTTTGCAGATGGCATTATACATAGAGCTAGCTAGATAGTAGCAACCGCAAATGCATCGCGTGTAATCTCAGCCTTCCAACATACTAGGTCTTACTCTGAGACTCACATCAATAAAATGTTGAAATTCCATACATTACACGTGTGTGACTGTCCTTAACATCTTTATTGTCTCTAGTATTGAATCATATGTTTAAGCAATTAAATTTCATACTTTTTCCAAGTACAACCTGCTAACATATTGTCTTAACTGAATAAAATTAAGAGATAATCTTCTTGTTTTACTTACCAGAAGTGATAGTGCCCCAAACATCAACATCCATACATAGTCCGCAGTTCTCTTGTCAAAGGGCCCTCTTTCTAGTGATACACCATATTTTGCACTATGAATATTTCAATACCAATATTTCCAGTGAGTTTAATATATATTAGTTTTAAGTCTTGCTCAAAAACTCAAAATTAAGAGATATCGAATGTACTATAGTTTGCATACTTAAATAAGGAAAAGATAATTTCGTAACGAAATATAGGATAATATACGACGTTAAGAGATCTTAAGACAATAATTTATATATCTTACATGATAATTAGACGAAATGCGAAGGGAAACGAAAACGGCCCGAGAAAGAAGAAGTTGGTAACAAGCCTCCAAATCTGGTCAACAAAATTATATATTAGGTCTTGCACAAGATTTTTCCTTACACTTACACATCTTATATATAAAATGAAGAGTGAAGGTAAATTAAACTGTATTAAAAAGGAGAGTGATTAAACTATTCATCAAATCAAATGTTTTTTTTATTTACCTGAAATTGTTTGATTACAAGCTCATACTTTAGTGCTATGTTCCAAGGGTTATAGAGTTGAAGATAGTATGCAGTTGTTGTCATCAAACAAGCCACTCCATAAGCCTTGCTCACTGGTGGTAGACTTTGGTAGTATCTATAAACGTACAATTTGGACCAATAATATTTAGAAACTATGAGGAAAAGTAAAACAAATTTTCCGAAAATATTTCCCGAAATCATTGTGTACACGCTTCTTGTATTAATTATTTAACCGCGAGCAGTTTTTTTTAATAATTATCAAGAACTCCTAGATCATGATAAAAACAGAGATTTTACACGAAAAAGAAATATTAAATATGAATCTAACATTGAATAAACGAGAAAAAGAGCAAGTTTTTCTATTGTATAAGTGAAATAAAGGAATAAAAAATATTTAGGACATGATTATGAAGAAAATAGCTTACTCTAATGGTGTAGACATTGGAAGAAACGGTGAAGTTAATCTCTGTTTTGTGCTAAGGATGGTGATGATGGTATCGGCAAATGAATGAGAAATTTTTTTTCATATAAATGACTTTGGTGGAAATGATTATTAGGGTGGTTTAGTGGAAATTCCAAAGTGAAGACTTTAAGTCAACCAAAGACTTGTGTGTTTTACGTCCAACCCAACATTTATTCCACTTTGAATTTCTCTCTCTAAGTGTTGAAAATTATTTACTTTTTCTTATAGGCAGCTGTGTATGATCATTTACTGATAATTCTAAAATATTTTTTTTCTAGAGATAATATTTTTGGTTGTTTTTACTTCTTACTATTAATAGAAAAAATAAATTATCAATAGCAAGTGAGACATTTGTAAATGATTCTCATATTAACATATTATAACAATTATTTTAATGAGTTATAAACTATTAATTTATAAATGATTGACACATAATAGTGAAAACTTAATAAAGCTTATCCTTGGACCGCTAAAGTTACATTTTTTCCAACTACAACCACATGAGCAAATTGTAGGCCGTGGAATATTTTTAGGTCTCTTCCATGAAAGAAATGCTAATATTATAAATCACCAGCCATAATTCTCACCACATCAGATCTACAAACACTTCTTAAAGACAAACAATGAGCAGCATTTTGTTTAATCTTTACATTCATTTGAGACTTTATTGGGTAATTGAGATTTGCTGCAAGTAATGAGCCATATAGTCAATGTTATAGCAAGTTAAAAGAATTAATGATATGGTAGAAGAGTTCCATGCCAGTGAATGGAAGAAAATGATCAAAACCCATTGATGATAAGAAACCGCTCCAAGCGTAATAAGCCATTCCCGTTGGAACTCGCCGTCTCAGGGAAGGACAGTGAAAACTTTGACATCATCCAATTCTGGGTTCCTCATCGAATATTGAAATGTCCACCCGTGACAAGCTCCCGCGTGACTTCCATTTTTGTTGATTGCAAAAACAGCTCCAACAAACTCAGGATATTTCCTTGCGATTCTAGATATTGCATCCTTAGCAGCTAGCTTAGGTTCCAGTCCCAATCTCATACTCTCTACAACTTGATAACTGAAAATTTTGATAGAAGTCAATTCGAACACATAACCAAAAATCAGATTTGGTTTCCTTAGAATGCTCAGAAGTTCCTTTAAGAATAGGAGCAAATAAAAAATTGGATAATAAAAGAAATGAAAACATCATAACATATCGTCTTTGAAATCAATACATACTATGGTGCTAATTTTGATTTCAAACATTTACCATATCAAAGTGGTTCACAGATAAAGTCATGGAAATAAAAAAAAGGAGTTAACCAGATTTAAGATCAGAAGAAACCTTAGGCTTTTTCATTACCATGGAAGGAATCGCATCATTATGTCACCATCCCCAGTTGCACCACAAGCACCAACTTCATCATCAGCATATGCTGAAGATCCTGCTATCGGTCCATCACCCACCCTTTAACAATGAAACAGAATTCATTTAACGTACTCAGACTTCTAAAATTTGTACACCATATAGTCAGTCTTTTTTTCCAGCAGCATATAGCTAGAATCACATAAGATTCATAAGACCATTGATGGAAATGTCAGAATGGAATTATTTGAGATATTAAATTTTCGGAAATATCTACGCCAATGAAATTTTGGAAGATATGCAGAATATAGTTTTAGTACAACATTATTATTATTATTATTATTATTATTATTATTATCATTATCATTATTATTATTATTATTATTATTATTATTATTATCATTATTATTATTATTATTATTATTATTATTATTATTATTATTATTATTATTATTATTATTGTTGTTGTTGTTGTTGTTGTTACTATTATTATTATTATTGACATATATAAACATTGATAAATATCAACAAAAATTATTATCTACAACTAGAAGGCTCTAAAACCAAAAAGAACTGTAATCTTTACATGTAAACTGTTTTAAGCGAATTATCTAAAGTGTAAAGTCAGCCTATAAATTTTGTGATCCTGCTTTAGCAAATACCTTACCACGTTCAGTTACAACATTACAATAGCGAATTAGGGATAAACTTACCTGCCCGGGATCTTAAATGTGGCTCCATTTGTTGATGTACCAACAGCAATATGCCGCATCTATGTAAAGGAGATGACTTGTTGAGAGAAATATATTAAAGAGAGGAAGTCTACAATGATCTTCAACTTACTTTATCAATAACAGCCATAGCTATGGTATCATGGTTGTGAAGACCAAAATGAGACAACCTTGATTCCATATTTCTGCTCGTGTCAGCATCTGAACATGTCTCTTTACTAAAGCTCAGAATGTCTTTTGGATAATAAGGACCACAACCACCAACAGGCACAACATTCTTCCAAAAGTTAGGTTGACAATTGTTTACTCTCCATTCAGTCCATTTCTTTATAGATTCTGATGAACTAAGGTTTGTCGGTCCTGGAAGGCCCATTGAAATTGCAAAAGCGGAAGCCTGATCCCCAACAAGTAAAGTGTGTTCAGTATGTTCCATCACTAGCCTTGCAGCTCTGATGCCATCCTTAATGTATCTCATAGCAGCGACAGCTCCAACTTCCATGGTCACCTATGCATGTCCTTGGCAAAACATACAACTGATGTTCATTTTCCAGTGCATGAAAAGCGGAATTGAAAAGGTATGGAGTCCAAATAGGGAAAAGGAGAAACAGTTAATGAAGGTTACCCCATCCATGACCAGAGCATCAATTGTTGTTTCTCCATTTTCATCTGGACTTCCACCAGGTCCAACTATTTATGATAAAACATATTGGCATTTTACTCTTACAGCTTATAAGGGATCAAAAGTTGTAGCAACATCCATAACTCGAAAACAATATAGTTACTAGTCCATATTTATCTAAATATTTTAGTTTGGTCCTTACGTTTTTCAACTCAGTTTAATGTAATCCTCTCTTTAACTTTTCAACTCAGTTTAATGTAATACTCTCTTCCAATTCTTGTTAACTGTACTCAACAAACTTGTACAAGTATCAAAAGTTTGTACACTTGTCACCAACATGTCATTTTCATTAAGTTCAGCTATGTATAAATTTGTGAAGATATAGGGACAATTTGCACATGTATCTAGTTTCTTTAATGATACATGTTCAATTTTTTGCCATAAGTCTGTTAAGTGAAATCAACAGAAATTTACGAAAAGGCTACATTCGTACAAGATAAGAACTACAATGACCAAATTGAGAAAATTAGAAATATAGAGACTAAACTGAAACTAATTGTACAACGTGCGGATTAAATGCATTTTTTACCCTCCCTTTCTTTTAATTAGCAGAAACTTAGTTAAATCATTGAAAAACTTCCAAAATTCCTACCTGTGCCATCACACCTAAGCTCCTCACAAGCCGAACATCCTTCCACAACTGCATCGACTGCCGAAAATCCATTGTCAACGGTCCTCCAAGCAGTTCTAACAGCCTCTAAGAAGGGCCATGTACTCACGACCAAAGGGTACTGCCTTGAATCCTCAGCTCCATGTCTTACAACCTGATAAGCCATTAACAGATGGATAATTATTAATTGAGCAACTGGAATTGGGAAGATGCATGTAATCAAGACAACGAATATGAAGAAATAATTCAACTTCTAAAAAAAATCTAGGAAAACAGATGGAAGAAAGAACAATGGATCAAACTTTGAGATAGATTACTTCTTCAATCAACTCTTTCTATCAATCGAGCTACGCATCCACATTGATACACACCAGGAAAAGGAAATCACAGAATCCAAAAGCCCTCTTTCCTTTTTTATTCGACAAAAAATATATTATTTTTTCCTGCCGTTTCTCAGTTACCAAACAAATGAAGAAGATAAAGAAAAGGATTTTTAACCACCTGAATCAGTAGCATTAATTGCAAAAGATAAGCGGAGAGTATGTTCTTAGGAGTGGCCATGGTGGAGCAGCGTAGTCTTGCAGTGGACATACGGCGTACGGGTATATAATATATGGTTTTGAGCATTTCTTTTTGAAAAATTATACATACATCCACTCTATATCTATAAATTATAGATACATCCCCTCTATTTCTAGAAATTATACACACATGCCTTTTAATTAATTAATTATATTTTTATAACTGAATTACTTTATTTGTTTGGAACAATTCTTAAAGTTTACAGCAATTCTAGTTTGCTGGTAAATTTAATTTACCTCCGAAGATGCAATTGAATTTCCTTAAAAAAAACGAAGCAATTTTGAATTACCTAAACAAAACAATCTTGAAAAGTGAATTGAATTACTTCTAAAGTTATTTTTCACATATTTATAAAAAAATTATACATATACCAAATAAGTCAATCTCAAATTGTCAACAACTATTCTATAAATTATCACCCAAAATTAAACATATCAATCATGATTTGTGAATTGTCATTAATTTAATAGTCATCAATTCAAGTATAATGGTACTTCTAGATTTTGTGTAGCAAATAACGCCTTAATCTCACCTTTTCACATATCCCTTTAGTTCCGCCATTAGTAATGAATTGTCATGATGTGCTTAATTTACTTTTCATTTTTCTTACTTAAGTCTCGTGATTTCAACATAAGTTTTTTGAAAAAATAAAATAAGAAAAACAGTTTTGTTTGTCAAAAGAATTTAATATTAGAAAACGTGTTCGACAGTATATTAAGGGAGCCTTATGGTGTAAATTTCATAAAACTTGTTTAAAACAGATTTCAATATTAGTTAAGAAGTGTGTTAGCTAACTTCTTTTATTTTAAAGAAGTAGTTTGATAGTAATATTCAAAAAATGGTTGGTAATAATATTCGATAAGTGTTTTTACGTAACTTTTTTATTTCGACAGAGTAAAGAAAAACAAAACAAATACCATTCACTTTACTATTGTTATATGTAAGTCATGCATGTAAAGCTTGAAACGTGATAGCCCAATTTAGTTATCGCAAACTACTTTTATTGTTGCAATTATTTATTTTATTTTCTCGTTGTTGTTAGTTGATTTGAATAAGTCTAAGCCGTTAGGCTTAAGTCTAAGTTGAATTAGCAATCAATGAAAGGTAGTTGAATTTTTATCTCAAACTTAAGTTTGAATTGGGAGGATTTGGTCCCTTGAAGAGCCAAATCATTTTCTTTTTCTGTCAGGTTAAGAGCCAGACATGAAACAACTTGAGCAGCGTGTGAAAAATCTAGAAACAATCATGGCATTCATTGTTAACCATCAAAATGAGTTTCTCAGCAATTCACAAAAGTAACGAAATGGATGAATTCTAAGGCTGAACCAAGTGTGATGAAAGCAACAACAAGAAATGGGGATGGACGAGATTTCTTCTTTGAATGTGAGGTAGGCTAGACGAAACATAAATTCTGATCATACTCACCAAACCAATTCCTTGAACAACTTCTTACCCAAGACTATGAAGTTGGATTTTCCCAAGTACGTTGGCAAGGAAGATCCAACCAGTTGAGTATATTGCGCCGAACAATATTTCTACATTCATGGAATTCTACATCACAACAGAGTATCATTGGTCTCTTTCCATTTAGAAGGTGATGTGCAGCTACGGTACCAGGTAGTTAAACAGGAGGTGGTGTTCATTACTTGGGACGATCTTAAGGAAGACTTGTTGTATATAAGTTTTGGATCCAAACAATTTATAGATTATTTTGGCGAGCTGACAAAATTGCAGCCGGTTGAACCGATTCTAGATTACCAAGCCAAGTTTGAGTCTTTGTTAGCCAAGGTGGGTTCTCTACCTTAGTCATGACAATTGGGGTGCTTCATTAGTGAATTGAGAGAGCTTATCTAGATGGACGTTCGAGCTAACAGATCGGTCACTCTCACCCATTCTATCAGTCTGGCTAGGTTGATGAGGCATACGAGGTGGGATATAGAAGAACCATGCCCTCTATTCATGCTTGACCAACTGCTCAGCAGTGAGTCAATCTTGTCAATCCTAGTCATAGTCCATCAACGACCGTCAAGAAGATGACACCAGAGGAACTAACTAAATGTACATGTTATTGCGGGAGTTCAAGGTTCGAAAACTATGTGGGTTTGGGGAAGTCTTTCTTGTCGTATGGTGATGATGTTAGTGGATTCGGGAAGCACCCACAACTTTATTAGACCTAGAGCTGCTCGACGGCTTGGGTTATAACCAAAACCTGCAGATAACATGGAAGTTATGGTGGACCCTGAAGAGAAATTGTCAAGCCCTAGGAAGTGCCATAATGTACAACTTAAGTTGCAAAAGGTCAAAATTTATGCAAACTTTTACATCTCAGTTTTATAGTTGAAGCAGTTCAGCTGATTCTCAGTCGATTTAAGGATGTCCTCACAAAACCTATCAGCCTCCTTCCAGTTTGAGAACAATATCATAAAGTTCCTTTACCACTTGGACAAGTCCAAATTTCAGTGAGACCATACATGTATAGAGGAATAAGATTCAACAGTGTGAATGGCTCAAAATCATAGTATTGTCATTGACATTTCTTAATATATATACAAGAATGTAAAAGATAAACCCTACGAACTGTTATGGTAAAAACAAACAAAAAGGAAGGAGAAAGACATCTAAGGAAAACATACAAAAAGAAAATCTATGATTTGAAGCATCAAGAAAGGGAGATTTCTATTAGTGATGTGGTTTATCTTAAGCTGGTTTATCTTAAGCTCCAGCCTTATCGGCAACTATCAGCCTCTACTAGAAAGAATTTGAAGTTGTCGACAAGATATTATAGGCCTTTTGAAGTGTTCCAAAAGATAGGGAGAATAGCTTACAAATTGAAGTTGCCACTTAATAAAAAATTCATCATGTATTTCATGTATCTCTTCTTAAAAGAATTGGAGATGAGTAAATGGTGCAACATGATCTTCCTGAGCTGAAATCAAATAATGATCAACTCATTCCAATACCATAGGCAATGTTGGAATGCAGAAACAAGAAGGGAGGAGAAGAGATACTGATACACTGACACAGTCTCCTGCAGAGGCAACATGGGAGGATAGAGAAAATTTGAAGTTAACACAACCTCACCCTTAAAGTTAGTTACCACAAACTACTTTTATTGCTGCAATTATTTCTTTTATTTCATCTTTATTGTTAGTCAATCTGAATAAGTCCAAACCTTTAGGCTTGGTCCCTTGTATTTAGGAGATATGACATTTAGTTAGGATTTTATTTTGTGATGTATTAAGTTAAATTAACATGAAATGAAATGCAGTTAAATTTTTATCTCAAACGTAAGTTTAAATTGAGAGGATTTGGTCTCTAGAAGAGTCAAATTATCATTTTCTTTTTCTAGTCAAATTGAGTGGTAGTAGATACACATAAAAATATAAAATGACATTGTTGGTGGGAGTATATACAAAATTTTACCCCTACAACATTCAATTGAAAAAAGTGAAACATATATATAATCAATTGAGATAACTTTAAATATAATATAAACCAAAACATGTCTGATGGCAATACTCAAGAAGTGTATGATTTTTCTAAAAACGTGTTTAAAAACAGTTTTTGAAATTAGTTTTTGCTAAGTCTGAGGACTTACACCAGTCACATGAAGGTCTTGTCAAGACAGAGTTTTTGCTAAGTTGGAGGACTTACATTTCAAATGATCGTGGCAGGTCTTATTTAATATAGGAGAGTGATTTGCCTTGGCAAGACCTTGATGTAACCGGTGTTAAATAACATTTATATGTTATTTGTCAGGTCGATGACTGCATTTAATTTTATTGATGACATGTAATGTATTGAGACAACTCACAACTTGCCACGTGTAATGTTCCTCACATGCGTAATGATGACTCTTACATAGGCATTGCTCCAACGTGGATTGGTGTCGAGTTGAGCTCTTCGAGCAAGATTGATGACATGTAAGGAGTATAGGTCAACTCGATGCAAACAAGTTATTATTAGGACTTCAACGACGTGATAAGCATCTCTGAGACTTCAAAATTACCTACAACAGTAAATGTTTTTTTTTTCAAAAACATAAACAAGGATAAAATGTCATTTACACCATTAGTTTTTTCACATTAGTCATTTACACCAATCACATTTGTTTTTAGCTAATTACATCATTTGAATGTAGGGTAAAATGCATCATTTAAAACCAAAGTCATCAAATTGAAAACACTGCACCTGTTGGAGAGCAATAAAAATGATATTTTAGCTCAAAAATAATTGGTTGACGAAGAAGATATACCAAAGGCGATTGAGAATAATCTCTTTTCTACCAACAATCATATCTTCTTTGGTTTGGTACGTCCTCTTCTCTTCATCAACGATTGTTTTTGGGCTAAAATATCATTTTTAGTTGCTCTCCAACATGTGCAATGAATGACCAAACAACGCTATTAGTCTATTAGTTGGATGGTATTCGGTTTTGATTGGTGTGATTGGCTAATCCGTAAACAGAAATGATGTAATTGACTAAAAATAGAAGTGATACGTGTAAATAGACAGTGTAGAAAAGTTTATGAGTGTAAATGATATTTTACCCTTAAAAACAAAAAGTAAAAGGGTTTTTTTTTTTTGCAAGATTATACCCTACGAAAAAGTATTTTATAAAATTATACTTCTCCACTAATTTGTGCACTATCTAAGTCCTGACCCACCTTCTCTCCAAAAACAGTTGATGAAGTTACCAAACAGCCCCTAGACGAATTTCAAACGACGGCTACAAAAAGTAATTATTACACATTTTCGAAACTCACCCCTACACGAAACCCACCTCTGTACGGAACCCACTCGTTCGTGTACCTTTTCACCATTTCAAACTCTCCTCTTGCATTTCTTTCATTTTTCTCTCTTACAGTTACTATCTCTCTCTCTCAAAGTCGAAACATCTCTCTCTCTGGAAATCTTTTAGTGTTTGTTTCCCACAACAAGGAATCACAACAAGGTATGATTTTTTTGGGTTTCTGATTTTTAATCTGGGTTTATGAGTTATTTTTCTGGGTTTCTGAGTTTCTGATTTTTGTGGGTTTCTAGGTTTCTTGGTAGTTTCTCTAGGATTTATGTGGGTTTCTCTGTTTTCTTCTCTAAGTTTTTTTTCTAGGTTTCTTGGTAGTTTCTCGAGGGTTTTGTCTTCCTCTACTCTTGCATTTTCTGGTTTTTGTGTAGTCCTCGTGTCGTGTACAGGAGGGTGACACGATGACCATGTAGTCCTCATGTACACTACACAATGACTACACGTTCATCGTGCACCCCACCGTGTAGTGTACAGGATGACTGCATGGTGTCTTCGAAGATGACCGTGTAGTTCTTTTGTACATTATATGTTGGACGTGTACCCCGTGTAGTCTACACGGTAGCTACACGAGTTTCGTGTACCTATCATGTAGTCTACACGATGACTGCACGAGCAATATATACCCATCGTCTACACTTTAATTCTCTGATCTTATGTCTTCCTTGAATTTTTTACAGGTTATGGCTTCATCATCAATTGTTATGGCTTCATCAACGTAACTACGATACGTCCACGACGTTAAATGAATTTCCAAGGCTAGGGCAAATGTAAAGTGCAATATCCACGTGATATATGTTATCAAGATCAAGTTGGCAGCTCTTCAACTCTCCCCATTTAGGGAGACATGCTTTGGCCATCTCCTAGATGTCTCTTCCTAGAAGTTTTCAGCCACTGTCTGTCACTAGGTGCTAGCCAGGGAGACAGAATATGTGGACTGCACTCCATCTGAGGAGGAAATCTTGTTTCTTATCATTAAGGAGCCACTGTGCTTTTCAAATAATAAGTTCTTGCTAATGACCAGACTGAAGTTCGGTGAAGTCCGAGATGAGAATAAGACGTGTGGCCCAAACAGACTCACTAATCTGTACTTTCCCAAAGCCAAAGGTATAACCATGACTGAGTTGGAGGAGAAGTTCAAGAGTAGTAACTTTAAGGAAGATATTGAAGCTGTCAAGATGACTCTTCTTTATTTACTGGAACATTTCTTTTTAGGGAAGGAGAACTGAACCTAAATAGAGAAGAAATGGTTGGTTTTAGTTGACGACCTAGAAACCTTCAACCAATATCCATGGAGACATATCTCTTTCTCCAGAACAATCAAATCATTATTAGCTGTGAAGAATACAAAGTCTGTATTTGGTGATCTTAATCAAGGAAAAAAAAGTACATAAATCACAGAAATCCCCTGCTATTGTTCATGATATTCACTAAATGGATGTCATTTTGCCTTCCAGGTAATTTTTTTTATTGTATGTAGTGATGTAGGCTACACGATGACTTCACGGTCATCGTGTAGGATTCTTGTAGGCTACACAATGACTTCATTGTTGGAATATGTCCATAAAATAGCGTGTAATAATTATTTATTTGTATTTAGTTATTTCTCAGACATTTGTATTACTAATTTTTTTATGAATAAATTGAAAGTTTTATTTTAAATTAAAATGTGTTTATAAATTACTCAAGTCATGAAACTATTGTCAACGAAAGAAGAGTGAAGACATAAACATTTTCAGACGAACTCTTCTGAAATAGTTCAAAACGATATTCACAGTTTTAGGATTGACTGGACAATCGAATCTGATTACGACAATTAGGTTTAACCTTTGGATGTCAGTCTTGGGACATAAGAGTGGAGACTCAAATGGTTAACCTAGACATATCATGAACAAGTTGAATAGACCGGTAACAATTTAGTTTAGAGCCCAAAAAATGTTTACCTAGCTCTAAATCTAATTGTTACACATCAAAAGTATTTTCATAATTACCTTAATCTTGAGGTGAATACGTAACTTGACTTGGTTAGTTGCAATCTTTAGTATGCCAAATGAGGGAGTTCGAATTGGCTGAATACCTCGACTGTTAAGATTGTAATTTAATTAAGTAGGAGTTGCGTGATTCACAGATATGAAAATTCGTGGTTGGATTGCGAAAGCAACAATATCACCTTATGCTTTATTGATGGGTGTGTGAATAAATTAACTTGGCCAAGTATTCGATGAAATGAGTCATTGAATAAGACTTGTGAATTGTACGAGACAATTAACTATAATGTCTTTCTTATTCGCAATTAATAAATGAGTTAAGGAAATAATAACAAGAGGGGTTAACGATAATTTTAAATTTCACTCTTGTTACTGATATTCACGATGAGTATAATAATGTTAAAATATTTCGTGGACCGTGAAAATAAATAGAGTTTATGTACACCAACAAAAAATGTAGCTTTTGCATGAATGGAGAGTTGATTCGCCATCGAACTTATAGTGGAGTTGTTCAATGTCAGGATTAAATAGGTTGAGAATTTACGGAGATAAATTTGCCGGGTATGTGAATCATAAGCTTTGTTCATGTGGGTTCATTCAGTCTCAGAAATAGCTCAAAGAACAGGAATAGAAAAATGAACTAAGTTTGACTAAAACATGATTTGGTGCCAAGGTATATTTCTTACATCTATATGTGATACGTGATGTCACTTAAATTAGTTAAGTGTAATTGTTATATTTGAATTAATTATTTATTATTTTCTAATTATTAGATAATTAGTTAAATAAAATTAATTGATTGATTAATTGATAATGATCAATTATATTTATCAATTGGATTGATGAATTTTGACACAACTAAAACTCTAGGAGATCACGTAATTTTCGGCATTAATAGATGATTAGAGAAATTTTTTAAAATTTTATAAAATATGGGTATATTTTTTTGATAAATATATAATAGAAATTTGATTGCAAAGGGATAACGAGTATTAATTATAGTTGTTGTTATCAACATAAAGAGAGAGAAATGTTTTCTCCTCTCACTATTGTTGCCGCCAAAATTAATCTGAAGAAGAGAAGATTTGATTTTTCTTCTTCAACCATTTTGAGAGCACACACTCAAATTCCTACGTAAAATTCTTCTGAGATATATTTATGAAATAACGTGTTGTTGTTGGTAGACTAATTCAAAAAATCGTTCATGGAAGATCAAGTTTGTGATCTTGATCTTAAAGCTTGAAGAACACGAAGAACGCTCGAGGGAGTTCCACCAGTTCAGAAACTCCTCGATACAGAGTAAAGGTGAAAAAATGTTTTCCCTTAACCTATTCATTTTAATATCGTATATGCATGATCAAACTAAAATTACTTTTAAATATTTTAATATGATTAAATAACTTAAATCAAAGTTTTTTTAATATTCCACTCACGAACCGTTCGTGGTTCAAATCTAATTTTCTTTAATTTTAAAATTGATCGATCCTAGCAATTGGTATCAGAGCGTAGGTTTAAGATTATGCATATAGATAATTAAAATGAACGTATCGTAAATTTTATGCATATTGACATATGATTGACATATGTTTGTATGGTAGATTCAAAATTGTTTTGAATATATTTTGTGATTGGATCCCGAACTATTGGCTCTAGGCGTTTTTTATTTAGAATTGATGTACACCGAATTTGAGGCATAGAAACTTATGTAATTTAATTATTGCAATTGTTGTCCATTTTAAATTCATTGTCGCCTTGAAATCGTCACCGAAAATTGCTCGAAACCGCCGTCGAGAAGTCACCGGACGACCACCGATAAGATGTCGGAAAATGCTATTGTTCATACCGGTACTATTTACTGACAATACTGTTCATACTGATACTGTTCACCGGCGATACTTCGCTGGCCGCTGCTGCCATGTGTTGTCCCTTCCATGCTAGAGTCCTAATTGGATTAGGAAACCTACAAGTTTTGGAAACTCATGGTTTTAGGAAACCTAAGGTTTCTGAAATTGAAATTTTGAAATATGATTTCAAATTCAATTTTAGTCTATTATTTATTTTTTATTTAATTTTTATTTAATTTAGTAAATTTTTCAACACTTGTATAATTGTAATTTTTTTTAAAATTATTTTAAAAATAAACCAATTTACTAATTACTTGGTAATTTATTTATCAAAGTAAAAATACGTTAGAAATTAAAAATTTTGAATTGAAAATTATTTTTAAAAATGGGACTAATATTTTGTAAAGTGTTATAAAATTGTGGGACAACATGGAGACGAAGGAGCGAATTGCAGACGCCATGGAGATTGTGTCATTTTGAGTCATCGAGTTGCTTCAGAAGCTAAGACTTCTATAGGGAGTGGTAGGGCAGGGTTGTCTCATAGACGGACTGTTAGTCCATAGCAACCTTTAAAAGTCGATGTGTTGGTTAAACACTTAGACTGAAGCGCATTGAAACCCCCCATAAGGGCTAGTCAATGGGGCCAATGTGACCAAAACTATTTGCGATTGGTTAAGCTACATGTGGAGATATTTGAGCATTAACTAAACGAGAGGAGTCTCGATGCGGTAGAAGATAATTTGGACTTCATCTCTCGATAAGACAAGCTAACATTTTTTATCGTAACATCATGGAGGAAATATTTTTTTAATGGATTTTAAAATATATAGTAATTGCATCATGCATCATACTTTCCTAACCAATTGAGCATTTATTTACACCGCTTTATTTATTCTTTTCAGTAATAATGTAATTATTCTCTCTCTTAACTATTCTTAACACAAACAAATTCAACGGTGAAAATTATGTGGATTAGAAACAAAATTTTGATATCGTGCTGACGATAGAAAAGCACAAGTTTGTGCTCACTACCTCTTGTCCTCTCGAGCCTATTGCTGAATCGACTCAAGAGGAAAATGATGCTTATGCTTCTTGGCTGCATTCTAATGAGATCAACAAATGTTACATCTTGGCATCTATGAGCAGTGTGTTACAACAGCAGCATCAGAACTTTGAGGTCGCCGCTGATATGATGTTAAATATCACCAAAATGTTCAGGGATTAGGGTCGTCAGGCCAGACAGAAAACTGTACTAACTTTATGAACTGCAGTATGGAACCTAGAACTCTTGTTAGAGAATATATGATATTGATCATAAGTTTTCTAAACGAGATGGAGATCATGGGTGCTCAGGTCGATGGTGAGGCTTAAGTGGATATGATCCTAGAGACTTTTCTTAGTACCTTTGAGAACTTCAAGCTTAATTATTCGATGAATAAGCTGAACTACTCACTTACTGAGCTCATGAAGGAGCTGCAAGCTGCTGAGACACTATTTTTGAAGGGCAAGAGGAAATCTAGAGAGGCTAATTTTACTGAAAGTAAGCCTTCCACCTCTAGCTCTAAGAGAAAATAGAGAATGGGTCCAAGGAAAGTGAAGAAGCAGAAGCTGAGAGCTGCCAAAGGTAAGAGCACCACGAGAGTAGACAAGTCAAAAGACAAGTGTCATCATTGTGGAGCTGCTGGTCATTGAAAATGAAAGTGCCGAGAGTATTTAAAAGGGTTGAGATGTACATGTATAGTAATGATTATTGAGGCATGTTATGTAGCTGACACTAATTTTTATTGGATTGTAGACTCTGCAACTACTAACCACATCTGTTGCTCCCTGTAGGGGTTCAGAAAAATCAGAAGGCTTGACGAAGGCGAGTTCAGCTTCCGTTGAGGGAATGAAGCAGTAGTATCGGCCGCATCAGTGGAAACTTTTAAATTATGTTTTAAGAAACATTTTATCACTTTGCGTGATGTTATGTCCTGAGTTTTGGGAAGAATTTGATTTCTATTGGTGCATTACTTGAGCAAGGATTTGATCTAAAATTCATTGATAAAGATATTGGTATTTCTAAAAATGAATGCATAATTACTATTGCACGAATGATTAATAAATTGTATTATGTAAAATATGTAGTACCTATGATTTGTGACATTGAAATGAATATCGATACACATAGGGATAGTAAAAGGTTGAACTATGACTCAGCCGATCTAACCTATCTTGGCACTTACGTCTTGGACATATTAGCCTAGACATGATTAAAAGACTTGTTAAGGATGGTCATTTGTAATCTTTAAGTGTGAGTTCACTATCCACATGTGAATCCTATATAGAAGGTAAAATGACCAAGAGACATCTTTCATCAAAAGGTGAAAGAGCCACTCAATGCCTTGAACTCATACATAATGATGTATATGAGTCATGAATATCCAAGCAAGAGGAGGTTATGAATACTTCGTAACCTTCACTGACGACTACTCTCGTTTTGGTCATGTTTATCTAATATATCAAAAGTCTGAAACCTTTGAAAAATTCAAAGAATATAAGGCCTTGGTTGAAAAGCAATTAGAAAAATAAATCAAAACTCTACGATCTGATCGTGGTGGAGAGTACTTGCTAGGAGAGTTTGAGAACTTTCTTAAGGAATAATGTATTCTTTCTCAGCTTACAACACCTGGTACGCCACAGCAAAATGGTGTGTCAGAGACAAGAAATTGAACTCTGATAGATATGGTTAGATCCATGATGAGTTACTCTTCCCTCCCAGATTCGTTCTGGGGATATGCCTTACTAACAACGGCATATATTCTGAACCATTCGTCAAAGACGGTGCCTGGTACACCATATGAAAGATGATATGGGCAAAAGTCATCCATTCACCATTTTAGAATATGGGATTGTCCATCACATGTTCTTAGACCGAAGACAGGCAAGTTGGCCAGTCGTTCAGAATTGTGCATGTCTTTAGGATATCCTATGGAAATGAAGGGGTATATCTTCTACAGTACAACTAACAAGAAAACATTCGTTAGCAAGAATGCTCATTTCTCGAAGAAGATTATATTAAAAGTGTACAGCCGAGAAGCACGGTTATGCTAGAGGAATTCTTCAGTGGGAGAGCACCGACTCCCCAATCAGAAATTGTTTCTGATTCAATAATGGAAGAACCACGACAGGAGCCAGTGACTATAGAGCTTTGACGTAATGGGAGAGTTGTGAGACAACCTGAAAGGTACATTTCCTATGGAGAAGCTTTGATAGTTGTCTCGGATAAAGACCTAGGTGAACCAATCTCTTACTCGGAGACCATGGCTGGTCCTGAAGCAAACTTATGGCAGGAAGCCATGAACATTGAGATACATTCAATGTACTTAAATAGAGTCTGAAAACTTGTAGATCCTCCTGAAGGGATAAAACCTGTAGGACGCAAATGGATCTATAAAAAGAAAAGAGGTCCGGATAGAAATGTAGAGACATTCAAAGCTAGGCTAATAGCCAAGGGCTACACACAAAAAGGAAGGTGTAGACTAAGATGATACCTTCTCACCGGTAACCATGCTTAAATTTATCTGAATCCTTTTGTCCATTGTTGCTGCCCTTGATTATGAAATATAGCAAATGGACGTCAAGATTGCCTTTCTAAATGGAAATCTTAAAGAAGGCATTTATATGGTTCAACCAGACAGGTTCATGGAGAAAGGCCAAGAGGGCAAAGTTAGTGAACTGCAGAAGTCCATTTATGGACTTAAGCAAACATCACGGTCATGGAATATTAGATTCGATGAAACTGTTAAGAACTATGATTTTGAATAGTAGGTGGATGAACCCTATGTGTATAAGTTGATACACGAAGGGAATGTGGTTTTTCTAGTCTTGTACGTAGATGATATTCTACTCATCGAGAATGATGTAGGAAAAATCTATGATGTCAAGTTTTGGCTTACAAAGCAATTTGACAAGAAAGATCTTGGAGAAGCTGCATTTGTCTTAGGTAATTTAGATCTTTCGAGATCAAAAGAACAGATAATTGGCACTTTCTCAAACATTTTATATTGATCAGGTGTTAGATCGCTTCAGTATACAAAACTCCAAGAAGGGATTTTCTTCCCCTTAGACATGTAATCAGCCTCTCTAAGGATCAGTATCCAAAGACTCCTCAAGAACATGAGAACAATACCATATGTCTAAACTGTAGGAAGCCTCATGTACGCAATACTTTGCACTAGACCTGATATTTACTATGTTGTGGGCGTAGTAAGTCGTTTCCAATCTAATCCTGGAATCAAGCATTGGAATATCGTTAAGCATATCTTTAAGTATCTTAGGAGAACAAGGAATTACATGCTTGTATATTCAGATAATGACTTGAATATGACAGAGCAGTTGTATGAAGAAGTATCAAACAATCTTGTGTTGTCGATTCTACCATGAAAACTGAATACGTGGTAGCTTATGAAGCTGCAAAGGAGGTTGTATAACTTAGGAAGTTCTTGAAGACTCTAGAAGTTGTTCCAGACGCTGACAAGCCCCTAACACTTTATTGTGACAACAATGGGGCTGTAGCGAATTCTAAGAAACCTAGAAGCCATAAGAGAGATCCAGACACATAGAATGTAAGTATCACCTGCTAAAAAAATTGTTTAGCTTGGAGACGTTGTGGTTACGCATATTTTGATGGTCAACAACCTGGCATATCCATTCACAAAGACTTTAAGTAGTAAAGTTTTTTATGGTCATCTGGAGGGCTTGGGGATAAGAGATTGTACACGCCTACTTTAGTCCAAGCGGGAGATTGTTGGAATATGTCCATAAAGTATTGTGTAATAACTATTTATTTTTATTTAGTTATTTCTAAAACATTTGTACTACTGAATTTGTTAAGAAAAAATTGAAAGTTTTATTTTAAATTAAATGCGTGTTTATAAATTACTCAAGCCCTGAAACTCTTGTCAACGAAAGAAGAGTGAAGACAAAAGCGTCTCAGACGAACTCTTCAAAAATAGTTCAGAATAATATTCAGAGTCTTAGAATTGACTGGGCAATCGAATTTGATTACGACTGGTTGGTTAAATCGTTGGATGTCACTATTAGGGCATAAGAGTGGAGACTTAAATGGTTAACTTAGACATGTCATGAACATGTTGAATAGACCAGTGACAAATTAGTTTAGAGCCCAAAACCATTTACCTAGCTATAAATCTAATTATTACACCTTAAAGGTATTTTTGTAATTACCTCACTCCTGAGGTGAATATGTAATTTGACTTGGTTAGTTGCAATCTTTAATATATCAACGAGTGAGTTCGAATTGGCTGACAATATCTCAATTGTTAAGATTGTAATTTAATTAAGTAGGAGTTGCGTGATTCATAGAAATATGGAAATTCATGGTTGGATTGCAAAAGCAACAATATCACATTATGCTTTATTGTCGGATGTGTAAATAAATTAAATTGGCCAAGTATTCGATGAAATGAGTCATTGAATAAGACTTGTGAATTGTATGAGACAATTCACTATAATGCCTTTCTTATTCATAGTCAATAAATGAGTCAGGAAAATAATAACAAGAGGGGTAAAATGATAATTTTACATTTCACTTTGTTACTGATATTCACGATGAGTATTATGTTAATATATTATGTGGACTGTGAAAATAAATAGAGTTTATTTACACCAACAGAAAATATAGCGCCCATGAATCGAGAGTTGATTCAGCATCAAACCTATAGTGGAGTCGTACGATATCATGATTAAATAGGTCGAGAATTTATGGAGATACATTCACCGGGTATTTGATTCCTAAGTTTTGTTCATGTGGGTCCATTCGGTATCAGAAATAGCACAAAGAACAAGAAAAGAAAAATGAACTATGTTGGACTAAAACGTGTTTTAGTGCCAAGACATATTTCGTACACCTATATGTGAAAGGTGATGTCACTTAAGTTAGTTAACTGTAATTGTTGTATTGAATTAATTATTTATTATTTTATAATTATTAGATAATTATATAAATATAATTAATTAATTGATCATGATCAATTACATTTATCAATTGGATTGATAAATTTCGATGGAACTAAAACTCTAGGAGATCATATAATTTTCGGCAATAATAGATAATTAGGAGAATTTTCAAAACTTTTATAATATATGAGTATATTTGTAAATATCAAAAATTATCTTTTGATAAATATCTAATATCAATTTGATTACAAAGGGATAACGAGTATTAGATACAGTTGTTGTTATCAACACAAAGAGAGAAAAATGTTTTCTCCTCTCACTACTGTTGCCGCCGAAATTAATCTGAAGAAGGGAAGATTTGATTTTTCTTCTTCAATCATTTTGAGAGCCCGCACTCAAATTCCTACGTAAAATTCTTTTGAGATATATTTCTGAAATTATCTGGTGGTTGTTGGACTAATTCAAAAATTGTTCATGGAAGATCAAGTTCGTGATCTTGATCTTAAACCTTGAAGAACACGAATAACGCTCTAGGGAGTTCCACCAGTTTAGAAATTCTCTGATATAAAGTAAAAGTGAAAAATCATTTTTCTTTAATCTATTCGTTTTAATATTGTATATGCATGATCAAACTTAAATTGGTTTTAAAGTATTTAATATGATTGAATAAGTTAAATCAAATTTTTTTATATTCCGCCCATAAACAGTTTGTGGTCCAATTCTAATTTTTTTAATTTTAAAATCGATCAATCCTAACATTCAAGACAATATTAAATAATGATGTTTTGATTTATTGATATGTTGAATACTGAATTACTCTCGTTTGTTTAAATAGGCATGGGTATATGAAACTATCACATCGATGGGTAGTTTGTATGGTAATCAAGTTTCGGCCAAGGCGTCATAAATTCTCAAGTGGGCTCCAACCACAATGGTTCCTGTTGAAAATCTGCAAAAAGAAATTTTTTCAAAGGAAAATGTAAGTTGTGATTTATGTTAACATAATTTATATTACTTGCATGCAATTTATATTACTTAAATTTTTAGTTGGAAGTTCTTCCATTGGTCGCTACAGAGGAGGAAGAACAAACAAGCTACTAGATATCAGTAGCCATAGGGAAGATATGTTCAAAATTGTTATGTACACTTCTTCTACTTGTACACTAACTTCATGTAGGATACATGATTCTTACACCGACCTCGTGTAAGCATCGTGTAGCCTACACGAGGCTCGTGTACCCATCGTGTAGACTTCATGATGGGTACACGGACATCGTGTACTCATCCTCTATCCTTATAGTCTGAACTCGATGGTTACACTGACATCGTGTACCCATCGTGTAGTATACACGCTAATTATATTAACCTCAAGTAACCATCATATAGCCTACACGATAGGTACACAGCCATTGTGTAGTCATTCTTTAACTGGTTTGTCTTATTTATATTATATGTTTTTCAGTCGACGCCTTACTTAGCCTTCCATGGGTGGATGAGGAAGTTGATGAGGAGAAGACGAAGAAGAGGAAGAGGCCCGAGGAGGAGGGCATTGTGAAGATAGAGGAGAAGATTCCCAATAAAGGGGATTAGATGAGGAAATGTTTGATTGGAATGGAGCAAAATATCATTTCAATGGACAAGATATGTACATGTAATCATACATTTCCTTTGCCATTTCTCAAATCAATATTTTGATGGATCATCTGGTGACACCACAGATAGATTATCATTACTCATTTTATCATTGATCTGCCATGATGATGACTATCGACCGGGAGGAAGGGGAAGAAAAGGAAAATGTAGTGGAGGAGATGGAGATCGAGAAATAAGAAGCAAGAAAAGAAGAGGAAGAAGAGGAACAAAAAAAGGGAAATATATGAAAAAAGAAGAGGAGAAGGAGGAAAAAAAAGGAATAAGAAGAGAAGGAAGAGGGAGAAAAAAAGGAAGAAGAGAAAGAGAAGGATAAAGAAAAAGAAGAGAGGGAAGATGAGAAAAAAAAGAAGAGAAAGAAGAATCACAGAAGGATGATGAAGATGAAGAAAAAAGGAAAAAAAGAAGAGGATGAGAAAGAGGAACCAGTAGAAATAAAAGAAGAAAGAATAGAAGAAAAGTAGAGGTACAAAAGAAGAAAAAATAGAAGAAACAGAAAAAGAAGAAAAAGAAGAAAAAAAGAAGGGAAGAAGGGGAGGAAAATAAAAATAAAAAGAGTGAAGGAGAAAATCAAAGAAGAAATATAAGTGAATGAAGAAATAAAACAAAAAGAAGAAGAAGAATGGAAATAGAAGAAGCTAAAGTTACATCGATAATAATGGACTTAATGGATTCGGTAAGTCAATGGAATAGCCCAACCATGGAGAAGAAGACGAGCTTGTCTGCCTTGGTGATCTTGATAAGAGGAAGATCAAAAGATCGTGGATCCTTGAGTCTCCCACTTGGGAAACGCAATAAAATGAAAAGAAAACGCAGTGTGGAAAGAAAGTGGTGGAGACAACGAAATTCAAACATTTTACACCTTTTCTTGATGTATTTTCAGAGGATGAATTCCATTTTAATGCATGGTTCTCCTCATTAAGGGCAAAGTAAGTTCTAAAATTTTGTTATACAATTATTTTCTCATACACGATGGTTACACTAACATCGTGAAGTCATCGTGTAGACTACACGATGGTTACACGAACATCATGTTTCTGAGTTTCTATTTTTGGAGGGTTACACGATGGTTATACTGACATCGAATATACATCGTGTATGATAGACGATGGTCACATAGACATCGTGATTTTAAGGGTTACATGATGGTTACATTGTGATCGTATAGCCATCGTGTACGCTACACGATGGTTACACGGTCATCGTGTACCAATCAAAACTCTTATTTTTTTATCTGTAATTATGTTGTACAAGAATGAGAAAGTAAATGTTGGGTACTGCACTAGTAACTTTTCTTAGTTCAAAACACTAGTATCATCACCTTATCAGTGGCTTGTGTCCGATGTAAGTAGTTGTATTTATAATCTTTTTTCAATGTGGTATTTAAAATAAATATAAATATCTTATGTAATCTTTTTTACATTGTAGCATATCGATGCATACTTGGAGCTAATGATGAGGGATCTGCGGTACTACAACCCGCATATCAGAGTTAGTATTGGTGATTTGCATTTGGAAGTAAGTAAAATGTTTTATGTAGTCTACACGAGGTCTTCGTGGTAGTGTGTAGACTTCATGTAGTCTACACGGGGCCTTCATGAGCAGTGTGTAGACTTCATGTAGTCTACACGAGGTAGAGGTGTTCAACGTTCAGTCTGGTCAGATTTTTGAAGGAAAACGAGACCAGACCAAAAATTACGGTCCTCCTATATCGATGACTGAACCGACCAAAACACTACAAAATGAACCAACCAGACCGAACTTCAACGGTCGATTCAGACAAATTTTATGGTCTAAGTATGCGTTTTATACGCGTGATAAATACACGTAATTTTTAGATTAAAAGTCTAATACACGGTTAATACATTGAACGTATTATACGCGTGATAAATACGTCTTATTTCAATGCATGCTTTAATAGCACACACATGTGGGCGCTTACTTCATCATGAGGAGGTACATATAATACTTTTATAACTCATTCTCACATTAGCTCTCTATTTCATTTCCGATGTGGGAATGGGGAAAAGTCACTTTTTACTTGAAAAAGTATTTTATATATATTATACGGTCGGTCTGGTCGGTCTAGTCCAGAATTGGTTGAAATTCTAGACCGGACCGAACCGACCAAATATGAGAAAAAACCGTCAAGACCGATCAACTTCGGTCTGGTCTGGATTGAATTATAAGGTTTGCACGGTTTTTGAACACCCCTAACATAAGGCCTTCATGGGCAGCGTATAAGCTTCATGAAGTCTTTTTTTATTGACATACAATATTTACTGTGACATTACGGGGAAACCTGACAGGCCGTGCGGAAGAGTTTAAGAATGATACCACGGCCTGAGATGTTAACGTTGATGATACTCTCCGGTTCTAAATCCTTGACTTGAACATAAACTTTAGAAGGGACTAGGAAGAGTCTGATAGGGTATGTCTTTTTTACTTATAAGGTAGTAAACATTCTTTTTGTACGTATAAAAGTCAATATTTATTCTTATATATCAATTTGTATAGGTTATATTCCCCATGAATGTGGGCAATAGTCATTGGTTTACTGTGGAGCTAGATTTAAATGGCCAGTGTATTAATATTTATAATTCATTGAATACGTCATATCAAAAGTCTAAGTATCGTAAACTTATCAAGCATTTTACGAAGATTGTCCCTCATTTGCTTCAAATTACAAATATTTATAAAAAAAGAATATGAGTTCAACAGAAAGATGAGTGCGAATATAAGCCAATGTCATGTCCACAACAAGAGAATGAGTAAGTGAAATATACATATTTTTTAAAGTCCTCTATGTACTTAGAGTTTCATACATATTATTTAACTGTATTTTTTACATTTCATGTATTTTGTAGCTTTGATTGTAGGGTATTCTCCCTAAAATTTTTCAAAGCCCTAACATATGGGATGGATCTCCAGAAAATAACTCAAAAGAGAATGTTGGAATAACGTAAATGTATTGCAATTGAGTTATTTGCACGAAAAAAAGTCAAACCATTATAATTTTTTTATGTATAAATTGAATATGTATTATTTATACTGATTTTATGGTTTTTTCCTATATAATTTTTTATGTCCAATTCTTTATATATTGATGAATGCTTGGTTTTACCATTGAATGCTTGGTTTTGGTTCTTGAAGGCTACACGATGGTTTCACACACATCGTGTTGGCTTCTTGAAGGCTACACGATATATACACGGTCATCGTGTAGTGTACAAGAAGACTCAATGAAGTAAGTACAGAATTGGTACATTACACGATGGGTACACGAGGTCAGTGTACTCATCGTGTAGACTACACGATTGTTACATGGTCATATTGCACCCATCATGTAGTGTACTGGAATGGGTAGACTACACGATGGGTACACGATGTCAGTGTACCCATCGTGTAAACTACACGAGGTCAATTTACCAATCGTGTAGACTACACGATGACTTCACAGTCATCGTGTAGGTCTCTTGTAGGCTACACGATGACTTCACGGTCATCGTGTAGGCTTTTTAAACTTCATGACAATATTAAATAACAACCACAATTCTTCTTTCATATTAATATTTAAAAAAACCATAAAATCAGTATAAATAATACATATCTAATTTATATTTATATTTAAGTGGCTTGGTCATTCC
The DNA here is from genome assembly GCA_003255025.1 of Datisca glomerata. NCBI lineage: Eukaryota > Viridiplantae > Streptophyta > Magnoliopsida > Cucurbitales > Datiscaceae > Datisca > Datisca glomerata. The sequence continues at coordinate 512,553 of QANY01010269.1, forward strand.
ATTGAGAGAGGAATTAGATTTCTATACGTTTGTCGATTGTGACCAATTTGCCCACAACGTGCACACTTTCTTCTTACTACTTCACCTCTAGATGGAATTCTAGACCTTATGATGAACAAAAATACCTGAATTTTTCAATTCTAACATGTAAAAATAAGCTGTGAACATCTTATAGTTGTCTTCAAGCGACCATCAAACTAATTTCAAAGCATACTCCCTAGCTTTCCATGCCTTATAGTAACCTATGTTGACACCAAGATCAAGCCGAACATCTTCAATTATTTCTTTTGACCTATATACACATCCAACGCCCGTGTATTTGGACCCTATAGTGTGACAAATGAATGTGGATTAGTCTAATGGTGTTCATATCTCAATACTTCAAATGTGCATGTATGTGTGTTGATGAACTTTGTAACTTTGAAGTATGGATAGTTTTTTAGTTTCATGACTCGTAACCTCCATGTGCATGTTTTCTCAACACATATAAGTACCAACAATGAATGTAATGACTTGAAGATTTGAAACTCAAGAGATGGCCATCATACAACAAATCATAACCACCTCGACTTTATCACTATACAACTCATCCATATTTATTGTGCCCGATACAAGCTGATTCAAATCAGCCTGTTTCTCACTGACGTTGTTCATTCAAATCAGCTCGTGATGGCAAATAACAAGTCGTCTCGGGCATGAAGAATATTCCCTAGTTAGTTATTCTAAGAGCCAATCTTAGCTTGCTCCATTGACCCACACATGTCTTAGGAAAGCTCAACAAAGAAGGAGCATAACTAACCAGTAACAGCCAGCTTAATTGCTAAGTCACGATTCCCAAATTCTCCACCTCGACACAGTAATAAACTTACATTCAATCATATTACCAGCTCAACTGGTAATATTGTATGGTCATCTCCACGAATGGCTTCATCATGATCATCTATACGGTTGGCATGATCATACACCCCCTGATCAAACTCATCATCATCATCAACATCAACATCATCATCTTCAAAATCATCATTATCTTCACCAAGGTCATGAACAAAAACATCCTCATAATGATAGTTCCTTTCAAAATGATAATCACTCTCAAAGCGATTAATACTTTCATGTAGAAGTTGTTGTGGTTTTAGGAGCCTAGCTTCGATAAAATCCAGTAGTTTCAGAAACCCGAGATTGTTGTGACATTGTGGTTTGAGGAACACAATTTTGAGATGGAATTTTTTTTGGCTTGATACTTATGAATAGTGCAGTTCTAAGTGATTCCGATCAGTTCTCTTTAACAAAGAATTGTAAATCTCTATCATTTAAAATTTCAACAGGAGGGCAGGAGACATGGGTTCTATTTAGAAATTTGATGGACATATCATACTTTGAGGGGTTTATTTGGAGTTCTTTATGCAATATGCCTGATAGCTCGTGGTAAGTGCAGTTAGTTGATAACTCTAATAATTTGATTCTCTCCATTAAAAGACCATATTGAACCATTTGTCACCAAATCTCCATCATAAATTACAAAAATTCAAATTTCAGACATATTTGTATATACATCAATGAAGGAAGTCAATAGAAGGAGACTACATAATGAAATGGAATATTACATGATGATCGTATAATCATCGTGTAGTGTACACGATGACTACATGATCATCGTGTAGAAATTGTGTAATGTACACGAGAACTACACGATCATTGTGTACACTATCGTGTAATGTACATGATGACTACATGTTGATCGTGTAATCCTCGTGTACACTACACGATGGCACTACACGATCATCTTGTAGTGCTTGTGTACACTACACGATGCTTTTATAGTGAACTACACGATAAATGTGTAGTGCACACGGTGACTACATGAACATCCTTGTAGTGTACACGAGGGCTACACGATCATCCTGTGGTCATCTTGTATAGTACACGATGACACTACACGATCATCTTACAGTCATCATGTACACTACATGAGCTGCAAACAACATCCTAAATGTTGTTGTTCGAACAAAAATGCCAGGAAACTCATGAACAAAAAAAACCCATGAAATTTCAAGCTTTCCAAGAAAAAAAATAAACTCTTTTTTATACCTGTAAGACTTCCTTGAAGATGAAGTAGTTTTCTTTGATGATGATGAAAACGATGAAAGTAAACTGATTTTGCAAAAGGAAAAAGAAGAAGAATTGACGAAGGAGGAGAAATGAAAAATGAAGGAGGAGAAATGATGGGGGTGGGTATGGAGGTAGAGTGTTAAGTGAGAATTGATTTTAACATTTGATTAGACATTATGTAAGAAGGGTATTGAGGAAAAAATTAAATAATGTAAAAGAAGGTGGGTCGGGAGTTAAAGGGTGTACAAATTAATCTTAGAGTATACTTCTCAAATTCAAAATGATAGTGGTATACTTCTGGAAAAAAAAAACCCAAAGTAAATTGAACTAAATTCTTCACCTCTTCAGGAACAAATATGGAAGAATTATTAAAACTGAGCTATCAGCAACCGCATCACCGCCTCCACCTGTGGAGTTAGTTGGACTCATTTTCAGTCAAACTTCATCACTTCACCATTTCCATTTCAGCATCAAAAAGGTCATCTCCCACTCTTTTTTATCAACTGCGTTTGGAACTCAGAAATTCAGTGCTCAAAGCAATTGCTACACTACCTGAATCATCATCACCACAAATGGCCATTGTTAAAGCCATTAGGGTTCATGAACTTGGTGGCCCTGAGGTTTCTGCTTCTATTCATCGCTAATTTTTGCGTGGTTTTATGATTTTACTTGGTTTTTTACTCTTTATTGGGGTCTTCCTCTATCTAACAAATTCGATTTTCTCTGTTTGGTTTGTTTTTGGATTTCTTACTCCAGAATAGACTAGAAATGCTGTACCACTCACACTCACGCACGTATTCTAGTAGAGGAAAAGCAAAACGCATACCAGAACATACAGTGGGAGCTGTTATTTAGTTTTATCGGCACATCATCTTGAAGATTAGAATTTTCTCACAAAATTTTCCAATTATCATAATCTTCTAAGATATCTACTCGGGCTGTTTATACTGGAGATTGAATGTACTGCCATGCTCGATAATTTAAGTATCATATATTTAATGTTGCCTGGTGTAGTAAATGCCATAGGGCGTTTGGATTTCTAGAAAATATGCAGTTTCCTATACTCAGTTTTCCATAATCCTAACTAGTGCTTGATTACGATAGGTCCTCAAGTTCGAAGATGTGGATATAGGAATGCCAAAGGAGGGTGAGATTAAAGTGAGAAACAAGGCAATTGGTCTAAATTTTATTGATGTGTACTTCCGGAAAGGAGTTTACAAGGCTGCTTCATTCCCCTTCACCCCAGGTTCACCTCCCCTCTATATCTCTCTTAAATCAATAGAAGGATAACATTTTGAAAAGAAAATGAAACCAGTAGAATCCACCTATGGTTGAGAACTTGGATCCACGGGCCTCCACAAAAAGAAAAATTGGCTGTAAATATAAAATTTAATTACCCTTTATTTTTGAAAAAGTCGAACTACCAGAAAAACTGCAGATTCTAGTGATTAAGTCATTCCTCATTTTTTGCTCACGACAACCATGATCAGATCAATGCTTACTTCACAAGAACTTTGAAGTAGAATTGAATCAATCTTCGCATTTTAGAGCGAAGATTGATCTGATCATGAGCAAAAAATGTGGAATGACTTAATCACCAGAATCTGCAGTTTTTTCTAGTAATTCGACTTTTAAAAAAAATAAAGGGTAATTAAATTTCATGTTTACAGCCAATTTTTCAATATCCAGTGTGTTTCTACTTGAGAAACTTGACTATATGATTTTTTATGCAACAATACGATGCCATGTTCTTTTCATTTCCAGATTGATTGGTCTTAGTGAGGCTTGAGTTTCTGTGATCCCCGCCTGCCACTGTTGGGGACTTTTTGTTGTTGGAACGGTGGTGGATCTTGTTGAATGGACTTGCAAATTATTATTAAATCATAAAAGATGAGACCCTTGTTACACGGGTGTTTTCTAATGCAGGTATGGAGGCTGCTGGGATCGTGATAGGCGTGGGCCCTGGAGTATCTGACCTAAAGGCTGGAGATCTTGTAGCTTATGCTGGCAATCCAATGGGCTCATATGCTGAAGAGCAGATCCTTCCTGCAAACAAAGCAGTGCCTGTTCCTCCTTCAATTGATCCTGTAATTGCTGCATCCATTTTGCTGAAGGGTATGACTGCTCAGATCCTATTGCGTCGTTGTTTCAAGGTAGATCAAATATTCGTCTGCATATCTCCTTCGATTTCTTTATTATATTTCTTGTGCTCTAAAATAACATTTTGTATGAGTCAGACTCTAGATAAAAGGGCTGATCATTCAGACTTTGGAGGATTACCTTTAATTTATGCATAGTGCCTACATTTTAAGATGGAGAATTCGTTATTGGAATTTTGAACGCATGCCTTGGCATTCCAGAGTCTAAAGCGTAGGTGTCAAATATGAAGGCATTGAATATTCAACCAGGTTCAAGATACCAACTCTTTTAACAATCCCCTTTCTAAGATTTTCCCATTCTTCCATAACACTTAGAAAACAACCTTTCCCCATCCTCTCAATTCCTAAGATCCAACATTGCATTGTGTAAACCCAGCTTAGAAAGCAGCCTTGTAGTCCTGATTTCTCTAAATTGTCTCAAAACAGGTTCAACCTGGACACGTGGTCCTGATTCATGCAGCAGCTGGTGGAGTTGGATCCGTGTTGTGCCAGTGGGCCAATACTCTTGGTGCCACTGTCATTGGAACTGTCTCAACTAAAGAGAAGGCTGACCAAGCCAATGGTGATGGGTGTCATCATGTCATAATCTATAAGGAAGAAGATTTTGTTGCCCGTGTCAGCGAGATAACATCAGGCAATGGAGTCGACGTTGTCTTTGACTCTGTAGGAAAAGACACCTTTCAGGTAACTACTGATGTTATTTTCCTCTTTTTAGTAGAATATTAAAAAGTCCGTATTGCTTGTTGAGTGGGAAGTGTGGTTCTGTAACAGTGTGCCAAGTTTGAAATATCTATATTACAATTATATAAGGTAACCCCTCCTGAATTGACCTAAGTCGGTACAAAATGATTTCAACTAGCCAAACTTGATGTTCTAGTTCTGTCTGAAAGAGATATCGTTAATCCAGAGATTCTTAGTTAATGAGTACGTCTCTTTGCAGGGATCATTGGCATGTTTAAAAACTCGCGGGTACATGGTGAGTTTTGGTCAGTCATCTGGTACACCAGATCCAATTCCATTATCTGCCCTTGCAGTGAAATCCTTGTTCTTGACGAGGCCTTCCCTAATGCAATACACAATGACTAGGGAAGAGCTATTGGAGACAGCTGAAGAAGTATTTAGTAATGTTGCATCTGGTGCCTTGCGGGTTCGATTAAATCGCACGTACCCTTTGTCTCAGGCTGCACAGGCGCATTCTGACCTTGAAAATCGGAAAACATCGGGTTCAGTTGTGCTCATACCTTAAGGAAAGTCTTTGTATGCCTTTTCAAGTAGTAGTGTTGGATTGTTTTTTTACATTTGAAAAGGTAATAATATAATGAGTGTAAAAAGGAAAACAATATATCCGCCCATCGTTTGCCGCTTATTCTGAAATCTTAGGGGCAGGAAGTTTGTTTGCACAATTACATAGTTGTTTATATAGATATAACGTTCTTCCAGCATGGATTTTATGTACTTATTTTCATACCTAAAATATCATCTCTAAATTGTGTTCACTTTTGTCTGCTCTGATATTATAATAATCTATCATCCAAAGCTAACAAATTTAATATTACTTAGAAAAACAATAAAATTACTTAAAAACCTTGATGTTTGAAATTAACAGGAAGTTGGGTATGCTGATAGTAGGACTCACTGAAATGAGAATGGTAGAAGAAAAATGAGGAAGTGAATTTGAAAAACTTTGCTTCTTTAAATCTGTAAGTGTAAAGATGGATACCCATAGACGTTTTTTCCACAGTTAAAATCCTCTTTAAATGTGACAATGTAGAGGCATTGGTTAGCCAGATCGGGACCCTCTTTCGTTGGGCATCCAACGTAAAGGGGAAGTTTGATTTAGGCCTTCCTCGTGGTTCGGACGGTTCAGATTAAGTGTAAAAAACCAAAAAAATGTTTTTCTCCGCTTACCTTCATCTGGGCTGTTCTGATCAAAACGCACGGCCCAAATGAGGGCAACCATTCTGATCAAAATGGATAGTCCAGATGAAGGAAAACCATCTGCCGTTCAAAAGTAAACAGTAAAATTCTTTTTAAATCTGAATTTAAGTAGATCTCAATGAAAAATATGATTAATATAATGGATCTATAAGCCATAATTATCAGTCATGATCATCAACTATAATGTGACTAACTGTATAAGCAAAAAATTTGTATAAGATGATTGAGTACTCGCACCACCTGAAAGTGATAATGCTTGTGGTCTAGAGTTTTGTTGCAAATCTAGTGCTTGTCTACAATACTCCATATTACCAATTTTTGCATGAACTGTACAAATCGTGTAGTTTCAGTACGTTAATGTCAAGATAAATGTAAATTGCTCATGACAAATGTACTGTTAAGATCCGGTTTGTTCTTTTATTTCGACATAGCAACAATTCCCCATTACTTTTCCTACTAATAAAACAGCTCTAATTTTACAAATGCAAGATACTAACTTATTTTTTAATAAGATAAATTGGATTGGATTAATCGTTTCTGAGCAACACTGTTCTACAAAAAATCTAAACTGCTTCAGATCAAGTGTTTTCACAGAAAGCTTGTCCCTAGAGATAGATCACTTAAATTGGAGAGAATTTGTGAACGTGTTGTTCCAATTTGATTAGCAATTTCAAGCTGCTCCTCCAATGGAAGCATCTCATAACTGCAATTACAAAAATCATTAACAAATTATTATCTTTCAAGTAATATGGTATCACGCCGATATAAATAAGTTCTTGGTATCTTGCTACTGCAATATCTCAGCTACCAGATTATCTTCGTTCTCATTTCTTTTTTGGGAATCTTCTTCTGAGACTCCCTATTATTTGTTTATATGACAAAAACACTTCTCTAGTTTGAAAAATGACACATAAGTCTACTCTATTAAAAAATATTACCTTAGGAGATTATCCCTATAACCGACTAGACCCAACTATTTTTCTTAAACCGAAAAATAAACAATTTTGAGTTTGTATGCAAATTAGGTGAATTCATATTTGAATATAAAAAAATGATTTTATCGGTTTCATAGTTATCTATTACCTCACTCCTAATAGCACACAAATAATCTTAAAAGGAAAACTTACTGGCAAAGCAATTCACAGTCAACTATGCTATCAGGACCAGGCCGGTGAGCCTTTCCATTTGGCCGGAACTGGCGGAAAGATCTTGGATTTAAACCGGCAACATGTTGAACGGCATCTACAAGCTTTTTCTGCAAAGACTGCAGCCTACGGAATGTGAGTTCATCAAGAGGTGCTACACAACCTATACTCCCATCCAGTGTACCAAATAACAAAGCAAACCGATTGGTTTTATCTGCAACTGGAGAAGCACTTGTTCGATCGGAGGTAGACAACATCTGCAACCGTAAGAACTTAGTAACGTGCGAACCAACATGAAATTCGGCCCTTGATAGAAGCTTCTGCCCTTTCCAACTCTCAGACATTTTCGGTGCATAGTAAAATATCTGTTTTCCCACATAATGAATGCTTCCGCATTAGTAACAACATCATAAACAAACCCAGTCTTACTGCTAATAGCATTGAACAGGTTATCATTTCCAGTTAAAAGTAAAGTCCAACAATTGAATATAATTGGTAAACATAAATATACACAACGAAAATAAGAAAATGAAGTTCAACATTAAAAGTAATCGGCATCAGTATATTTTGTTATAACGCTTAAAGTATCAAGCACTAGTACTTGCGGTAATCTGTCACTTCCTGAGCTTATTTAGGGAAGCAACAATTTACTATGCTACAGGGTGAGCCCTCCAACTCCACAATCTAATACTACAATGTGACAATCAATGATGCCCACCAGATTTACAAAAGAATTATCAATGCTTACCTTATTTGTTCACGTTTGTTTGCAAATATTTGAAAATCTGCTTTGATTTAATTAGATCTATGCATTTCTAATTTTTAAAACACAGATTTTCAATGATGTTTATTCATACGATTTTTCAGTATAATCATTTTGTTAGTAAGCAAATGACCTGGAATACGTGTTATCTGTTCAATGAACACTCATCAGCAGTTTGCATTAGATCTATTTTTATAGGACATTCGCATTAGAGATTAGCTCTATATTAATATATACAATTGACGACTTATTCAGTAAGGCGTTAGACATGGGGACATCACTCAGTCTCAAGTTCTTAAACTGTAACCACTCATTTTCTACGCCACAACCCTTTCCCAGTGGCTCCAAACTTGACGTTCGAATATAAAGCTAAACAATTTAAAAAGTGTATATATATATATATATATATATATATATATATATAAAGCTTTACATGCTTAATCTATTGCAAGTGAATAGTCATCTAAACATCACATGGTTAGAGAAAGAATATGATTCCTGAAGAAACTTGTTTTATATTATCAATGACTCCACGAATATATTACTAACGACAGGATTTTTTCACCTGCAGGTTCTTTTGGTCATCAGACACAATAAGGCTCAATGTGCTTCCGTCAATCAGAAACTCTGTAGCATAACAATCAAGGGACCCAAAATCCTTAGCCAATAAGCTAAGTTGAGCTCCTTGTTCCTTCCAGCTAAGAAAATATATGCTCCTGTGTATATCTCCGAGGAGGATGAAATTCTTGACCTACAAAAATGTAAAAGTGTATCAATTCAAACAAAGAGGCGGTAATCATTGTATTGAAAAACAGTTGATAGAAAATACAACCAGGAGCACCACTCCACAAAAGGAAATATAATCGTTTGCGTGTAACCAGTTAATAAACAGATGGTGTTGAGTAAGTAAAACATACAATATTTAGGCTCACGACATATAGTGGTGGAGCGTCATAGAATGCAATGCCATTTAACTCCGTACCAGTCCAGTCATGTAGAATTATTTTAGGACCAGAAGCTATTAGCAGATGTCCTTGAAGTGAGGCTAAAGCAGATATAGCACCCTTAAGTTCTTTGGAGTAAACCTCTGAGATCTGAGAGGGTAAACACTCAGAATAATAATGTGGAATTGTATATTAGCAAAAACACACCAGGATTATATGATCTGATAAGGATTCCTACAGCAATACATGGCAACCTAGAGAAAAAGACAAATTTTAAGCAGGATAATATAATCCAGAATGTACCAGGTTCTGAGAATTGTCAGCATTTTTTCCAACAGCATACAGAAGAACACGTCCTCTAGCCGCAACATCTTCCCCTTGCACATATGCAGTTCCAATAGCCAATAGTGTTTCATTCTCTTTTGTGGTTGTATTCTGTAATGAAAGACATTGAATACATGAGAAAAGATTTCCCAAATTCACCATGTCTCTCTCTTCCAGAAAGAGGAAAAAAACTGTAAGGTAAAGCTAGCAATCCTGATAAATAATTGTCTTCAAACAACTCAAATATAAAACTTACATATAGCGTAACCACTCGTACTGTTAGAGCATTCTCAGAACTCTGCATAGGAATTGTAGCTCGAGTTTGCCAAGGGCCACCAGACTTTTCTGGTTCCAGAACTCGAACCTCAAACTCCTCCACAGCATAAGTTTGTTGCAGCTCATCGGAACTCAAATTATGATTCTCTAACTGATTGCCCACTTCTTGATCAACCAAGGAAGAAAGAACTTGATTCAACGGCTTATGAACCTAAACAGAATAAACAGAGTTATATTTACAGAGTAGTATATGCACTTCAGAAAATTTATTTTCATTGATACATACTCCAGAAAGGTAAAACACCATAAGTCATGAAAATTTCTTTTCATTGGTATATACTCCAGAACAGCAAATGCAAAAAAGAATCCAATAGTTGTCTCCTCTTTAACTGTACTCTCTCTGGAAATCTTTGGAAAGCTTCTTTTTGTATGTGTAAAACCAGGCAGTGCCAATAACTGAGGTTCTCCTTTGTTGGAACAGGGGTGATCATTTCTAGATTCATAGTAGAGTCTAAATTTCCCACATCTTTTTTCTGGCACATTTTAGAAGGCTACTATTCTAAATTTTTTTCCAGGGTAGAGAATTCTTGTAATCAAGTCTGAAAAAGTTGGTTTTTATTTCAGAGTAGTGCCACACTTATGAATTAAGAACTTTTAAAGGACTTCATTCTTTTGGGTACTCTCAAATTGGAGAGACGTTGCTTATCCTCCTTGTACAATTCTTTTAGTGTCAATAAAATAGAAATGTTTCTACATAACTAGAAATGTTTCTACATAACTAGAAATGTTTCTACATAACTCACAATTCACCTTTTAGGAGAAATTGTTAACAGAACTATTTTTTACTGAAAAAAATCTAGACATACAGAAATAGTGCAAAAGTAAATTGCAAGAGAAAGAAATCAAGAATTGTGGCAAGAGACTAAAAGTAAACACGTCGGCAGTACCAGTGACGCGAAGGAAAAAAAAACTCACAGGAACTGAAACTATGACTGGATATAAATTCTTCTCATGAAAGTAGGTGACTTGATGCGGAGTGCATTTCAATGGGATCTAGTCATAAGATGAAGATTTAATCAGTTTCAGAAATCGTGATCGCAGATAAAATAAACTCTGCATGCAAGAAAGAAAAAGGCCAGGGCTGAAAATCACTTTTTGTACTGGCCAATAATTGTCATAGCTTGATGCCGATGGCAGTTGGCAAATCTTCAAAACACCCTACAGTAGAAGGAATAGAAGATTAAAGTTATCATAAATACTAAAACCAACTCAGAACGAGTATTACAATTCAGAAGAAACCATATTATCATCTAACCTGTGATGTAACATATATGAGGCCATGGTTGCAATTCACATTATGCAGAACAGTGAAGGCAACAATCGATCCATCGCATAGCTGACAAATTTAAGGGTGAAATATGAGTAAGAAAGAAAGCATGCATAACTAAGAAAAAATGATAGAACTATATTAATTTTATGGGACAGAGAAAAATGTACTTAAAAGTGCACTGTAAGAAGGATAGGACAAGAAATCCTAACAAAGCAAAACCTACAAACTTGAACATTCGGCTTTACAATCAAAACAATAAAAAAACGGGTTTCTTGAAAGTGTTTCATGACAGATGTCCACAGAGAAATAAAAAAGCCAATTTAGACCACATAAGATGATTTCTCTCTTTCCAAATAGACCAGCAAAGGACCAAAGCATTCTTCCATCCTTTCCAGGACAATTACGGAAAGAAAGTTTGTCAGATACACTCTCACAAAGAAGAGAAAGTCCTACAGAGAGCTCAAAACAACCCGGCAATATACTCCACAGCAAAGAAGCAAAGGGGCAGGGGGGTAAAAAGCAACAATGTGTTAACCGCTCCCCAAAGTTTTCTTCACCTTGACGTAATTAAAATACAGGTTGGAAGAGCATGATGGTACAATAAATTTGTAAAAAAGCATGGTACCTAATGAACTCAGAACCCTTAACTAACACAGCCAGCAAGATTTATAAGCAAATAAAGTCTGAATCAGGCTAACTGTAGGCGCCAAAACTTCAGGAATATATGAAGATGAAACAATCAGCAAAAGTAAAGCCCATGAGGAAAATCTTGGAAAATATGCAATATCATCAACAAGAGGCATGATTACTATGTTCAGCAGCCTCATATAAATCTATTCTGCTACAAATAAACTGGTTCCTACCTGTGGATGAACTCGTAGCCGTTCTCGGAATACCATAAACCAAGAAGGTCTTGAACCAGAGAGGAATAACCCTTGATAACCAGCAATATTCTTGAAAATAGTAATTCGGTAGCAAGTGGATCCAGTTGGCATCTCGTCCCGTGCATTCATGTCCAAGTGGACACGAACAAATCTCAGATTTCTTAGCCTGGAAGCACTTGTACTGTTCAAGCCAACAGAAATTTCGCTAGAAAAGGAATCTTCAGCTTTGGTGGTATGCTCCTGACCTTCAAATAGATAAGCATGATAACAAAAGAGTGTCCCATCAGTCAGTATTCCAAATAGGAAAGGGCGACTATGCTTTCCTGACCATCTCTGCATGGCCAACTCAACAACCTTAATGTTCTGCATAGTCTCTCTCCTTCCTTGGCCGCTAACGTCTTCATGATTTCTGTTCATTATTTTTTGGGAATCTTTAGGAGGTTCTCGTGTTAGTATATCAACCAAGTGTGCTTTTCCGAACACAAATTTGTCCACAGAGAAAACACAACTAAAATTAGGCACATCAAATATTTCGAGGTCGCCACTTTCATAACAAACAACGCAATATATATCACCCTGATCCTGAGGTCCACCATCAGCACCATCAATGGCCTCACTAACACCTGAAGAAAGCCATGCATCCGTACTTGTCTTCCTGAGCCATGGCTCAGGTCCTTTGTCATGATAAAGTGTGCAAGCAGATACTGATTTCTTAGAACTCCCAAAGGCATCTGGTGTACTTACAGAAACAGTACAAGAAGAGGGATCTGTAATTCAAAGTTGGAGCAAGTGAAATCATGACATTCTAGAAGAGATGAAAGTAAAGATAGAACATGATTAATATGGAAGAAAGTGTGATATAACTTGCTTATTAGTAGATAAGTAACTAGGAACATTACAGTCATACCCAGTACTACAAGAGCTACTAAAGTACAGAGCAAAATGAAACGGTTTTCTTTTACTCTCATGTTAACATTGAAATCCTTGTAAAAAAATAAATAGAACAACATTATACTAGAATGCCAAAATTGTCATATTTCATGCTTTCTATAGTATAGAAAGCGGGTGGAGAAGCTGTGCACTTGAAACAATACATATGATACCCATGGTAATTAATAGTGACAACTAGCCTATACATTTTCCCATCACTATACTTGAGTTCTATTAGTTACGTTTAAAGCCGGCAGACATACGACATAATAGTGGAATTGGGTTTGAAGTGGGCAAAATGCCACATAGTAATTTATCCGACATATCTACCATCAAAAAGAGACTGCAGTTGTGGAGCTTGAATTGGGTAAATTCATCGTTCTTGGTGCAAATACAGATGTACACAAGACCAACATCTTCTTTTCATAAGAGACTGAATTTTCATTAAAGTGGAACGAAAAAGTTTGGATTGTTTATGAAATTTCCCAACAGAGCTCATTGGGACCAGTTTTTACAAGCAATAGAGCGTTTTGTTTCCTGTGTTGATGCGTCATCGTTATTGTTGTACTCTTCCTTATTTTACTTTCCTTTGTATTGAAGTATCGTTCATCATCCAAAAGTAAATAGGAAAAGACGTAGGGTTAGTTTTGTCTAAAATCACTTTAATGCATTAAAACATGCTACTTTAAATCACATGTACTTGACAAATGTTATTTGGAACACATTTTGATATTTGGAAGCACTTCTACAAGAAACATATGATCAAGTGTTTCTTAAAATACTTCTTCATGCACATGAATATGCTCTAAACTATATGAAAATGTTTCATAGAAAAACGTATATGACATAATTATGAACTATGACAATGTTATTTCAATGTATAAAAGCATGTGTAGTCATAAACATTAATAAACACACCCTTAATGGTTTTCATTCAATCAAGTGTAACTTCATTATCAACAAAGCTCACAGCTTCTTGCTGGAAAAAATTTAACTTGTGAAAGCTAATAATCTTTTGGAAAACTAACGTTAACTTTCCATTGGCAGCTATTGGAAAACCTTATACTGTGGGATGCTTATCTCAGGATTGATATGTTAGAAAGGAAGGGTTTTCACTCGGCTAAGGTGCTAACTTGGCAATTCGAAAAGAAGAGTTGTTTCTGCATTGCCCTTTCATGAGTCATGCCAGGTTCCACTAAGGAAGTTTTGAGCTGTTGGATAGGGAAAAACATTCGGAGGATAATTTACTTTGTGCCTCTTCTAGACAATTTTGTCAGAAAGGAACCGAAAGGCCTATGATGGTTCTTCTAACATTTTGGAAAAAGTATTTTTCTTCTGTTATTTCATTCTTTTTTGTAAAGAATGGAACTAGTTTTTAGATCCTTCTATGTAGACCGAACCTTTTGATTCTTGGTCTCATCCCCTTTTGATTTTCATGTAAATCTTTATGTATAACCCTTTGAGACTTTTTCTCTAATATGATACTTTGCGCAAATAAAAATATCACATTTCACAAGAGAAATCAAGAACTCTAAAAGGACTTAGGCTTGACAACTTCTGCATTACTGAAATAACATGTAAAGTAACATATAATACACTTGCAAGCATGTTAGCCTGTTATTTATATGGATAATATATGTATCTGTATGAATAATTTGTAAATGGCTAAACAGACCTCCAACAAGAATCCGAATACTTCCATCGGTCATACTCAGCAACACATAAGGATCAGCAATGGATACAGACGATACACAGCAACTCTCAGAAGCAGAAGTAGATTCAATATTTGGACCTCCCAAGCCTAGATCTTGAGTCATAAAAGAACCATCAAGAATTCGAGCACCGCGCTCATATACTTGGACAACTCGACGCCTGTAATGAAAGAAAAGATTGAAGAAACAAGTAGTCTGCCTGTTCAATTTAGACCAGAAGCAATATAGCTAAATTTCTCACCCTTAATTCAGTTTAAGAAAGTATTTAAATGCTGCACACACATACACAGTATAGTAATGATAAGAGAACAACGGAAGCATATAAACGCTTAAAATAAATGCTAAAACAAGGCAACATGGAAGGTCATAAGAAGCAGCCAATCCAAGCTATATTATCACAAAAGCAATCATCGAACGTCACGAGCAAATTTCTAAGGAATTTGAAATTCCTCTAGAGGAAGGAACTTTTGATAAAATGAAATAAGCCATAGCCAAGATATATCCTCTGTTTTTCCTTGTATCCTTCTCCTTTAAGGTATCCTTCTCCTTTAAGGCACCCTCTAAGGTCACAATAAGCAGCCAATCCAAGCTATAATATCATCACAAAAGCAAGCATCAAACTAATGCACGAGCAAATTTCTAAAGAATTTGAAATTCCTCTAGAGGAAGGAACTTTTGATAGGATGAAATAAGCCATAGCCAAGATATATACTCTGTTTTTCCTTGTATCCTTCTCCTTTAAGGTATCCTTCTCCTTTAAGGCACCCTCTACACATCTAGGAAAGTAAGCTGATAAATGAAACTTTGTTCTATTTAAAACTTTAAAAAAAGAACGTAGAGTATTATGCTGAAGTTCGTATAAAAGAATAACACCCTAAAAGTAATGAAACCAATGAATAGGAGGATCAAACCCCTTATGACTGTTGCATCACTTTATTCTGTAATTTACTTCTTTAATAATATCACTTTATGAACTATATATCAAATGAATATGATTTAAAATTGCAGACAAACAATTAGCATTTCAATCAAGATTCAAGTCCTTGAAGTTAGAGAAACCTTTACCTTCCGAACAAGTTCCCTGCAACAATTGTCTTTCCTTGCACAAAGTAGCCAACACTTTCAGTGACTTCGTTTAGGAGTTCACCTGTTTCAAGAACCTGCATTATTGAAATAAATCAATGATCATCGCAAAGAGATGAAAAAAAGGAACATAAATAGTACCAAGGGTAATGTTGTTTACAAACTATAAAACAAAATGCATAAAAAGAACTAGTTTGAGTAGTTTGCACAAGTGTAGATGGCTTAATCTTCCAGTTATAGCAGAAGAATCTAGATTGTTCTATCTGTAAACACAACATGTCAGTAAGCTCCAACACTGCACCTTAAATATCTGGAACTAAGACGTACATGAAATTGGCTTAGAGCTTGACTAGGTCAGCGCTGTAACTTCCAAGCGAAAACTTAGACAGGCCAGAGAAGTGGTCAAAATTTTTACCAAAACGCCCAGGAGATAACTTAAGATATTATCCATAGCTGAATTCATAGTTTATATTGTTTCTAATTGATTTTGCCAATAAATTTTCTATCTATACAACTCCTAACGTAAAACATAGGGTACAAAAACTAGAAACACAGAATCACCAAGTCCAATTTCGTAAAGATAGGTCTTGTAACAAGAATTTTTTCTCGAGAACTTGAGAACATCGAATTTCTATCAACGGCCAAAATCACTACATAATATCAAATAGATGGAACATTGTAGTACCAGCAACAATAAATCAGGTTACCATTGTACGATTTTCCAGACTAATAATTAAATAAGCATGATATTCATCTTCATCATCTGCGACCATTCTAGAAGAATCAGCACTACCGCGGATGTTCTTGTGGTAAACAGTCCAAATTCCTGTGCAGCCTGGTAGTTCAACCTGTGTATCAAAAAATGCAAATAAGTAATGAAATGTACTATAAAGCACACTTCTATGCGTGTTAGGGACACCTACACATCCCTAACACGCATCGAACACTCTAAACTATGGGCCCAGCAAGAATACACACAAGAGATGCTAGAAGGAGTTAAGAGAATACCTATAAAATACTAACCAAAGAATTCTATTAAATTGCCGATGGTAAAATAATTTTTGAATTCTAACTGACACAATTGCTTGGGTGTGTGATTATGCAAAATGGAAAGGAACATAATAGAGTGGAAACATCTGTTCTGTAGTGATCTTAATGATTGGAAGGACAGTCCACTTTGAGTTCTCAAATGTTTATGACATGAAGACTGAGAAGCTGCAAAGATAACGTTTAAATTCCTTCCAATTCTATCAGATACTTTTTCTTCTGGTTTATTTTCCCGTTAAATAATGTCTTTATGAAGCATACAGAATATGTTTTCCTCCAAGCATGCTTTTCACCGAAGAGAAACGTGGGTTGCAAACCTGATTGAAAGTCAAAAAGAAAAAAAGGTTTCCCATCGCTTAAAAGATGCTTTCTGTGAACCTTTACAGGTAAGAATCTTCTTACCAGGAGGAAAAGAAAACACTCAGTCAGGATGAAGGATCTAATGAGCAAGTTATTTTGAATCGCCCTTTCCTACTATGTGGAGCTGTATTTATAGTTTTGACTTGCATTACCAATGAAAGAAAAATAGTCTTAGCTTGCCTTGGACAACTAAATGAGTATTTCTTCTTTCTACTGCTGTAGAACTAGAGACTTCAGCAATCTGATGTTACATTGGAACTTTTGGACCTCGATATCATTATATTTTATTTGGGGTATTCTTTTTCTAAGAAACCAACTTTGTATGAATAATAAAAGAGGAAAGAGAAGTGCGATCAGGAACGTATCACATAACAAATATGTGAATTTGGCAATACAAATCTCAGAGCTTTAGATATAGGATACAGCAGCTTAAGGTTTTCTCCCCTCAAGTCTTGTAGGTAGTGGTGTAAGTGCACTTTTCCCACCAAGTGTCCATTTGCCTAAACACGATATTATGCCGTTCGTTTAAGAACACAATCTTAACTAACAATTGCTTTTAATATTTCTGTTAAAAAAATTTGTATATATATAATATTTCTGTTTTGAGAACACGATATTTTTTATATATATAATATTTCTGTTTCTTATAAAAAAACTAATAATTACTTTAAAAAAATTTGTATAGAACATTTTTCATGCATACGGAAGAAACTTTAGATAAATTTAATAGGTGCATCTTCGAGAAGTGATTAAATTATGAAAAACTGTTTCAAACAAAAACCATTTGAAAAAAGTGCAAGATAAAATAGTGTTTTCAAATGCACAAAACATTCTCAAACAAGCCCCAATGCATGTAGAAAGCCGGGTAGTTTTTTGTATTTTGGACGGCCAAGATCCTGCTTGTAGGACGTAATTAACCTTTTTGGAAATTTTCAGTGACTTATGATTACTTTTACAGATTGTTACAAATAAGCATGAAAATGTAGATTACAGCCGTACCTCAGTAATCATTTCCGGCCGAATTGACTGCCGAAGAACACAAAGAGCGCCATTCTTTCCATGTCCCGAACAGCAAACCTTTAATGAAACAAAAAAAGACATCGAAATCAACCTCTTAAACAATAAACCAACACTCATGTTATACTCGTAGGTACTGACCAGTTCATAATTACTTTGTTTGGCGATTCCAGTTGCATTAACATCTGCATTGATCCTTAAGCCATAGGAGAAGTCCTTCAAAGGCCCAACATTAACCAATGAATCCCTCACTGCATATGAAAAAGACTTCTGCACACATGACAAACCAAACATTATATTTAGATCAAACCCGACCTGTTTCATAGCATTTAACCATTGAATTTAGATTTAAATCCAACCTCTTGTATGAAAACTGTATTTGTTAATTTTTTTAAGAGAAAGAATGTTATTAGCACATATGACAATTTTTTATGGGAAATGGTCTAATAAAGGAAAGACTTTGTTGAATTATCCCCTTATGCATTTTTGGTCCATTTGGCATGAGAGAAACAACAAAGTTTTCTGTGGAGCTGATGCCCCTTTGCATAGTTTTCAATTCCTTTGTTCTTTCTTTTAAGGAGTGGAGAGGACCAGGATCAGTCCAGTCTATTAGGTCCTCATCTTCTTGCATCGTTCTGGGCGTCAGCATCTGTTACAAAACCTTCAACTGGCACCTCTGAGCCAATTGAGAAAAACTTTAAGTTTTCCTCTTTTGATGGTAGGTGGGATTTCTTCTCTCTTTAACGGGAGTGCTCTATTAGTTAGCTTTTTGCATTCGAGCCATGTAATTATATCTTTGCCTCTATATATATCATTTTTGGTCAGGTTTATCAGACTAAACAGTGTTTGGTTTGCTAAAACTAAAACCAATAAAATTTTCAATTGATTTGGTAGGTGGGATTTCTTTTTCTCTCTTTAACTGGAGTGCTCGATTAGTTAGCTTTTTGCATTCGATCCATGTAATCATATATTTGCCTCTTTATGTATATATATATATATATATATTAGTTTCATACAAAAAAATATGAAAATAAAAGCTTTAGCACATGTAGTGTAATGGTTTGAATAGAATTTAATTGATTGTTAATTCTACCAAATCAATTCAAAATTTTATTGGTTTTAGTTTTAGCAAACCAAACACTGTTTAATCTGATAAAGCTGACCAAAAATGTTTAATAAGGCAGTTAAAACAGATGAACTGGAATGATAAACACCTAGACAAGAGAATAGGAGTTGGTGCCTTGGAAGCAATGGCCAATCAATTATGTTAAAAACTTGTTAATATTCGAGTAAAAGTTTACAGTATCAATAGAGAAATTTTTTTCTGTTTGATTATTTTTAAGAATCAATGAATGCATACAACGTTCGAGTAAAACAAATTAGATTGTAGCAGAAACCTAAACATGGAAAGACTGATAAAGTAAAAGATAATTAATTAACCACATAAGACATTATCATTACTAATTGCTCTGAATACTAAAATAGAAGTATCTCAACGTTAATAGTTTCTTTGCAGCCTAGGGAAAAAGGAAAAGTAATCGGGAGAAGTGATTTGCAGCAAAAAGGGAGAATGTACAAAACACAGTAAAATAGATGCTTCTCGAGAAGCGGCCATGTAGCACATTCATAAAGGCATACTGTAATAATTTATTAAAAGCTAAGTGATTGCGGAGGGCACCAAATTTTCTATTCTCATGAAAAGCATCCTCTTGAATCCACTAGGTGCTTTATAGACAAGAGAGACTTCTCAGCCAGAATCCTATAGCCACATGATTCCCACACTACAGTTTCACGAAAAGTTCTGTTGAATATAAGGATGTTTTTTACTTTATTTATTTGTTTTAGCTTAGGGATAGTTTAGTAATTGCTCTTATTGTTTTTCTTCTATGGGTATAAATATCCCCTTGTATTTAGATTTGTGTTAACTCAATACAACATTCCCTCTACTTTTCTATTTGGTATCAGAGTCAATATGACCCTAACCCTAACCCTAAACAGCCACCCATCACGACTGCTGCCCTTGACTGCCACTGCCGCCTACCTCAGCTGTCATCCACCATCTTCGGCCGCCGCCGCCAACCACCTCCGGCGACTTTTTTTTCTTTCCAACTTTATTTTTTTAAGTGGTTGGTTGCCCTAGCTAGTGTGCTGATCAAACCTAGGTTTCCAATGATTTTCGGGTTGCTATGGTTGTAAACCACAGTTTGGTCACGTTTTTCATGATATAGAAGGTTGTGAACAATCCTTCTTCGTCTCTCCGTCGGATTTTTGGCACTTTGTGTTACTTTCTTGGATTCGAGATGTCTAAATCTTCAGTTTTTGCTGTTGCTACTAAGTCAGATCTAGATTATCCCGTGTCCGATGAGAGAGTTACTAGCGTCCTACTGAATGGACACAACTTTGCTAACCCTCCTGCCTAAACAAATAAGGAAAGATTACGTAATTACAAAGAGTAATTTCCTAACGTATAATACAATTCATCTACACACTTTCCAACACCCCCCCTCAAGTGGGTAGAAAGATACTTTCTATACCCAACTTGCCCACGATATTCTTAAAGATAGAACATGTAACTCCTTTTGTAAAGATGTCTGCAAGTTGCTGCCCGGTTGGGACAAAATGAGCACAGATTTGTCCACTATCAATCTTTTCTTTGATGAAGTGTTCTATCAATCTACACATGTTTTGTTCTGTCATGTTGAATTGGATTGTGAGCTATACTGATTGGTGCTTTATTATCACAATAGAGTCTCATAGGTTCTTCAGTTGCCACCTTTAACTCTTTTAGAATGATTTTAAGCCATAACAGTTCACATATCCCTTGGGCCATAGCTCGAAACTCCGGTTCTGCACTAGATCTTGCAACTACATGTTGTTTCTTACTCCTCCGTGTGACTAGATTTCCTCCCACAAAGGTGCAATATCACGTAGTTGACCTCCAATCGGTGACTGATCCAGCCCAATCTGCATCTGTGTACGCTTCAACTCTCAAATGGTTATTTTTTTAGAATAATAACCCATTTCCTAGAGTTGCTTTCAAAAATCTCAGAATCCTATGCACCGCATGCATGTGACATTGCATTGGTGAATGCATATACTGACTTACTATTCCAACTGCGTAGTAAAAGTCAATGGCACTCGAATGGTGTTCATTTTTGCTACAGGTGCAAATGTCTCTTGATAATCAATTCCATACGTCTGAGTGTACCCTTTAGCAACAAGTCTAGCCTTGTACCACTCAATTGACCCATCAGCTTTGTATTTAATCGTGAACACCCACTTGCACCTCACTGTTTTCTGGTCTTTGGGTAGATTAACCACTTGCAAGTATCATTTTTCTGCAAAACTCCCATCTTTTCAAGAATAGCTGCCTTCCACCTACGATCTTTAAGAGCCTCGTGTATATCTTTAGGGATCTTTTCATTGGACAATTGTGAGATAAAAGAGCTATAGTTTCCATTTATTCTATGAAGAGACATAAAATTTGAGATGGGGTGTTTAGTGCATGCCCTTGTGCCTTGTCTATGAAAAATCGGAACATCAAGATCAGTATCAACTTGAAGAGGAGAAGAGTAAAGATTTTCAGTACCTGAGTCAGGATGAGATGATTGGCCTTGAGAGAGAGAGAGACATGTGGTTCTCTAATCTATCTTTTTTTCTTCTAGAGTATGTTAATTAACTCATCATTCTTTTCAAGTGAATGGTGTATCTCTGCTTGAGAATCATCAGTATTGGCAGTATGGTTTTGTTCCAAACTATCACGAGGATTTGCCTCTTGCAAAATAGAAATAGGAATATCATGTATAAGTGGAAATGGAATTAACCAAGACTACTTCCTTTTCTTTTCTCTCCTCCTGAAGATCAAGGTGGGGAAAATAAGATTGATCTTCAAAAAAATTTACATCCAAAGTAATGAAAGTCCTTCGAGATGGAGGGTGATAACACTTATATCGTTTTTGTGTGTTAGTGTATCCTAAGAAGATGCATTTGAGAGCTCTAGGATCAAATTTTGACCCCTCATGAATGTGTACAAAAGCAACATAGCCAAACAATTTAAGGGGAAGAGATCCGAAGAAAATAGAATTTGGAAAACATTTTCTAGAAGTATCAATTAGAAAGACAAATGACAGAATTTTAGTAGGCAATCTATTTAGAAGATGAACAGCAATGAGGGTAGCTTCACCCCAGAAAATCTTAGGAACATTATTGCTCTTGCTACCTCGTGTATATGCCTATTTTTCCTCTCCGCTACTCCATTTTGTTGAGGAGTGTTAGGACAAGATGTTTGATAAACAATTCTATTCTCAAGAAAGTACGTCCCAAGGGTGTGATTTAAAAACTCTCCACCATTATCGGATCGGAAAACCTGAAGTTTTGCTTTAAATTGAGTTTGAATCATGGTGTGAAAGTTTTTAAAAGCATTCCCTACATCAGATTTATCTTTGAGGAGATAAATCCATGTAGCACGACTGAAGTCGTCAATAAATGTGACAAACCATTTCAAACTGGTGAGAGATGGAATTCTAAAAGGACCACAAACATCACTATGAATTAATGAAAAAGGAATAGAAGACCTCTTATTATTTGAAGGAAAACATTTCCTATGACTTTTAGCAAGTTTTCAAATTTCACATTTTAAAAGAGAGAGTTGAACCAGAGACAAGTTTTGGATATAAAGTTTTCAAGCATGTAAAACTAGGATGACCATGTCTAAGGTGGTACAACCATACTTCCTTTTTCTTTCCTTCTTCACTTTCACTGAAAAGAGCTTGAGCGCACACTCCATCAGCATCCAAATAGTCGAGTTTATTTCTCTCTATACCTAGGCCAATCATCTTTCCTGTCATTAGATCCTGAATGACACAACAATCAGGGAAAAAAATTACAGAGCAACGAAGAGATTTAGGATTTGACTGATGGACAAGAGATTACAAGCTATTTTCGACACATGAAGAGCATGATAAAGGATTATGGATGGAGTACGAAAACTTGTCCTATACCGCTAATAGAAATAAAAGTTTCATCAGCCACTTTAACTTTCTGATTAGAACAAAGGGAAAAGGTGTCAAAAACACTAGATCAAACACTGTCGGGAGAGTCGCACAGAGAGACAGACTGCTCACGTTCACCACACCAGAGAGACGCTCACCAAACCAGAAAGGGAGAGAACATTCGTGAAGCACATAGAGCAGTTCGCAGAGAAACCCAGAGCGAGTTGTTTTGCAGAGAAAAAACCCAAAGAGAGCGAGTGGATTCTAAATTGTTCACCGAGAGAGACCCAGAGAAAAAATGTTGCTTGTTGAGGAGATGCCCAGTAACTCAGAGAAGAACAATTGTGACAGTGATGGAGATTGTTCAGTAGAGTAACTCAACCAGAGAGAAAAAAAACAGCGAGCGAAGGGGGGTATAAAACCCTAGCTCAGATTTCTAGAGTAGTTCCGGCAATGAAAGCCGATAGCAACGGAAAAAAAATCAAAGTAACAGAACCGAATGCTCTGATACCATGTTGACTGAGAAAGATTGAATTCTCATATATTCAATAGACTAAATTACAAGCTATATATATACAAAACGGAATGAGACTAATATGGGAAACTAACTAACATAGGAAACTAAACAAATAAGGAAAGATTATGTAATTACAGAGAGTAATTTCCTAACGTATAATACAATTAATCTTGACACTTTCCAACACGCCAGATGTTCGTAGGTCTCATATTTCACCTGTTGAGAATTGTCCTCGCTTGTTCCTATTATTGATCCCATATCTATGGATGTTCCTATTACTAACCCTACTTCTAGGAATGTTCCTATTACTAACCCTACTTATATGGATGTTCTTGTTGTCTCTTCCTCCGCTTTACCTCATGTTGCAGGTTCTCCTACTCATGTGTATAGTCGTCGCTCTCATAGGATTCCTCATTAAATGTAGGTACTAACCCCTCTTTCCCTCCTCCCCCTCGGCGATATCCTTTAAAGGATCGCCGCCCCCAGATCGTCTTACCTTATCTTGCTCTACCAATCACCCTATTGAGAACCATTATTCATATAATGCTTTGTCTAGTTCTTTTCAGGAGTTTATTAGTCAGGTTGATTCTACAGTGATTCCTAGATCTGTGGGGGAGGTAAAATTAGATCAACGATGGGTGACTGCTATGCAAGATGAGATGACTACCTTGCAGAATAATCATATTTGGGACTTGGTTGCTCTCCCTGAGGGAGAAAAGATAGTTGGTTGTCGTTGGGTGTTCAAATTGAATATAATGCAGATGGTACGGTTAATCAATACAAAGCTCGTTGGGTGGCCAAAAGCTTTACTCAGATTCCAGGAAAAATTTTACTGACACGTTCGCCCCGGTTGCCAAACTTACTACTGTTCGACTCATTATCTCTCTTGCTGCTTCCTACTCTTGGCCCTTGCATCAGATGGATGCCAATAATGCTATTTTGAATGGCGATTTGGATGAGGTGATTTATATGGATCCTCCACTGGGGTTCCGAGCTGAGGGGGAGTGTTTTGGGAAACTTTGTCGTTTGAGAAAATCGTTGGATGCGTTAAAACAATCTCCAAGAACTTGGTTTGCTCGATTTAGAGGTTGGCCTTCGATTGGGTTTTTTGAGATGCCACTCTAATCACACGTGCTTTATCAAATGGAATACGAAGGGACAATGTGTTATTCTATCAGTTTATGTGGACAACATTATCTTAACAAGTGATGACACTTTAGGCATTGTTGGGGTCAAAAAAGATCTCAGTTTAGCGTTTGACATCAAGGATTTGGGTGGGCTGAAATATTTTTTGGGGATTGAGATAGCTCGTTCCAGAAGTGGTATTCTCAGTGAAAGTATGTACTTGATCTTCTCAGTGACACATAGATGATAGGATGTAGACCTACATCCACTACTATGGATCCGAACATAAAAATTTCTGTTGAATCTGGTGAACCATTGACAGATCCGAGTATGTATCAGAGGTTGGTCGAGAGACTTATTTATCTGACAAACACTCGTCTTGACCTAGCATTTGCTGTGAGTCTTGTAAGTCAGTTTATGCATGCTCCCCGAACTTCTCATTTGGATGTTGTTTTTCATAGCTTGAGGTATTTGAAATCTTGCCCTGGTCTTGATCTTTTCAATGACTCCAAGAACATGTTTGATATAACTTGTTTTACTGATGCTGACTATGTTGGGCCTATGACGGATAGAAGATCTACATCTGATTTTTGTTCTTTTTATGGGAATCATCTCATTTCTTGGAAAAGTAAGAAGCAATCTGTGATTTCTCGATCTTCTGCAAAGGTTGAGTACATGGCTAAGCTCAGGGGGCATGTGAGGTTCTTTGGCCCCACTTTATTCTTGGAGAACTTGGTTTTCCTGCCCGTTTGTCGTCGACTCTGTATTGCGATAATAAGTCAGCTATTATGTTAGCTTCAGATTTTACCCTGCATGAGAGGACCAAACATATTGAGGTTGACATCCACTTTATCCGGGAGAAAGTTCGGTCTGGAATTATTTCTACAAAGTTTGTTCCTTCATCTGAACAAGCTATTGATGCTCTTACGAAGCCAGTCCATCTATACTTAAGTCCACTTTTTGCAAGTTGGGCATGATGGACATCAATGCGCCAACTTGAGGGGAAGTGTTGAATATAAGGATGTTATTTACTTTATTTATTTGTTTCAGTTTAGGGATAGTTTAGTACTTGCTCTTATTGCTTTTCTTCTTTGCGTATAAATACCCCCATTGTATTTAGATTTGTGTTAACTCAATACAACATTTCCTCTCGTTTTTTCTATTAGTTCAACCATCACATGCTTTAGGGAAGCCGGTTATAAGCTTGCTGATTCACTCCCTTTCCCAATGCAGTTGCTCCATCAGATGTATAGACTATTACTTTCCATTGTTTATAGAACAAGTAAATTAGAAAGAAACATGCACTAAGAAGAGAAAAACATAGTTCACCTAATGAAAACAACCTGAGCAGATTCAGAACTAGTCGCAGCTGAACCATATAGGGAGACCTCCTCGCCACTAATCATATCTTGCAAAGCATCAGAAGAAGATCTTCGCATTCGCTTTGCTGTGGGGGCATCAACTTCAATATCTCCAATCTGTGAGCAGACGATTTTTCCTTCTTAATCATATCTAACAAATTATCAGAAGAAAAATGATAAACACCATAAAAAGTATCAAATTCTATGTTTAAATCATATGAAATATGGAAGGAGGACTGGCATCAATTAATTTTTTGAATGCATCAGCAAGGAAGAATGTTAGATACAATAACAATAACAAAAATGAAGTCACGAGATAATTAAGAGTTGCTTAGAGTAACAGGAAAATATCTAAATATTAGTATCTTAGAAATGATAGAAAAAGAAGTATGTGAATAAAAAATATTAAGACATCGTTCTGTTTTACTCAAAGTTAAACTTTTTAAAAGGGAAGAAAGTTTTCCCCACGTCATAAGCACACAAGAAAGTTTCTTTAAGAGCCCGTTTGGTATAAACTATAAATACATTACTGAAATCTTAAGATTTTTTGGCAAATGTGATTGAGGGAAGTAGATGTACGGAAAGTAGATTAACAATTTGATTGCATGTTAGAAAGATTGGGCAAGTTTTTAGAAATGTAAAACTGCTTTGTTTGGTATGTGAATTTTTGTTCATGAGAAAATTGTTTATTTCAATTATAAAAATAATGTAATAATTTACAAAATAAAATATAATATTAAAATCATTTTTTAACATTAAAATAAATAGTTAGAAACAATAAATAAATAAATGAATAAAAAATCATTATATGCACTTGTGAAGATGTAAATAGTAAAGACAAAATGAAATGAAAAGGTAAAAATATTAAGGAGGGTTACACATTACGTCAAATGTAGGTGATCTCAATATTCTAGCAATCTCATATTCTCACTTTTCTTATAACAAACAATGAATGTATTGATGTATTCAGGATAACATCATAAGAATTTAAGACTGATTATCCAGTCATGTTGCAGTGTTCATGAAGTAACTCCCATGAAGGTATTGTTGTCCAAATAGCACAACGCAAATTAAGATTACCACCCTTTTAGTAGAAACCACAAGTAAATCATGAAAAAAAAGATATAGGAGAAAGGACAAAATAACATCCTCTTAAAAAGAGGGAAAATAATGTATGTGACAATATTTAGACCATGTAGTGTCCACAGTGATAACAAGGATTTTCAAATCCCCCCACCTTCACACTTTGAACATTCAAGATAAGTTCATAAACACAAAATATAAATATATTGACACTTTTTCCTAGTGATCCCCTTGGACTTGCAGCAAAGCCCCAAAAATCGACAGTGGAACGCATTTGCTAGCCATAACCCTTGAAAAATAAAAGAGTCCAAATAGTGCACCAAGAACTTCCATTAAAGATATAGAGGAGAAATACATGGTCCACAGACTTATCCAAATTTTAACAAAGAATGCACCAATGAGAAGAAATACAAGCAAGAAGATTCGATAGGGTAAATTTCAAGTATGGACTTTTACTAGGACCAGCAACCAAACAGAAACTTGCACATAGGACAGACACCGTAAAACAAAGCGCAAACTCAAACTCATTTCAAAAATAAAAAAACCTGGGTCTACTGGCTTCTCAATAAGGAAAAGCTGAAAATAGTATCATGAATAGGGCCAACACAAACCTCATCCTTAAGATTAGATATCAACCCAGAGGATCCGAATCCACAAGTAAACTGCACAAGCAAACTATCTCCCAGTCGACTGCCTAGAAAAAATAAAGAACTTCCGATTGTAGTAATTCCCTATGTAGTATTTCCAAAACAACCACAGATAATCAATAAGACATTTAATTAGTGAAAAATACAGAATGAAGCTAAAAGTAAAATTGCAAGAAAAGCTCATCTTGTCTAACTAACCGATGTAAGTACTGAAGCTTTCGACTTCGAAAGATCAAGTCTCTGCACAACCCTGTTCGGAAATTAAAAACATTCAATCCACAATATTATACCTCATTTAATATGCATTAAATAAATATCACAATATGAAAAGAATTTTTTCCCAACTTTTTTGGTCGGTAAAAGTAAGATCGTAATATGCACAAAAGTTCCCAAAGGAAACGAAGACCAAAATTTATGCTGATATTATTATTCATTGTACATTGATAAGGCTTATATTATGCATGATTTAAATGAAGACCAAAATTTTATGCTGTCAAATTCAACAGGCATTATCTTAGTCCGTCTCTGCTCTGAACCTAAGTACAACATTGAAGAGTTTTAGGGTTGGTTAATCGTGCATAACTGGGTACCGGTAAGAAGTGTTGATTAGGGTGAAGTAGGTTATTGAGAAACTAGTTGAAATGACACATCATTGATTGTTTAGCAACACCTAAAATTTAAGAGAAATTTCTCGAAACAAAGGCTTATAGTTTCTGTGAAACAACCACAAGTTTTCGCCGAGATTTTCATAAATTTGACTCTAAAAGTAGGGCTCAATATTCTCATCATTTTGAATCCTAGACATTATGGTCCATGCATAAATAAGTTTAGACCCTCAATATTGCCATCAAGGCAGTATTTCCATCCATGGGTTCAAGACAGCAAGGTAATCTAGGTGCTAGAGACAGTTTTTCATCTTTTTCTCTCAGTAAAAGGGTAGTTTCAGGACCAAAATGCAAGTTCTGGTTGTAGAGGTGAACATCTACAATATCCTAACAAATGACAAGCAAATCAGAATCATTTTGCACAATTTAGTCCACCTATTTTATAAATCCCTAAAAGAACCTTCCTTCTATACTCCATATGGCATTTGACTATTGGTTTTCAAATTTACAATTACTTTGATCTTCAAAGAAAGAGAAGTGAGTCTTATAAACTTTGAGAATCAAAGCCCTAATATGTTTTTATTGATCTACTGAGTCTTATAAACTTTGAGAAAATAATAAAGTTTTAATATAAATGAATTATTTATGCATTAATCATTCGTCAACAATTTTTTTTATAATCTAGATATCCCCCAACTCACTTTTTATGTGAAGCCAGGTCTGAAACAGGAACCCTCGCCAAACCCTAGAATTGTACAGCCAAAGTATTGAACATGGGAAATACACGAGCACCTACCGTCCATCAAAAACAAGTGTCAGCAACAGTAGCTCCCCGGTCTTCGTTGACAGCAAAGCTACGTCATTTAGTAACCAAGTAGCATTGGCAGCATCCAACTCCACACTAAAACCTGATCTTGGCATTTCTTGACTGAAATGAGATGGGGAAAACATAAAAAATATGTGAGAGAAGCACCAGATTTCCTCAAAGAGGGGCTCTAACTTACTTCAATGTATCTAAAACATCATTACACAAACTGGGATGCACATACAGTATATGTTGGATAATATTGTCTGTTTTTACATTTCTCTAGTATTTAAGGGTATTTTAGTATTTTTAACTTTCTTGTTTATGTGTATAAATACTCCATGTACTCTCTCTTCATTAATCCATTATAATAACTCTTCTAATTTTCAAGTTGGTATCAGCACCTAAAAAATCCTAATTCTAACCCTAACCCTAGTCTGCCATCTATCTCTACCACAGCCTCAGATAGTTCTGATCACCACCAGACAGCACCGCCGCCTCCACCCGCCGCCGCCCCACCGCCGGCCTCCGCCACCTCTAGTCGTCGAAGCTTGTTTTTTTCACTCTTTCCAGCTTCATTTTTTCGAAGTGGTTGGTTATTCCTAGGCTGTGTGTTGACCAGACTTAGGAGTTTCGGTGTTTTTCGGGTTGCTGTGGCTTAGATCACAGTTTGGTCACTCATTTGGTGACTTTTTCATGATATAGAAGGTTGTGTCCAATCTTTCTTCATCTGTCCATCGGATTTGTGTTGCTTTCTTGGATTCGTGATGTCTAAATCTTTAGATGCTGCTGTTGCTAAGCCAGATTTGGCTTATCCCGTCTCCGGTGGAAGAGCTACTAGCGTCCTTTTGAATGGACGAAATTTTGCTACTTGGTCTCGATCGTTGAGGTTATTTCTTAGTAGACGGGGTAAGAGTCTTTGGCTTCAAGGACGAGTTCCTCACCCTGAAAGTGATGATGCAAAGGAAACCCAGTGGGATATTGATAATTGTTTGATATTGGGACAGATGTTTGGATCTATGGAGTTTTCGGTCTTTAATATCTTTATGTATCATGAGACGGTTGTTGATTTGTCGAGTGCTTTGACTGCCATGTTTGCCCATTCGAGAAATGAGGCCCGATATTTTGAGTTGTATCAGGAGGTTGCTACTGCCAATCAGGAGAGACTTGGATTAAATGTCGCTCAGTATTTTGGATATTTACGCGTAGGGAGGGATGAGATGGCTCAATATGAACCGGTCAGTGAATTTGGGACAATGACTGATGTAGCAGCAAAGAGGTTGGATCGTCAACACACGTATGCATTTCTGATGGGGCTCAAGCCTGAATTTGAGGGACTTCATACCCAAATCATTAATTCCTCTCATGTGCCATCCTTGTTTGAGACCTTTGCCATGGTTGATGGAGATGAGCGTCGACGTCTCATCTCGGTCCTGACTCCCATCTCTGCCGCTTGGTCCATGCTGCTGGTGGTTTCTTTGGTTCTCGTCCTCCACCTGGGAGGAAATTTTGCCATCATTGTGCGAACAACAGTCATATCAAGGATACTTGTTGAAAGCTTCATCCGAAGTTGCGCGCTCAGTTCCAAAAGAAGATTAATATACCCACTAGGTCGGCAGCGGTGGCTAATACGTCCCAGTAGTTCGGTCGAGTCATCTGTCATCTCTCAAGTAGCAGCTTTACAGGCTCAGGTGTCTCGTCTTATGTCTCAGCAGACTCCTACTATTGCTACTGCTCCTGCCTCTGATCCTATTGCCTCCACTACCTCAGGTACTCCTACTGCTCTCCATATTCGTACTGAGTCACCTACATGGATCTTGGATTATCATATGATTGGTGAGTTATCAATTTTTCTACGCCACTGGAACGTGTTAAAAGTTCGGCACAGTTGCCTGATGGTTCTCGGACTGTTGTGAGCGGTAGAGGGATTGTACAGCTGTCTCCTGAAATTACTCTTACATTTGTTTTTCATTTGTCAAAATTTGCTATGAACCTTTTATCTGTTAGTCACCTAGCCAAAGCGCTAGATTGTGCTGTCATTTTCTTGGCTGACCTTTTTTTTGCAGGACCGTCGTACAAAGATGATTTTTGGCTGAGGGTATGAGCGGGATGGACTATACTACTTTGGCATCAAATACCACAGAATAATATAAAGGTTGAATTTTGACATCTAATGAAATCCTCAAAAAAATGTGCATGCAACAGATATAAACCAATTGAATGTCTTGCAGTGAAACAACTCTGCGAATAAAATATGACGAGGTCACTTATTTTCCTCAATTGACATTTTTCCATAAGAAACATAAAAAATAACTCCACCATGCCCTCTATTTTTTTCCAAAATAGGACATGTGATGTTAAAAACTCTATCCCCAACAGGCAACAAAAGAAAGGGCAACAATTTTCCTAAAAGGGAAATAGTTAGTCGTAAGTGTTAAATTACAATTGTTTTCCTACCGTAAATCACCAAATAAGGAGGAATATTTCCCTATATTCAGGTTTCTTCTCATAAAGCTCACTTTGAAGGCCGAAATCCTAATCTTACCCCACAAAAAGTTAAATCCCATATGCATTTTGAGAATGCTTGAACAGCGTTCCAACCATTAACCCAAAAATAGCACGTACACCTCCAAAAAAATAGCACTTTCTTAAAAGTATACCAACTAAGTTAAGGTCTCCACATTCTATCCCACTCTTAAAGTAGTGTGAATTGAATATGATTGAGGAAGTACGATTGAATACCGTTCCAAAGAAAAAAGGATCCCTCATGCTACAGGCCAGCCAAAACATCAAAAGAAGACTTTACAGTGAAACGGCTTTAGTGGTATTTCCCCAACTAAGCAAATCATCTCTGCCCAGGTCGATATTAAGAAAATTAAGAGTATTGAGCAAGTCCCCCAAGATGCTCACAATGCACCACCACTTGCCGAATGCCACATCCACATAATAAAAAATAAAGGCATTCTTGTCAACAACATGGTGATAGACATCAGTGAAAGAACATGTGAAGGTGAACCTCTGACACCAAAGGTTAATCCAAACTCTCACCCTGGTACCATTTCCAACTTTTAACTTGCTAAAAAAATGCCGGTAAAAAAAACTTGCCAAAAATCAAAATGTCACAACTTGAAAAAAGACATTGTCTAGGTTTATGTTCATCAATTAGCATCAAATAGATGTCCTTAAATGCTTCCAAGCATGTCATGGGAAACGAAGAAATCCAACCGAGTACACTAACTGATATTGACACAATAGAAATATGCACTTTATAGACCCCCATGGAAGCTTTAAAAATATACGGAAGTCGTCCCAATCAAACTACGACAGAAGTTGTCGTAAGTCATATGGAGCGATGAGCATGTTCCCACAACTCAAAGATACTTCGACCATCAATCAATCAATAAAATCTATATAGTTTGAACATTGGTAAGATTTTACTTTAGAAAAAAAATGAAGCACGAAAACCATCCATGTGCCCTCATATTCATATCATATTGGACATCAAATATCTCTGGACACCCTTGAGCACTCTAAAACATAAATTAGACATTTAAGAAGCAAAACAAACTGGCTAACTTTTCAAAGGCAAACTAGCTAACTTTTCGAAGGCTCAAAAGATGTTAGATATTCTTCCTTTTCGTATTTTAAGTGTAAGATGTATCCGAGCCAAACATATAACAATGACGTGTCCTTACATTAAATTGTTTTTAACAAGAAACAAAACAACTTCATTAAACTTAATATCAAAACCAAAATCAACGCACGACGATTTTTCGATAACTAAATATAGACGCACGCGCGCACACAACTATATCGATATAGTTAACGTACATTAGTTGTGATTACATATATTAGATGTATATTTCCTTATTTGTCTAGGAATTAAATACATTAGTTGTCATAACTTAAGTAGCATTTTGTAACTTGTAAATACCGTTGAGCTTTAAAAGAGTTTTATAAGAAACACAAATTCAGCTAATCTCTTTTCTACTTGGTATTAGAGCTTGGTTGGGCCTTTATATATGCCGCTTTAGATTTGACTATTTGGTATGCTGCTAAGTTCGATTGTCGTGTTGTGGTTCAAGAGGGTGTAATTGAAATGTTGTTCCACATCAAGCAAGTTTTCTCTTTTCTACTGACATTTTGAAAAGAAGAAACACTAGAAACTTTCATAAATGGTTGGAGAACTTTCTTACTTAATGCTTATAAGATGTAGCCACATATCATGCACGCGTCATAATCATTTCAAAAATGATGTGTCGGGTATCCATACAATCTCATGTCCCTAATTGTGTCTTTTTTTTGGATAAGAAATCATTTGTTTTGAATGAAAAGGATAATTGTGTCTTTTTTATAGGAAACATAAAATATATATTAATAATTAAAAAAGAGTACAAGAGCAGGATTTGGAGGATGAGTAATCCACCAAAAACTGAAAACTAAACAGAACAAGAACAAAATAGACACTGAAATCCAATATTACACACAGCTACATCCATAACAAATTCCAATTATAAAAAAACAAGACCAAGGGGTATCTTTAAAAAGTTTCGACTTTGACGACCAAGAAGAAGCGAAAAGAATAATTTTCTTCCATAAAATAGATTCATCAGCAAATGTATCTTCAAAAATTCTTCCATTTCTCTCAAGCCAAAGGACCCAAAATACTGCAAAGACCGCGTTATAACACAAAGCATTTTTCTTTTTATTTCCACCACTGAAATCTAATCTAATCAATATCTCCACTGAGCAAGGCTTCACCCAGCTTAGATCAAACAACAACAACAACAACAATCGATTCCATAATGAAGAAGCTAAAGGACAATGCAGAAAAAATGGTTTGAACTCTCAAAGTTGCTTTGCACAAAACGCACCACGAAGGAGATAAGCACATATAAGGTCTTTTCTTTTGAAGTGTGTCAGCAATACTTAACTTTCCCAATACTAACAGCCATAAAAAAACTTTAACCTTGGAATGAGAACAGGATTTCCATGCTAGAGGAAAAGGGAAGGATTGATGGGAATCCACATCATTAGAAATGAAATTCACAAAGGATTTACAAGAGAAAACCCCTGATTTGTCAAGTGCCCACACCCTTTTGTCCATCACTTCAGAATTAAAAGAACAAGAGTTGAGCAAGGACAACAAATTAAAACACTCTCCTATTTCTGAATCACTAAGGTTTCTTCTAAAGGATAAATTCCAAGAGAGTGGAGAATAAGAAAGAATCAAGTCTCCAACTTTATTGGATAATTGTGTCTTATCATTGCCTTAAAGAGAAATTTTAAACATAGATATCAAGGCACACCATTCTTAGAGCATTAGTGATCAGAACTTTTGAGAATCAATTCTTTTTATATGTTGTACAAAAGTTCAAAGCAAATGGACACAAAATAGACAAGATATACAGAAACATGGTTTGACACCAATGACCAAGGCATGTAGCAGAGACCATTTTTAGTAAAAGTTTACTTGCATTATCCACAAAAGATGGGATTTACTGCTCTAAGGACTAGAATCTACGTGTGGCATACGCAAAGAGTTCGCCGAGGTTTTCTCATAATCAAAACCTATGAGAAAACAACCCAGCCACACTAATGATACTATACAGAAAGAATTCTTTATCACTTCAAAAACCTTAGTATTCCTTAATACCCAAAAATCCAGAAAATGACTAAAGGAATGATATCCCAAAAGGCTGACTTGACCCCAGAAGTATGAGCATGCTTCCAACAAGAGAAAACTTAAAATACTGCACTGCATCACCCAATGAACATGCAACCTGCCCAAAGTAGTGTTCCAACACAAATGAGCAAAATAGGAGTGCAAAAAGAGACGGTTAGTCAACTCCACTTTTTTACACAAAGGACATCTATTAGGATAAGAAACGCCCTTCCGCTTAAGAATGTCAAGAGTGAGGTTGGAATTCCAAACAGAGGTTCGAGCTAAGAAAGCAAACCAAGGGGGTGCCTTGGTCTTCCAGATCTGTTTCTAGGGGAAACACAAAATTACTTAGTTGTCATCTTCCAGATCCGTTGAAAAGGTTACCCAGTAAAACAATCTGCCAATCAATAAAAGCCCTTCTAAAGACCTGATTCCACTCAACAGTCCCACAGCTTCTTTGAAAATAGTTTCTAACCTGAGCTTCTTTGTTTGACGCAATATTGAATAGGATAAAGAAAACCTCACCAAATGAGCTATCACACGGAAAATATCAAACCAAAATTTCACCTTAGCACCTCCCCCACCCTATGTTTAATGAGCTTGGAGAAAGAGTCCCATTCACGGTAAATAAATCTCCAAATTGGTGGAGACCATGGATCTCAATTGAATTTTGTTCATGTAAACCTTGTTCTTAAACGAGTTTCAGCCTTTATCAAAATTAATGAGTCAAGTTTTGTAACATGATATCTATTATTGAGGCAGAACATTCAAACTTCAAAAAGAAAACTAATGTCATAGCATAATTGCTCAGCTGGAATGGCATTAATGAGAGAGAGAGAGATGTAACCTGCTATCAACTGAAATAGCATAATTGTTCAAAGCCATTGCACATGAAGCTGACTGAAATTACATAAAAGTTTAGTCAAGTATTTATAACCCATATGGATCCTATCAAAAATAACCCATGAGGCACAAAATGATCTCCTTAACATCAATTCTACATAATCATTTCATCAATACAACAAAACTACTTATGCAATAGAATAAGAGCTCTTTTAGACACGTGGTTTTGGACATATTCGAATGGTTGTCCTTAGAGTATCAATGTTCAGAGTAATGGGTGGGATTCTAACATGGTGTTAAGTGGTGCTTTTAGAAGTCCTTGGAAATTTATTTCTCTTGGGCTTCACTCTTTTTGTAACTGTGTTTTACCTAAGTTAGTCGATGGAACCAAATTTAGATGTTGCAAGGACGTATGGGTGGGAAATATCTCTCTTATGTCTTTGTTTCCGCATCTTTATAATCTCTTCAAAAATCTGTTCTTGTACTCTCTTTTTCATTTTAATACAACTTTCTGTTTCCTATTAAAAGAAAAACTCCACAAACCATAATGCAGTTATAAGAAATTTGTTCTCTCTGAATCCTAACCTTTCTTGGAATCTTTCCTTCAGAAGAAATTGTAATGATAGAGATCTTGATGATTATGCTCCACTATATAACTTGCTGGAAGGGGTTCGTTTTAATCTTGACTCTTCAGATTCTCGAGTGTGGGTTTATGATCAGTTAGGGTTCTTTTCATTCAAATATTTCCTCATTCATCTAGTTAATAATTCCTCAACCCTAAGATCGTTTCCTGTGAGATGTTTATAGAAGTTAAGTGTTCCTTCAAAAGTACAGGTTTTTCTTTGGCTTTTGGTTAAAATGAGGGTTAATACTTTTGATTTGCTTCAGGGAAAGTTTCTCTATTGTTATGTGTGTCCTACTTGGTGTGTTCTATGTAGGCGGGAGGAAGAGAAAACGTTGATCATTTGTTTATGCGTTATCCAGTAATATTTAGCATGTGGTGTAGATGTAGATTATTGGATTTGTTTGGCATTGTATGAGTGTTTCCTGAGAATGTGGATCCCTTATTTTCTTGGAGATTTTTTTGGAGGAAGTGTAATAAAAAGAAAATAGTTCTTTGGTTTTGTGCTTTGGTGGCTTCTCTTTGGAGCATCTGATGGAGCAGAACAGACCTATCTTTGAGACTTAATGGCAAAGAATTTTCTTTGTAGCTTCTATGTGGGCTTCAAAATCTTCTTTATTGAAGTCTTGAACCGTAAATTCCATTTTGTCCGTGTGTTTGGTCATAGTTTTTTGTTGTGTTTTCTTCTCTTTTTGTTTCTTTCTGGTGGACTTATCCTCCATTCTTGTAATTTCCTTTTATTAATATAAATTCAATTGCGTTTCTTATTAAAAAAAATAGAATAAGACTACCTGGCTATGATAGTGAATACTATTTGCACTAATCACAAGAACACCACCAATTGGTGACGGCACTGCAAGCAGCTTGTAAGCATCATGAGGGAGATTCTGACAAGAAAAAAAGAAAAACATGACAAAATATGAATCCTCTCAAAAGAGCACCTACACAGATG
Source organism: Datisca glomerata (assembly GCA_003255025.1). Classification (NCBI taxonomy): domain Eukaryota; kingdom Viridiplantae; phylum Streptophyta; class Magnoliopsida; order Cucurbitales; family Datiscaceae; genus Datisca; species Datisca glomerata. The sequence goes on from QANY01010269.1 coordinate 549,790, forward strand.
GTTGTTCAACCACATATACAAATACGAAAACTAGTCCACAACATCAATATATAGCAGGCCCAACCAAAAAATGTCAGTATATTGCAAGAAAGCTATTATTTTTTATCACTAAAAAAAATATGCCACCATGCACCATCTTGACCAAATTTTGCCATCTTACAAAGCTGTTGTCTCTGCTACCATGTTTTTGTCTCTGCTTCTGTGATTTACTCTCCCTGGCAACTTTATATGGTTTATCAAACAGATTTTTCAAAGCTATGAAACGGTTGCGTAGTCCATTTATAGTATATCTAAGGTTCAAAATGTTGCAATTATTTGAGAACAGATCAATTGTTTATCTGTTTATTTTGTTGAGAACACATTTCATAAGACGAAAACTTCATTATGTCAACTTGCCAGTACGTCTTTTTTAGCAATGAAACATTTTAACAGGATTGAGACTACTTGGAACGAAGCACTTTTCTGTGCTTTCTTTATGGGATTCGCTATGAAATGTTCATACGCTGTTGTTTTTTATTCTTAAAATTTGGAAAGATATTTTGTTTTAATATTTCAAGGACTACCTGCTATCTATCATTGTCTTCGTAATTATTCTATTTTCATACTAAAGTTCCTAATTCTTATCAAACAATGATATCAAATTCAGATCATTAGGTTGTAAAAAGGAAATGAAAATCTGACTTGCAAGTTATACCAACATATACTTTTCTTTTTTAAGATGGGAGATCAACACAAGTTTTTCAAGATATACACAAATATATGTCGCACAAAGAAAATACATCACAAAATAAAGTTACCCACTTTCAGTAACAAGCCATATCAATCTGGCCGGAATATCACAGAGGTGTCGTTTTGTCTATTATTTACCCAAGAATCCCTTAACTGAATTAAAATGGAAAGCTGCTTATTTAGTATAGATTTTCTGGTGTTTGAGATATCACGTTTTTCTCCTTCATTCTAGTCCTGCCCAGTTACAGAGTTCAAACATTCTTTTGTACTTTTTTTTATAAGAAACAATATATATTAATAGATATAAATAATTACAGATATCGGCCGATGAGCAATCCAACCGAAATCAAAAATCCCCCAAAAAAAACATTCCTTTGTAATAAGAAACGCTTCTACTTTTTTCTTCGGGGAACTTTTTTCTTATTTGTAAAAGAGTAGATTTAAACTAAAGAACCTTAGTGTTTTTTGATAAGATTTTTGTCTGATCTAATAATCACAGTTTTTAGCAACCTTACAACTTAGTAATAACCTGTTAGGGGTTTTATTGAATATAATACTTTTTACTCATCAAATGGAAAAGGAGGAGAAAAAAACTTCAACAAAATATGCCAAGACATCAACTACCACTCTAGCGAATTAAACAGTTCTCCGATAGATCCAGCTCAGAACTTACAGTGGCAGACCATATGAGGGGATGCTGCTTCAAACTTGTGCTTATACTAAGTGCAGAAATCATGCAAGTATGATGTTTCCACGGGACACGTCCAGCCCAAGTAAGCTCGCGCTCATGAAGGATCACCATGACAGGTTCAATATAACCTATAAAACAGTAGTTCATCAACTTTCAGAAGCACCAGTTTAGAAACAGAGATCATGGCAGCAGCAACTACTTTGAAACTTTTTGTCTTCTGATATAACCACAGTGCCTAGAATATGTATTTAAGTATTATATGCTTTAACTTTGACTATCCACAATGATTATGTCTCCTTTTGCTTCTCTCTTATTTTCTACATATCATCTTTATGCATCAAACACTAAGAAACACCACGGGTCAAAATGCTTGACAATCATTTAAAAAGAGTTCTTTTTACAATCATTTAAAATGAGTGGTCCACAAACAAATATAAAAGCAATGGAAGATAACTTTTTAGTCGCACTCACCATGTACAAATATAAAATCTTTTACATGCTTCACATCTAAATCTCGTAGATTTATTATGTATGATGATTCTATACGAGCAGAAACTGCAGCTCCAAAAGCATCATCTTCGCCAACCAGTCCAGAACCAGCCTAACAAACAATATTAAGTACAGTTAAGATATAAATGACTATTAATACATTCAAACTCAAAGAAATGTATCCAAATAAAAAGAAATCATCCACAATATATACAAATGGGGCTTAAGGAAGAGAAACATTTTTGGACAATAATTGCCCTCAATACTTCATAGAATTCCTTAATTGTACTCCATAAATATTAAGATTATACATTGATAATTTTAAATTAAATGATTAATGATATTTTTAGACAATATTGTCTAAACACTTCGTAGAATTCTTAAATTCCCCTCTACAAACCTAATAATTAAATGTTTGCTGATAATTAAATGTTTTAAAAATTAAGATAAAATACATTAACATGCATAAAATGAAAAATGATTCAAATGTAATTTTATTAGTTAAAACATACGATTAAGAAAATAGAGCTTTGAGCAACTATATATATTTGAACAAAATATAATATTTTTATGAATTCTACAAACACATGATACCTTGTGTAATTTCTATTTGCAACCATCTTTAACTATTGTATGTTTAGTCATTTTTCATCTTTCAGATATTACATTAATTGAAACTTAGGTGCAACAATGCATTGTTGTTTCGTTCAAAGCCTTGAACTATGTTCTAGTCTAGCTATAATATTACTTCAGTTTTTTACTGTAGAAGTTGCAATTCTAGCTCACACCTTCAATTGGTGAGCAGTGGTTAGCACAACCATACTTGGGGGCAAATTTTTCCCGATATGCAATGCTAGATTTTGACAAAAGACTTATAGTAAAATTCATAAGTTCACTAAATTCTTTCTTTCATGTGCAAAGGGTATAAATATGATTCAATTTTTTGCTTTCCTTTCTTCCTGTCCCTTGCCCCTGAAAAAACTAAACTAACTGAACCCCCTAGAAAACCAATGGTATTGATCCCCAGACATTCCTCTCTTTTTATAAAAACAAATTATTTCATTGAGAGATAAATAATTACAAAGAAAGGAGAATAAGAAGCCCTCCTAAAATAAACGATATGCCAAGACGACAATTACAATGATAACAGCTACAAAACTTTCAATTTCGAAGCCATAAAGGTGCTCAAAAATGTGAAGACACATGCATCATTTCATCCATCCTTAGCAAGCAACACAATCCCGTCTGCAACCTAGCTAGCAACACGACTCCTGCAACCTGCAACACGACTCATTGTTCCTCCCCGAGTCTTTTTTGTCCCGACCAACCAGAAAATTTCTTCTCCGAGTGAAAGACTCGTGTCGTCTCGTTCGTCCGCAACATGTGAAACAAACGATTCACTGAAAAGATGCAAATCTCTGATTTGTATCGGAAAGCCTCCGAGTCAATACGAATCGTACGTTCAATACATGAATCGTATGATTCTAACAACACCGTACCATACTGACAGTATATAATCCTAGAATGGTGTTGCTGAAGCTTTGAAGCTAACATTTGTATTTCGTCTTTCTAATCGATTAGTATACATAGAACGTTATTTCATATCACACTTCAGACATTAAATGACAAGTAGTCACCCACTCGATCGCTAAACTCAAAAGCTTAGAAATCAAACGAGACTTGAGCAGAAATATGTTAACCATTCTTTCATATCACATTTCACACATTAAATGACAAGTAGGCACCACTTGATAGTCAAGCTAAAAAGCTAAAAATCAAAAGAGACCTGAGCAGAAAATTGTTAACTATTGTTTCATCTCACATTTCAAACATTAAATGACAAGTAATAGATAGCTACTGATAAAAAAAGTAAGTAATACATAGCTAACTAAAAAGCTTAGAAGTCAAAAGTGACCTGAACAGCTTTAAGTATTATCATTTGCAGACCATAAACAAGGATGCCTCCGCATCTTCCTTGAGGATCCACTTTTACCATTGGACCCCTGGCAAATGATTCCCTGCCTCTTTTTAAATGAAGCCATTCTGGGCCCTCAAAGCAATGCATAGAGCTGAAAATGTTCAATATTACTGAATAAGGTCTGCCAAGAGCAGGATAAAAAAAATTCACCAAATAAAACCAGGTAAGAGAATGGCAAAAAGACAACATGAATCACAATAATCATGGACAGTTTTCTTCCCAACACATATATGCATCATGGCACATTAGCAGCTGTTTTCAAGTAATTGCATGATTCAATTTGAAATTGCATGGACTTAAACTCAATTTCCAGACGTGAAAGAAATAGCAGGTATAGTTTGCAAAAATCAAATGCTCCATGCTTACCATTATAGTTTTGGAGGTCCTCTTCTCGCACGGTGCTAGATTAAAGATACACAGTACATTACAAAATTATAATGTGAACCATGTTTACAAGTTAACTAAGTTAAGCAGTTTAAGAGTGATTTCAAGAGAGGCCAACAAGTGTAAATATTTTGTTAATATAGAGACTTAAAGATCAGACGTTTATTACAAGATCATACTAAAGTTTTATGTCATGTGGATTTTCCATTGATCCCACATATTTCTACTTTAAGTCAAGTTCAATCTTAGGAGGATTAGAACCCATGATATGTGAGCCTACCTAACAAGCTAGCCCTTACTAGGCTACCCAGAAATGGGTCTATGAACAACAATACAACAATGACTTCCTGTTCAATGCCCAAATGGTATTTACATATAAATAATGGCTTCTGTTCTGAGCCAGAAAATGAATTACTCAAAGAAACCAATAGGGGGAAACAAACAGATGAAGAAACTAGTCCCATTATGCATAGAAACTCTGTAAATCCCGCCCCAAAACCCTAATATATGAAAAGCCTTGCAAACACAGCCTAACTCTTATATTTATTTATATACATACATACATACATACACTGAAAATAATATTAAAGCCAAAACAAGAGCTTTCCCAAAAAAACCACTGGTTATGGAATACATTGAAACTTCCATTCCTCTCCATGCACACCAGCCAAAAATACACGATGCAGCCAAATCACGTCACAACCCAAAATGTAAACATAAGATTATTTGAAGTTTCCTCTATAAACCAATTCATCAAGCGTTATTCCTGATTTTTTATTGGAAACTAACAAACTTGCACGGAAAAAAATTCACGTGCAACCCTCCAAAGTCATCTTCATCCATGAACATCTTTTGTTGCTGCTTTACTAGCAAGACACTAGGCGAACGGGACCGATTTCATGAACAAGCACTAAAACAGGAAAAAAAATGTGTCGGTAATATGTAAGATAATAGAATCTCTTCCCACCTGGCACGGAGACCATGAATTGAATCATCAAACTCGAGAACAGATATTTTTGCATCTTGAAATGCTAAGATAATCGAATCCCTTCTCCGAGAAGTACTGCCCCCTCCAATGGATATAACCGCCATAGATTCAACGTTACCATGCAGTCTGCAACACGCATGAAAGGAAAACAAGTTACCAGCAGTATAGCATGTACATGTAAAAGATAACATAAAGAACAACATTGGTGTAGTGTAATTTATTAAGTAATTTAGATATGATAGTCCCCTATTAAGTGAAGTAAGCATTTAGGGACTGATGGCTTCAAAGGAATGAACAGATATATAATCAGGTGCACTGTCACTAGTCGAATCTTCGTACAAGTTTATAAAAGGTATATTGAATTCAAGGAGACTGGGGAAGGAAACAAATTATTGATTACTACCACCTATCATTTGCCATAAATGGTACAATAGTTGTGCTCAAGACCAACAATCCAGTTCTATGTAAGTTCTCTTTCTATCCAATTTTCAGCTTACAAATTACTTGTGATGATTATTGTTCCAAATTGAGTCACTTGAAGAATATAAGGAAGCCTCCAATTTGCCCTCACCATAAATTATTGAATAACCTCAATGAAGTTGTCATTGTTCAGTATACCCAGAGACACAGAACAGCCACAAAATACTTGTATATTTTTTATCAGTACAAAATACTTGTATGATTTAAAGAAAAGTAAGGAATAAGGAATATGCATAAAATTTTGTCTTACAAGCCTGAATCAATTTATGCAGATAAAGAAGGAGATCCAAAATTATCTGGTTCAATCAGACTATTATTTCTCGAAGAAATGAAATTTACCCCGTGCTTTCAACAAGCCACTTGTTAATAAATCTTTGATCTTTTAGGATATCTTTCATGCCTCCAATGGTTAGAAAAGATGCCACACCATTGACGGTCCCTTTATGACAAGTAAATAAAACTTTACCTTGACTATAGGTCCACCCAGATAAGATTTCTATGAATTATACTAACTCTCTGACAGAATGAAAAGTTGCAACTTTCATTTAAAAAAACTCTATCAACATAAATACCAACAATGAAAAAATAAACTAAAAACAGTGAATTTACATTATACAATGTAGTCGCAGATACTGAAGTTCCTTAGCTATCGCGAAGAAACATTTACACTTCAAATCATCATCTCTAACCAATGCTTTCCACATGTTTGAAGCAAACGCTTGACGATAAGCACGTGTTAATATGGAAATATAGACGCACGTGCGTACATCCTACCTATAATGGCAGACGAGCTCGAGCAAAGCCCCAGAGACACCGTCCATAATGCCCCCACGTTTTGATATCCCGGAAGCTCTTTCTTCACTGCTGCCCTCTTCTTGAACTCTAACAACATACACCTCAAGAACATTACCGGCGGTGACGACAAGATTTGGGATAGGACCGATTTCGCGGCGGGCAGACCATTCCGACTCAAGCTCGTCGGTCTGAATCCTGGGGATACGGGGAACAAAATCTGTACGGCCATGCGTAATGAAGCCCGACGCACAGTTCTCGATTCCCGTAGGCCAGTGCATCATTTTGTAGGCCGCAAAGCTCATCTTCGAAATATTGAAAGTTACAAATTTGATGAAGAAAGTCTCGAGAGTGAAATGGAATAGGAGTTATGAGGTTATCGAAATGGAATTGTAGCAAGAAACTAGAGAGCAAGCAATGGATTAACGTCTAATAATGGACTAGGGTTTAGCGGGGGTTTTGAAAGTCTTAACGTTGTTTTAAAAAAAATTCTTAAAATACAGTAGGATGCAAAATCATCTTTTGTAAAGATCATTTCAGTCTTTTCTCCTCTCCCTCTTACCCTTCTCCCACTTCACTTATTTCAACCACCAAATCTGCGTGCAAAAATAATCATGTATAATATTTTATAATTTTATATCCTAACATATTTAATGAACAGCCTATATTTTTAACAAATCATAAAATATTAAGGCATAAATATATGACTCAAAACATCATTGTAACTCCATCAATAACATCATTACAAATCTAAATACATTAATTATTTTAAAAAGGTTTTGTTACATAAAACAAATAAGTCCATCAATGTTCCACACAGTGGTCGTCTGTTATTCTTTTTTAACATCTTTCATATGTTTGTAATCGAGTTACTTGTAATGGACTTTCCTCCATAATAGGTGCGCTTTCCTCTACAATAGGTGGGTCTTCCTCTACAATAGGTGGGTCTTCCTCCACAATAGGTGGGTCTTCATCCACAATAAGCGAGTTTTAGACATGTCTTCTACCTCCACCACTAAGAGCTACGCCTCGTCTCCCCTCTACGGTGTTGAGCTTAATGAAATGGTTCAAAAGTGGAACCAAGTTGAGCCACTAACTCACCTCTAAATGTATAAAAGATCGGCGGCGTGTATGGTTATTGCTGAGACATATATGGTTCGTCTCGAGACATATGTGATTCTTGTTGACATAATTGAGATGAGTTGTGCATTCCATGCATTCGGGACAAATGAGTTTAATAAGCCGCATTCATTTGTCTTATTGCATGTACGAATGTCTCACATACATTACGGATTCGAGACATTATCCAAGACGGCTCGCATCATCAAGTGTCAAATTGTTAATATTGTCCAAATTGTTTGTCTCCATAGATAAAAATGTGTTATATAAGTTACTTATTAAATGACCATAAGCCTATTAATTACATAAATTAATAAAAAAATTATCATTAAATCATGTAACGTTCTATGTTGAGTTATGTATCACCATGTGATTCTATGATACCATAACGTGTATGAGCTGTCATATCCATCTTCATCCACGTCTCCATCAGCAATGTGTGTCCTACGCTCACCTCATCTCTCAATGTATGCCTGATGTTGGACGCCCCAATTTAGTTCATTTGTCCCCCTTAAGTCGATATCATGTAACCGTCTTTCGGTATCACATGACTTGGACACACGTTGAATCATACTAAATTATCTTAGAACACGATCCAGTCGATGCCATTCCACTATACGAAAGAAAATGAGAGGAGAGACATTATGTCATATATCTCCATACATGGTGCAGTATTCAGGAAGTAAATGGATAATATCATTATAAGGTTGGCATATAACCTATAAAAATCATATTATAAATAATATGTCAAAATTCGAGTATTACATATATTATAAATAAAAAGCATAGTATTTTCTGATATGGAGTTTGTCTGTCTAACGCAAACCAATACACTTTAAGAACATGTGTGGAGGTCTCTATGAGACTAAAAACATATATTTTATCTATGAGACAAATTGCACAGTTAAAGACATGTAAATGATAACGTACACATAATAATCAAAATGAGTTGACTTATTGTATACCCAATGGAGGAGGTGGCAGTAAAAATCTATCTTTCCCGACATTATCGTGTCTCGCCTGTTGCAACCTCGCTAGTGTCAAATGTGAATATCGGTCTCATGCCCATAATTCCAGTAATACTAGTGGGCCAGCAATATCAAAAGCATTCTCATGACTGGCTCTGCACATCTCTTTATACAACCATGCAAGGCATGCACTACCCCAACTATATTGACCAGCCTTAGTAAAATTTCCAGTAAAGGCAAAAACATCAAATGCACCTTAGTGTTTGATTTATCACAAAAAAGATATCTCTGATAAGTTGCAGAATATATGTACGTACATAACGTTGCACAAAAATCTTGTCATCATCATCAGCTGATGAGGGGAAGTGTGCACTCAAACACGACATAATTAAACGTGATCCCTGTAAATCACGTGGGCTTGATCGGAATCCTAACAAATCTTCACATATTCTTGGCCAATCTTGATGTCCAGTACCCGTGACTACCATCCCATTAACTGGAAGTCCTAACTATATTTGCACATCATGTAGAGTAATAGTAGACTCATCATGTGCCGTATGAAATGTATGTGTTTCAAGACGTCATCTCTCCACAAAAGATGTGATCAAATGCAAGTAAAAGGCGATAAACCCAACACTCACAACTCCATAAAATTTAACACGTATCAATATATGAAATAATACATCAATGGAGTGTCATGTTCCGATGAACAGCTTCAGTATGTCAGCGATAATGTAAGGCACGAGAATCCTTCTGGTTCCAAACATGTTAGGATCTATGTTGATCTTGTAGATACAACACCGAGCTATCGTGTAGTGCAGGCTTCATGATATTACCTCTACACATTCAATTACGAGAAAATGAGTCATTCGAAATACAATGATTGCATTGAATTACATACAAATAAAATATTACATTGAATTACATAAAAATGTACTAAATCAAATATTACAGTGAATTACATAAAAATGAAATACAAAGAATCGAATATTATGAGTCATTCTAAGATTGTCGACAAAGTCCACATTTATTCTGAGTACTTGGCTCTCTCCAATCCATCTCATTTCAAATACGGGTCGACCTGGGTCTACCTTTCTCTCGCGGCCTAGTTAGATCATGGTGTACAATTGGAAAGTTAAGTACTTCCCAATAAAGTTCATGTGGAAGAGGATTGAACTGTAGCTCATAACACTTGGCAAGCATGGACCAGCGGTAATAATGTTTAATGAATTGTGAACTATAGATACGAACATGTGCGCACACTGCTGACAAATGGGAACATGAGAGGCCAAATGATTGCAACTTGTTGCAAGTACATGTTCATTCCTTTAAATTCACATACTGCATGTTTTATCCTTTGTACATGTGATTGCATTGTTGACCAGTGAGAACCCCAAACCTTTCATTAGCAGTAAACATTTCACCTCATAGTATGTCACTCTAGCTTCACTTTTTAAACCAATTCACATTGTGATAAAATGTAAGCTCAACCAAAGCTGTAACAGGTAACATGCAAACTCCCTTGAGTACACCGTTATTGCATTCTGCAACATTTGTTGTCATCCAACTATATCGGTATCCACCATCGAATGCTTGAGTCTATTTTTCCTTTTCAATATTATCAAAGAAGCACACACACCAACTGCTTATTTTCTTCATTTCATCCATGCAGAGTTCAAAATTTTTCAGAGCCTTGTTCTTATACTTATCATTAAAATTACTCGCAACATGCCTCAAACAATATCGATGACGAGCTTACGGTTTTGACCACTCATGCTATTGATTATGTACTGCAACTTTTATATCAGTACGTCAGTCAGATATTAACAGTAGTCCATCCCTCTGCGTAACATAATGCCTCAAGCAATACAAAAAACATGATCAAATATCTATGGTTTCCTCATCAACTATATCATAAGCAATTGGAAAGATACGTTCATTTGAATCAACCGTGACAATCAATAACTTATGCTTATATTTGCCATATAAAAATGTGGCATCAATTTGAATGATGAGCCTATAATATTTGAAACCTCTTATAGCAGCAGCAAAGGACCAAAACACATATCCGAATATAACATTACATGGTTCACCGATGTTATGTGTTTTCCCTTGAACTACAATCCCAAGATTTGATTTCATAAGCATATTTAACCATATTGGTAGATGCTGGTAAGATTGATCCTAATCATCCAATACTTTAACAATTGCTTTTCGTTTAGCTTCCCAGACCTTTCTGTAATGCACATCATATCCAAGTTTATCTTTCACCATCTGATGAAGTGTTACAACATATGTAGTTGGATGTCATTTCACGACACCCTACAACTCTCGTGCAATCAATGTTGAGTCCAACTATGAATGCTCTTGTGATAATCTTGCATTAAACACATGTGTGAGGTCATGTGTATTGGGTTATTTCAAACATATTATGTGATTTTCGACGACACGCACGAACTCTCCATTGACAACCTTCATCAAACTTCTTGCATTTTATAACTCAAAGGTTTGGCAATGACTATGCCGCACCAAAATGTTGATGTCTAAGTATCGAGTATATTTTCAAAGTATACTTAAGGTTTCCCTTACTTTTAAAACGTAAACCTTTATATAATTCATCTACTTCATTTCATATCTCAGTACGTTGGATGGGCATCTCGTCTAGCTTTACATTTACGGCATCTCAATCCAATTAAGCACGGAAAGGTGAAGAGGGTTCATGCTAAAGTATTTCAGCTGGGAAGTTCACAACATCCTCATCCTCTTCAACACGATCATCTTCATCAATGTCAACATTACAAGCTTTTATCTCTTCATACTCTGCCAAGAAGAAGCAGCATGGAGGTCTAGATGGATTCATACGGACGACATGAGCACGTGCATCTTCATGTGACAAAGAACTACTGGGTACATTTCTTGGACTGTAGGATACATTTCACTGTCATGGAATGGATAAATTGTTGCATTGTCATGTACCTCAAGTCCACACATATTGTCATCATACAAGTTTATGCTAGGAGCTCTTGCATCTCTAGCATTTTTTGCCAAATATAACTCAATTGTATTTGGCGGAGGAATTTGAAGCACAATAGTAAACATCACACGTGCATCGTTATCATTCTATATCAGAAATTCCACATAGTTGAATGACCCGGTACCAAGAGTAAGTGGATATCGATAAATTATGTCTAAGTTCTAATGGGGACGATTAATTGACAAAGCTTCACATAAGGTATGATATAGCTCGTCAAAAGCAATTCCCCTAATTGAAAGTTGATCATAAGAAACTCCATTTGCACCGACAACCGCCTTACCATTCATATAACATAAAACTACCATAGGGTTTTCCCTCATTTGTCAACCTACTAAGCAATACACAATAATTTCAGAACTAGATCTAGAATCCTACAAGAAGATCTACAAATTCAAAGTTAATAAGTACAATTCCATTCTATATCAACCCATTCATAAATAAAATTTTATAAATTGAGAGTTCAAATAACACATAATTGAGAATCCATATAAAAAGTTGAGAACCCACAACCCATTTTTATAACTAAAATTGAAATATATGGTTTGAGATATATAATTATAGAGATATTACAAAAGTGATGGAATATAACATGCAACATTCATAAAAAATGAACAATTTCATGATTTGAATAATAAATTGAAGAGATCAGACAAGTTAAAAATATACCTAGATTTTGAGGAGTTTTGCTTATGATTTAAGAGTTAAGAGGCTTTTATGTTGATGAGAGTGAGATAAGAATGATATGTGGTTAATGCCGAAAAAATGACGGTCAACTCCGATGAAAATCAGCGGGGAAGGATAGGGAACGATGACAGGGGAAGGGGAATGCAGACTCTAAACTATAGAGGGATAGAGAGTGAATGAGAGTTGTTTTGGTTTTGTTTGCACTTAAAATCATGAAGTGTGATTTTAAAATGGACCAATGCAAAGTCATCTTTTGCAAAGACGATTTCACTAAAACGTCGTTGTCTTTGTAAAAGATGACCTTATTTTAATTATTTTTTTAACTACTTAGAATTATCAAAAATATGAGTTTAGCGGGTGAAGGTTTGGCGGGAATCTATTCTTTTTATTTTATGTTTATTTTCTATTCTAATAGTTGCAACATTATCGTATTTTATATTTAGAGAAATAGTCCCTAGATACGATTCAGTCCCTTGTACGTTGTATTTAGAAAAAAATAGCAGTCTCATTCGTGAGCAAACTAGCATTGCATTCCTTTCCCTCGAAAGGATTGTGTATGGTATCTATCCAGTGAGAAAGTTATGGCTCAAACTCAAATGGGATGGTGGTTGTGAGTAAATTGCAGCTCAAATCAAGGAGTGTTGACGAATTTAAGGTGAAGTCCTCTCTGAAAATTGTATTAGTTAGGCGATTTTACGATAATGTGAATACTTTGTAAAGATTGTTATGAAGAGATTTGATGTGAGATTGTACCTGTAAGTGTTGGGTTTGAGCAGAGACTGGGCTATAGAAGAATAGAATTGTGGGTTTGTAGAAGAGATGGTAGTTTTGGCGAGAGTGAAACAGTTGAAAAAAATTAACTAGAGATTAAAGAAGCAAATATGGTTTTTTAAGATGTGTTAACAAAGGGTAAACGTGCCTTTTTTTATCAAAATCAGAACCGTTATATAAAGATAAAAAGGTTAATGAGGTTTAAAACCACTCAATACAAGAGGTTTCTCGGAATCGCATAACCTATATATAAAACTAAAGGAGTGAGAATTATAAAAGAACGTACTATATCGACATAAACTATTCTTAACAACAGCAACATCAATAGCATCAAATTCTCTACTAACCCAAGCTAGTTCAAAACAAAAATTTGAACCAAATAATAGATCATGGACTTCCTCAATAAGGCTTGAAATTCTCTAATCCTGGTAGAAATTGGATTTGATCTGAGAAATAGCTTGTTTGGAGTCTAAAATGATGAACATTCTAGACCAGCCTGAAGAAACAGCCTAAGACGTTATAGCGTTGATGGCTAGAACTTCTCCATGGGTCATAGAAAGGCCCAAACCCGAGAAAAATATTAAGTCTTCCTCACTATTTCAAGCAACAAGACCTAGGGTAAAAACAAAATAGGAAGTAGAATGAGCAACATCACGTGCAAGCCATACGCCTCCATGAGACCTCATGAACCAAGAAAAATGAGGCCTTGGGAGCTTCGATCTGCTCAAATCTGAAGTAGGCAATCCCTCTGCAAGGTATGACTTCTTTGAATATATGAAATCTGTGTAGTTTTTGGATGCAATGAAAGGGTATATGTGCCTTTGAAAGTTGTTTTAAAGATGTGTTAACAGAAAATTCTATAGAGATGACGTGAATGTTCATATTTAAAATCCACGGGAGTTGTGATTGGTATTTTAATTTATAGGGTGTGAATTCCATTTTCTTCCTTCTGTCTCTCACGCGATGACCATTTTTCTTCCATCTTGTTCTATTTGATGGTTCCCTAAGGTTACTGATCCCCTTTTCATTTTCTATTACATGAAAATCGTGAGAGGTGGGTCGAATTGGTTTAATTAAAAAAGAGCAATGATTAATTTAGTTATTTAGTAAGTGCAAGGGCATATATTGTAAAAACTCAAAAGTGCTGGGCTGTAAATATATTTTAGCCTAATAGTTATAATGAAAATAAATATATGGAGAATGGCAATTCGAAAAGGCCCTGGTATAGTGAGTTTCTTGAGTGAATAATGTCTAATCGATGAGTTTAAACTTAAGACTTCGTGTACTTTGGTGTCGAATCAGCAATGAGTCATCGTACTGTCATCACTCAGTCAACATCCACTTCAATAAACTCAGCAGTAGTTTACTACAATATATTTGGGGAGCTTCTTAAGAGAAAATGGGGAAACACAGGTTTTAGATAGAAAAATGGTTAAGGCAGTAAGCAGAACAAAGGACATTATTAAAATTCCCAAGCGCAATATTTGGATGGAGAATCATCTTCGTGTGTAGGGTGCCTCTCCCATCAAATTTATGATGCATGCATGGAGAATGATTATTTAGTGAAACACCATATTATGAATGGACAGTCTACGAGCCTGATTCTAAAACTAGAAATAAACATGCCATTGTTCTTTTCATTTGGATTCTGATTAGTAGCATATTCAAAAGTGATATAATGTCATTTCTTAGTGTTAGTTAATAAAAAAGCGCCTGACGCTGTACCTTTAGGGATACAAGACCATTAGTCTTAAAGGAACAAATTCATCTATTTGTGTTAAAGGACCAAATTCATGTATTTGTGCATTATCGATAAGTGATATACCCTCCAATCATCCATATGAATCTCCAATAGGATGTCTAATTAAAACGAGCTAAAGAGTTAAGAAAAATTGAGTTTAATTCAGTGATTGTATTGAGAGTAATGATAATGACTTACAATATACACACAAGCTAGCCTTTATAAATAGGTAGCAATGAATGAAACAAATAAAATTGGTTTGACAAAAAGACAAAATAGAGGAAAGATAAAGATCACTTTGTGCAATGATCAGCTGAGATGGATTATGATTTAGCCAATCATTGCATTTATGGTTTTCTATTGTAGGAGTTATGATTTAGTGAAGTGCATTGAAGAGGAATCGTTGCTGATGTGGAGTTCATACAGTCAGGGACAACCCTTTACTCATGTTGCCTTGCGTGATTGGATCCTCCAAGATTGGTCATGACATGCAGTATACCATGATTTACGTAGACACTTACAAGAATTAGTGAGCTTCAACACCCCCTCAAGCTTGATGTAACGGGAATGACATGAATCTTTTGTCAAAGGTCATTGAAAGGAGATGGAGCTAGGGGATTGGTGAGTATGTCAACATCTTGGGGTGAAGAGAGAATATACCTGATATCAATGGCCTTGGACAGAACCTTGTCACGAACAAAGTGAACATCAATCTCGATGCACTTTGTTCGAGAATGGAAGACAAGGTTGTGAGCAAGAGAGATAACACTCTGATTATCACACTGGGGTATGGGAGTGGCAACCAGTGGGAGATGAAGTTCCTAAAAAGAGAGGTAAGCCAAACTACACCAGATGTTGCAGAAGCTAAGGCATGATATTCAGACTCAGTGCGGGAATGTGCAACAACAGTTTGCTTTTTAGAGCTCCAACTGAGAAGATTGGTGCCCAAGTAGACACAGTAGCCGCTGGAGGAATTGATATCACCAAGTGAGCTCCCCTATTCTACGTCAGAATAACATGTAAGGACTAGTTTTTCAACAGGAGTGAAGTGGAGATCATAATGTAGTATGCCTTTAATATAACACATAAGACGTTTGCAAGCTGTCCACTGGACAGTTGTTGGGGCAGACATAAATTGACTTAGTTTGTTGACAACAAAAGATAAATCAGGCTGGGTCATGGTTAGGTATTGTAATGAGCCAATTAAACTTATGTATAGAGATGAGGTAGGAAAGGGACTACCAAAGAAGGTGAGTTTGGTGGAGGGTCATATAGAAATAGGCGTGCTCTTGGAATTTATCATGTTGAATCTGTGAAGAATATCCTTGGCATACTTGGTCTGAGTTAGAGTAAGACCTGTTGAGGTCATGCATGCTTCAAAACCAAGGAAGTACTTGGGAGACCCTAACTATTTCAAGGTAAACTTTTGTTGAAGCTTTTGAATGAGTTGAGAGATTGCAGCAGGTTGATTGGCAGTGACCAAGATGTCATCAACATATATTAGGACCAAAACAATTAGACCATTAGATCTATAGAAGAACAATGATGAATCTGAAACTGAATTTTGAAGCCCCAAGACAGAAGAGACCCTTTCAACTTGTCAAACCATACTCTTGGTGCCTGTTTGAGGCCATAAAGAGCTTTGTTCAGCCTGCAAACATGAGAGGACTTGGGGTGGTCTTCAAAATCAGGGGGTTGAAACATGTACACAATTTCTTGAAGTTCTCCGATTAAAAATACATTATTTATGTCAAGTTGATGTATATCCCAGCCAAAGGTGACAGCAAGAGTGATGACAAGTCTAACGTTGCATGGCTTGACCATAAGACTAAAGGTATAAAAGAAATCGATACCTGGTGTTTGTTGAAACTCCTTGGCAACTTAACGAGCTTTATACCCGTTAACAGTCCTATTAGAGTTGTATTTAACTCAAAAATCCATTTGTTGGCAACCACTTTCATATCTAAAGAAATGAGAACTAAGGAAAAGGTATTGTTTTTCATGAGAGTAGGATATTCAGCAAACATGGCAACTTTCCAGTCTAGATTTTGGAGAGCTTCTAAGACAATACCTAGTTCTAGAGGATGACTTAGAGTAGAAGCAAACACCTTAGGTTTGAGGACCCTGTTTTGGACCTGGTGATCATGTGATGAGTAGGTCGTGTAACAGATGGTGGAATTGAGTGTGAAACAACAGATTGGGAAGGAACATGTAAGGGTTGTTGGATTGGATTTTAGTTTTAGAATAAAATTAATGAACCACGAACCCTTTTGTAGGCAGAATATAAAAAATGTTCAAAACAAATATTTAATCGAATTTAATATAAAATCACTCAACGATCATATATATTCAGATAAATGTATTGAGAAAAGATAGAAACAATTTTATACATTTTCTTGTATTGGAGAAATTCTGATTTAGCGGGATCTAATTATTTATCTTGCGTTCTTCATTCTTGAGATTCATTGAACTTCAATTCATATTCACACCAACAACCACCCGTAAGATTTAGAAGTATATTTTGTAAGGATATTGTTAGGAATAGAGTGTGGGCTCTCTAAACAATTGAGGAAGGAAAAATAAATTTTCTTCTTCTCTAATAGTTTTCGTCGGCAACTATAGGGGAGAGAAACTATTTTCTACTCTGAATAATCACACACTATGATTAGGGTTAGGGATGCAACCTTAATGTAATCCTTTATATAATAATTATATGATTTACATATATATACCTCTATATGTTAAATTACCAAAAATTACCTCTCTTGCACTTCAATCTATGATTTTTATATCTCCCCTAGAGTCAAGATTGTGTCCAAATTCATCAATTCAAATTAAAAATTAAATTGATCCCTATCAATTAATTAATTAATTTAATTTATTTACTTATTATCCAATAATTATAAAATAACAAATTAATTAATTTGTACATTAATTTCGCTCATCACTAATTTAGTGATG
This sequence comes from Datisca glomerata, assembly GCA_003255025.1. Classification (NCBI taxonomy): domain Eukaryota; kingdom Viridiplantae; phylum Streptophyta; class Magnoliopsida; order Cucurbitales; family Datiscaceae; genus Datisca; species Datisca glomerata. Next base: position 567,599 of record QANY01010269.1, read on the forward strand.
ATATCCATCACACATGGGTTCGGGAAGCGTACCTGGTCTAAAACATATTTTTGGTCCAACTGGCGTTGTTTTTCATTCATGTCCTTATGTGCTACTTTTGAGACTGAATGAACCTACATAAATAAAGCTATGAGATTTAAATACCCGACTAATTTACCTCCATAAATTTATGACATGTTTAATCCCGACATTGTACGACTCCATTATATGTCTGATGGCGAATCAACTCTTGATTCATGGATGCTACATTTTCTTTTGGTGTAAATAAACATATTCATTACACGGTCCACAAGATATTTTACGATGTTACCCTTCGTGAATATCAGTTTCAAGAGCTAGCTGTAAAATTATTGTTTTACCCCTCTGGTTATTATTTTTTAACTCTTTTATTGATAGTGAATAAGAAAGACATAAGAGATGAAGTGTCTCGTACAATTCACCATGTCTTACTTTAATGATTCATTTCATCGAGTACTTGGCCATGTTTATTTATTCACACACTCATCAATAAAAGCATAATGTGTTATTATTGTTTTTGCAATCTCGTTACGAATTCTATATTTGTGAATTATGTAACTCCAATATAGTTGAATCACGATATCAACAGTCGAGGTTTGCCTGGCAGTTCGAACTCACTCCTTTGGCGAATCAAAGATCACATGTAACTAATTCAAGTTCCGTATTCACCTCAGGATTAAGGTAAATATGAAAATACCTTTAAGGTGTAATAATTATATTTAGAGCTAGATAAATGATTTTACTCTAAACTAATTTATTACTAGTCTATTCAACATGTTCCATAACATGTCTAGGTCAATCGTTAAAGTCTCCACTCATATGTCCCAAGACCGACATCATTTAGTTCAACCTAACAGTCATAATTGGACTCAATTATCTAATCGATCCTAAGACTACGAATAATATTTTGAACAATCTCAGAAGAATTTATCTGGAAGACCATTCAGTCTTTACTCTTATTATGTTGATAATAGTTCTGGGACTTAAGTAAATTATAAACGTACTTTAATTAAAGAAAACCTTCATCATTCATATAATTCAATAATACATAAATGTCAAAGAAATAACTAAATACTGATAAATAATTATTACACCATACTTTATGGACATAATTCCAACAAGGGTTTGGGGGATGCATATCAGGAGACAAAATAGACAATATTAGTAAGAAAAGAATAAGTATGATTAGACAGAGAAATGAGTCATACCTAAAGGAGCTGCTCTTGGAGATGCATTTGAAGAAGGACAAGGTGAAGATGGATTTGCTGCAAAGGTGGAGATAATAGTTGTACCATAGGGTCCCTACATGAGAAAAGGCGCAAAATATACAGGCAAATTGACATTTTGGTGAGACTTAACAGATTGAAAGATGGGGAACTGGTACAAACCATTCTTAAGGACAGCCTACAGGAGGACCTCCTTCGTACTCTTATCCTCCTCAAAACACACATCAGAGTCAAATTCCACAGTTATTGGATTATCAAGTGTTAACTGAGATACACTCATTAGATTCTTAGTAGCAGAGGGCACACAAAGTATTTGATCAAGTGTAAAAGATATGAAATTATTAGCAGTGTTAATGATAGTCTCATCAATATGTGTAATATCTAGATACTCATCATTTCCAACTTAGAGTTTACCTTTACCCTTGTAGTCATTCTTTAGTGATAAGTTGCCAATATCATGAGTGATATGGGTACTTACTGCACTCTCCATGTACTAACAGACATCATCAACTGATGTTGAAGAGAAGATATAGGCTGCATGACTTCACTGGGGGAATTCAGGTTAGCAAAGTTAGAGTTAGAACTCTGAAACTGAGGACCTTGATTGTTAGTTGGCTGGAAGTTATAGTTGAATCTATTGCAACAAGTTGAGGCCTAGTGTCATGACTTGCAACAAATTCTACACGTGGGCCTTGAATTGCTTCTCCCTATGCCTCTACCTCGACTTCTGAATGAACTAGAATTGCCTCTATTTGAGATGAAAAATTTGGCTGAGATTGGTAAGGGCTTCTGGTGAACTATTTGGAGAAATTGGCTACACTGGTTGATGGGTTATGTATGTCAATGGTTCCATAACTATTTAGGTGTTCAAACCTCATTACATGGCTTTGCATCATAAATTAATGCCTCTTGCAAGGACAGTAACTCACTTCTAGAAGTAAGATTAGCCATTACAAGATCGTGTTCATTGCCTAAACCCATACAGTAGCAAGTCATCGTCTAAGAGTTTGCGATTGGAATCTGAGAAGTAAGATTAACCACTACAGGATCATACTCACTGCTTTCATTTTCAAAACATAGTCATTAATACTAAGTGCACATTTACTAACTGTTTGCAATTGGAGCCTGAGTATGAGAGTTCTAGCTTTTGATTGAGTAATGAAGAGCTCCTCGAGGGACCTCTACACTTCGTTCACGGAAGCCATTGCAGATTGAGAGAAAAGCTCTGATACCAACTTAAAATGAGCTAAAGAGTTGAGAAAATTTATGAGTTTAATTCAATGGTTGTATTGGCAGTGATGATAATGATAATGACTAGCAATATACACATAAGCTAGCCTTTATAAATAGACAGCAAAGAATGAAACCAATGAAGACAAAATAGAGGAAAGATAAAAGATCCCTTTGTCCAATGATTGGCTGAGATGGATTATGATTTAGTCAATCATTACATCTATGGTTTTCTATTGTAGGAACTCTGATTGCGTGTTGTGCACTGGAAAGGAATCGTTACCGGCGTGGAGTCCATGTAGACAAGGACAACCTTGAACTTGTATGGCCTTGCGTGATTGGATCCTTGAAGATTGGTCATGCCATGCAATATACCATGCACATTTATGTAGGCGCTTGCAAGGATTAGTGAGCTCAAAACAGTGAGCTTCAACAATTTTCCACTAACATTTTATTCACAGTCACGTGATCATTAAGTGTGTTTGGAAGTTGGAAATTATAAGAGAGAGAGAAAATGATGGTGATAAATTGGGTTTCAATTTTTCATTATCTTTATAGCATGGAAGGAAATTTCTTCATACTTATCTTTACTTTTCTTACTCAAGTGGTTTCCTTATGAATTTTCTGTTTGGCACAGTGCTCACAAAACATGTGTTTAGACATTTTCAATATATAATTAATAAAATTACATGTGTTCTTATGATTATTTTTTTAAATTATTATTGAATAATTTAAATATAAATATCTGAAAATTTCATATTTATTAATGAGACTATGATCTTATATAAGTACCAGAAGATTAAGATGATTGATAATGAATAAAATAGTTCGCAACATATTAAAGTATGAAATCTTTAATGGATGATTGCTCGTATGGTTCACTAAGCATTATGAATGCATGTGATCTAGATTCAGATCATGATATGGATAGATATCTTAGTGAATATACTTTATATAATTAGATTATATAGGACATGACCAATGTTGATTAATATCTTTATTAACTTACTGTTTATGATAAAGATTTAATACACATCAAAATTGATGATTATATGTATATCAGTCTGAATCCTGAGTGGTCATGAACTCCTATGCAAGTCTACTAGATCTTTTGATTCACTCGTTAAGGTTTGTTTGTAAAACAGACTAGTGACTTTTGTTTTAGAGATTCGGTGATATGGATGGTTGAGAACATGATCTTACAAAATTTAGAACCAAAGCTTTCTTAATACATCGTATATTGATTTTCTTAAATGTTAATTCTGGAACTGAATGACTATTGAATTTATAATATGATTATAAATTGACTATTCACTAGTAAATTAATGATACTTAAGGATCAAGAGGTAATTAGAAGGATAAAATGATAATTTTGACCAACTCTAATTTATAAACCAATAATTGGATGACAGAACTACATGAAATGATTATATTAATGGACTAAACGAGAATACTCTGTAAATATATTATGCAATTATCAATAGTGCAATTTCATATTTATAGTAGAGTAGTAATAAAATTAATAAATAAGATTATTTAATTAAAGAGTTTAATTAATAATCTAATTTATTGGAGCTTAGAATTATGGGTACATGGTGCCCAAATCACCTCTGTACTACACAGTTTAGGGCGTGAATATTTCAGGACATGAGAAAATGACTAACTTACAATATGAATTAAATTTCTGCGGCAGATATATAATTATGAGAAAATTATATATAGTTAACTAATTAAGAATAATTTAGAAATTATAATTAAATAATTTTATCGATTAATTTTGTATTGATCGATAAGTGAGATAGAATATTTGATTTATGAAGTTAAATAATATTAAATCATTATGAAATAATGATTTGGTTTGGTTTATCTAATCTATTAATTAACAGATAAGATAATTATTTGAGAGATCAAAAGTTAATTTTGAATTAACTGATATCTAGATATTTATCTTATTCAAATAAATAATAAATTTAGAAATTTTTCACGTAGAAATTAGAATGTCACATGTCAATCACTGATTTTGAATCGGAGATTGACATAGACTATTGTAATGGCACATGACACTACAGTGGACACGTGGCACACTGCAGTGTTGTGTGGCACTACATATAATGACACACTTGTAATTAATTTATTAATTTGTGTTAATCCCTAATCTGATCACTACAAGAAAATGGTTTTCCCCGACGATTTTACGGCGGCGTTTATGCAGATCGTCAGGGAAAAAAGCCGGTCAAACTTAAGGCAACAGTTTTTAAAAACTGCCGCTATACATTGAGGATTCTTGTAAACCGCTGCCGAATGTTTGCAAACAAAAATATTTATAAATTGATTTGAGGCGGCGGTTTAAAGAAGCAGCCGCCAAATGATTAAATATATATATATATATACACACACATATATATTGCCAACGGTTTTTTAGCGTCTTTAGCGGAGGTTCAAAGCTGTCGCTAAAAAAAATACTTAAATCCCTAATTTTTCTTTTCACCCAAACCCGCGCGGAAACACCCTTCTTCTTCTCAAAACGCAGATCAGAACTCAACGATTTCTCCACCGTGATTTTCCGCTGCAAGCTCTTCCACCGTAGCTCCTCCATGATCTACATGTACATACTCGATTCTCTCTCTATCTCGCACATTTTCTCTCTGTCTCCTCTCACATCCCTATCTTCTTTGCATGTCTATCTGTCTCTCGAAGCTTCTCCATCTCCACCACGAGCTCCTCTGTCACTTGAAAGTACTTTGATTTTGATTTTGCACATTTATCGATCGATTTTGATTTTCCATGTTTTGCTTGTGTTTTCTTCCTATCTTTTTTTTTTATTTTGGTTTTGCCGCCCTTGCATTTTCTTCCCCATGCGGCGTTAGTCTACATTGTTCTTGTCAATGATTGAGTGTGCTTCTAGATTTATCTTAGTCATGTGCTTGTTTGGTTAATTTGACAGTGGTAAGGTTTCTACTTCCTTGTGTACTTGATGGTCTGATTGACAGTCGTTTCTCTCTTGTTCTCGCATGATAACAATGCGCGTGATATAATCTTATATATATTAGAGAAATGACATGATTTAAACGTGCCACATTTGATTATGGTGCGATTTGATTGCCAGACATGATTGATTGTACGACATGATTGCGTCCATTTTGTTGCTCTTAAGTATTGTAGTTTGATTCAGGCTTTCATATTGGCATTTTGGTGGGTTGGTTTTGCTGCGTAGAGAGAATACTAATTTTGTTTCTCAAATTACAGGCTCGTAGTCAAACAAATATTGCGGTACGGGCAAAACAAAGTATACATCATTTCTTCAAGAAGGAAAAACTATGCTAAAAAAAGATGAAATTGTACGTAAATATTTTTTCTTATAAGTAATATTTTTGTTTTTACAAAAATATTTTAGATGGCATTAATTCCACATGTAAAACGTGAGAGAGTTAAGCCACACCTCCATAAACTTCAAGATGGTCAAGTTCAACTTCAATCCCAAGTGACGTACCTCATGGAAATGATGCAAGCCCAAAATCCTTCATTCTCATTCCCCGGCGGTGATCATGTATGATTTCTAAGGAATATATACTTTATATAATTATAAATTATGTTTATTCCAACACTAATATTATTTTGTTCATTTTTTATGTGTTTATATTCGAGTGGATGGACTCTGAATCACTAGAATTTTTGTATTGATAGATTCTAAAATTTGATATAGAATGTTTTCTGAAATATGTATTTTTGAAAATTTGGGATGCTTAAAAAGTAGAAAAAATCCTGACCAAAATTTCAATTTATAGCGGCGGTTTTGGAGCCTATAGAGATAGTTTAAAACCGTCGGGAAATATATTTTCTTTTCCTGTTTCTGGGCATTTGGCATCGATGAGCCTTGACTTAGAGATATATATTGATATTATTCTATTGGCCTTAGTGCTGCAACTGCAATCATCGTGTAATTATGTGATTAAAGGTTAATAAAAAAACTCTGTGAGTTTTCCTAATTCTCTCAGAGTTTTGTCTAATAATAGTCATTCTCCAAAATCTTTAGATCTCATGTGTTGAGTATATCTAGAGACATAATTTTTTTTTATTTATTCTACGTGCTCACACACGTCCTAGTGTGTTTGAAGATTAGCTTGAAAAATCTTGATGTGGATCTCACAGTCTATTGTTCGTGAAATTACAAGTTCGTTATTTGCAAGGGGCGCTTGATACACTGTAAGAGGTACACCTCTTACAGTATTTAATGTATAGATATATAATGGATCTAATGCGAAAAAATATTTTTCAATTAAAAAAATTTCATCTTTGAGATCTGCGACGATGCGATCGTTATATATATATATTTAAAACACCACCACGAATTCCACCGCGCATCGCAGCAGATTCTAATATTTTCGTGATCTAAAAGTAGCCTTAATGACATTTGATGTTAAGCAATGGCTTGCCCAATGGTGTTCAGGAATTTTACGTATTTATTTTACGAAGCCATTCATGAAGAGCATGCGACACTCGCATGAAGTTAGTTTAGTTGATAAGATGAGTTATTTTATTTATTGTCAATCTAGATTTGATTCTTATGGGAAGTACTATGATGTTTAATATATCTTAATGCTCTACACCTATGTGGAGGAATGCACCTTTAGGATAAAAAAAACATTAATTGAAGTGCGCGTAAGTTAACCCAAACATCTTACCCATGAATTAAAAAAAATATTGTGACTATGACACACTATCCATTGGATGAGTTTGCAAAATGTATTTAAACAAAAACATGCAAATCATGCATATAGAAAGAACTTCAAAATGAGCTGTCATCATCATAATTTGTGAAAATAAAATAAAAACCTGAAAAAGAGAGAGAGAAATGCAAACCTTAGTGACAGGCATGCACGAACACTTGGTGGATAATTTGTTATGTTAATTATGAAGGGTGGTGAATCTATATTTTTTAATAGTGAATAATTTAGTTAACGAGTGATTTCCAATGATTGACACTTGAACTCTATTAACAATAATGTTATTGACACTGAGCCTAAACTAGCGTTTTAATTGACACTTATTAGTAATTAATGAGAAATTTACTCAATAAAACGAAAACCAAATTAGCATTAGCAATAGATAAATAAGTCATGAATTGGCCAGTTTAATTAATTATCCGAAACCTGATTTTTTTAAGAATAATTTTAGACCGGCTAAGATTTAGACTAATTTTAATTTAACTAGTCTATATACATATGCGATGCGCGCATATTTGAATATATTATATCTGTAGTTATAATTTTCACTTTTTTATTACTATTTTTATTTATTGATGTATTATTATTTAACAAGATTACAGAAAACATCACGTATTCTTTAAAAAAAATAGAAGAGTATATAATAAAAACGTGCTCTAAAAAATCCGACCTCGCCATTGATTTATCAAGACGAAGCTATATATCCCCCTGGTGGGTTCTTTTATTAAGTTGGGTGGAAATAATCAGTCTTGTTCCTCGATGTCACTTTTCCATGCCACCTAAACCCCAAACTTCTCTTTTCTTTCCTGCCCTTTCCCTTCCTTACTGTTCTGTTAGTGGAATACGTCCTATAACTTCTTGTTTGCATCAACTCGAAATGCTACTTGCCTTTAGGTTTCTAAAAGATAGGATAGATGAGAATGTAGCTGTCTTCTTATTGGTAGTCGGAGAGCGGGCAAAGGGGGGTTTGGCTTGAAGATACCAGCCGAGCTAATTGTTTTTAAACTTATAGTCCATGCATACAATGCTGTCAAGCTACGTTCACTGTGTTAGCTCACTGCCATTCTATTTGTTATTTTTCCTTCGGAATATTTTTCAAATATAGCCTCGAGTTATAATAAGTGGGTCCTACATGGAAAAAATGCTAAATAAATTTTTTACCAAAAAGAAAAGTTAAAGCTGTGAAATGAGAGCATTGATTTTTCAATTATAAAGGAGACGGTCTATAGTTTCAGTTATTTCTCTCTCTACATAACTCTCTTTCTCTCTCTACATACTTATAGTTTATTTATTATTTTTCTGATTTTGTCGATTGAATCTCCCGGATGGAACGGAACAAATTAGGGAATTGAAACAGTTGGCATGTTTCATTGAAGGAAGTCATCGCTTCTCCATCCTTCCGCAACCCCGGGACTTCTCAGCTCAGATTTGGGATTCCCCAATCGTTTTCTCTGGTATAAAATTCTCCATTGTAATTTCGCTGAACTTTTTTTATTTTTTTATTTATTTTGGAGTTGTATATGATGCAGGATGTGTATGGAGCTTGTATTTCATTCTCCATTTGCTTTTGAAGATTTGAATTGTCGGGGAATTTTGATTTCCTCGGGAAACACGATGACTAAATTTTGATTTCCTCAGAAAATGCTTCTACATTTGGATTGTGTGTAATCTGCGTCCATAATTCTATATTTACTTCTTAATTGAAGTAGATAGTTAATTAATGCTTTTATCATGGATTTTGAAGGCCTCGAAGTGAACTTTCTTATAAAATGTTAGGTTCATTTTGTTTTGTTTGTAGTTTTGGGCTGAGTGCGGGGGTTTTGTTTTTGGCGGTAGAAATTATGATTGTTGAGTCAGGTTTGTGTAATTAAGCAATTTATGCGGAAGATTAGATAATGGAAAATTTTGTCTGATTATGGTATTTGTTTTTTTTTTCAGGGCTTTTAAAGGAAATTTAACTCGGCCGTTTATATCTGAGATCATTTCCTTACTCATTGAATTTATTGATGTAATTTTGATGCGATTCTGTAAATCAAAGCTGGGACTGAAGCACTTTATCGAAGTTGAGAAAGAAACAACTTTCTCTGTAGCTGTGTTTTTTTCTTCCTACGTACGTGCATCTATTTATCTAGTGAAACACCGTCAATGTTTCACTATCATGGTAGAACTTGATTCGCAAAGCCATGACTTGGACCACACAGAAAGGTTCACTACCAATGGCTGTGCATCCTCGTCCCATCTCTTGGATTGCGGTTTCAGTGGGAGGACTGGCACTGTTCCTAATCTTGGGTTGTTCGGTCTTAGTTTCGTATCCGATTGGCTCCACGGTTCGTGGGTATTTCTATGGAGTTACTAGTTCAGAGAAGCTGGATTTGCCAGTCTCACCCGGGTTTCAAAGTTCTGTTGATCTTCGTTGTAATGGAAATTTAGATGTAGCTAACAAAACTTTACCTTCAGATGAAGATGTAGTTAATAGGAATACCCAATCCGATTCTAATGTTCAAATTCCTTCGACTGATGGAAGTACAGATCTAAGTTATAAGAGTTTATCGCCACAATCCAGTTCAAAAGTATCTACTAATTCAAGCAGTCTATCCATCGCTTCAGAAGTGGAGGGGATGAAAAATCTCACAGCCCCTGTACCAGTAATGTCTTCTGGTGTAACACCAGATAAGGAGGCCAAAGATATTGCTACATCATCCAATGCTACAGAGAATGGTGAAGCTGGCAATTTTGATTTGCTGACTAATTCCAAGTCCGCATATATGACACCAAATAATAACACCAAATCTGAGGCTGCTCGGGATCTATCCCCTCTCCCAAATAATGGTAGCAGCACTCCGTCAGGTGGTGCAGGTAACCTTTCTAAAGTTAAATACTCGCACAGCTCATGTTGTCATTCTTTCGGGGATGATTTTAAGAAAAGATGAATGCTTTGATAAGAATAGTGCATAAATATTATACTTCACCGTGGTTGTATAAATGTGCTTGACTCAAGTCAAGGATTTATTTATTTTTATTATTATTATTTTTTGAAACAGACTCAAGTCAAGGTTATTTACAGCAATAACAAAACAAAGACATTATTATCAGTAGATGGGCCGTTATGGTAGGGATTAGAGGTTTCGTGATACAAATAACTGCCATTATTTGTGGAGGCATAATTCTTACCATTATATTTCTACTTTACGTATGTTATTCCTTGGTTTTGTGTGCGTGTGTGTTCTTCTGTCGCATCTTAAAAGTGGTTATACTTTCTTCCTTTTCCCAACTCATCTCAGACCATTGATTTGGTTATCTACCTGTTTGCTGAAGTGTAGTTTGCTTGTGTACATAATTGCAGTGATTCATTGATTGTCTAGCATAAAAATTTTCAATGCATCGATTTTCTTCTAAAAACATTACTGTCAAATCTGCTGGATTTTGTCCTGCAGAGAAGGGTAGAATCAAGAAAGTAAGCAACGTATTTAGTTAGGCTAATGCTTAAAATGCCAATTGTTACTTAGCATGTCTCTCTCACTGGAGTCAATATCACATCATCTGATAAAATCTCCTATTATCATATTTTCGTTTGAAAGTTTTACATCGGGTCATTCTTTAAGGCTTTGAATCTCTTTTTGTTTTATGGGCTGAATTTCAATGAATATATTCAATTCATGAAAACCCCAAAAACATTTTTCAATAGAAAGTGAAGCACGTGGGTCTTTGGTTCTTAAACCACTCTTTGGTAGTTGGAATCACGCATATTTTTAAATATTATTCTTACCTGGCTTTTACATAGGCTGTGATTTGTACCAAGGGAGTTGGATCCATGATCTCTCAGGACCATTGTATACAAACAATTCATGCCCTGTCCTGACACAGATGCAGAACTGTCAGGGAAATGGGAGACCTGACAAGGACTATGAAAATTGGCGATGGAAGCCCTATCAGTGTGACCTCCCACGATTTGACGCCAAGAAATTTTTGGAGCTGATGAGAGGGAAAACTATAGCATTTATTGGTGACTCGGTTGCTCGAAACCAGATGGAATCATTGCTGTGCATTCTCTGGCAGGTAATTCGTTGCGTTAAATCTTCTTTCAAACATAGTTGAAGACTGTCTACTGAATGGCCATGCACCTCTTACTCCCATTTAGTGGTGAAACTTTGAAACTAACGGGTGTTGGTTATAGTAAATATTTTTGATAAGACGAATCGATGAATATCATACCTATTATCTCCTATTTACATATTTAAGTACTGAGGAGGCAAGGCTTATAGCCAGGTCAATCATAAACTACATTGCTTGCTGTGCTCCGCCTGCCTGCAATTTTTTGCATTTAATAAAATAATGCAAGGGAAAATGCATGTTTGGTCCTCCATGTTTTCTCTAAATCCCAATTTAGTCCATGTAAGTCCAAATTTCCAAATTAAGTCATAAAATAATTTAAATTATTATAATCTAGTCCTTTTGTTAGTCTTAAACTTCGAAGCTTTTATATCCTTATGTTAATTATAAATGTTCATGTTATTAGCAAAACAAGCGATTTTGAGAGTTAATGAAAAGACTTGAATGTAGCGTTTTTAAATTATTCAAGAAATTGATCGAAAAAATTAAATTCACAGTTTGGAGGACCAAAGGTTCATTTTACCCTGCATGTATAACTATTCAGGTGTGATGATCTTGGATTGGTTTATTTTTGGGGCCAACTCTCCCAAGTGTGGCAGATGTGTTTGTTGCTAATCAAACAAAGAAATCTGTTTCTCAAATAGGATTCTATAGATATAGTAAAAATTTGATATTTCAAGTTCTAATCAACTAGCTACAGAGTAAAGCCAATGCTATTTTCCAAATTTCACAACATCTGATTATTAATTTCTTAGTCAATAATGTGGACTAAATTTCAGGTTGAAGCTCCAATAAATCGAGGCAATAAGAAAATGCAGAGATTCTTTTTCAAGTCTACATCTACATCGGTTGTCCGCATATGGTCTTCATGGCTTGTCAAGCAAACATCTGAACCCGTAGATTTTGCTCAAGAGGGTATTGTAAAGCTTCACCTTGATGCTCCTGATGATAACTTCATGCAATACACTCCTAGTTTCAATGTAATCGTTCTTTCCTCTGGTCACTGGTTTGCCAAGCAGTCAGTCTACGTCTTAAACAATGAGATAGTCGGTGGACAGTTGTGGTGGCCTGATAAGTCACGCCCAATGAAGGTTAATAACATTGAAGCATTTGGTATATCTGTTGAGACAATTCTTACAGCTCTTGCTACAAATCCAAATTATACAGGGCTCACCATTGTTCGTTCCTATTCACCTGATCATTACGAAGGTATGTTAAGTTCCGATTTATATATTTATAATCAACTCTTGATACTCATCTTCACATGTAAGCTTGAAGTGTTATTCAATGGGCTTAACAAATGCATGTTGACAATTAATTTTATGGAAAATTCATTTGATATCTCTGCAGTTTGCTTAAGTGACAAACACTACTCTAGTTTGAAAAATGACCCAGACCTCCTTTCATGTTAAGTTATTTCGCAAAAAAATCCAAAATGTTAGATTTCAAACTTACATTGTTTAAATATGTAATACTAAAAATACCCCTAGTTTTTCCCAAATTCTCAAAACGTTAAAATCAATTTTTTTAATATTCAAACCCAAATTCTTGTAACACGAATCAACTCATGTCGGTTTATGTTACAAGTTAGAAAAATGGTTGGCTCAGATCTGTTATAGAGATAATAACGTCTATCACACTTAAGCCAACACATTTTTAATAGAATTGACTTATTGTCATTTTTCAAATTTGAGGGGAGCTTGTGTTATTTAAACAAACTACATGAGTTGTTAGAGTAATTTCCTCTTAATTTTAAATGAAGAAGGAATGTTCGAATTCTCAAAGCCTCCCGCTGTAATAACATGTTAAGTTGCTAATTATTCTAAAAGTTTAAACTATTGGCTCCCCACTCTAATAACATGTTAAGTTGCTAATTGCTAATTATTCTAAAAGTTTAAACAATTGGGTTAAACCAAACTTATATATTCGAATTCTTAACAGGTGGCGCCTGGAATACAGGCGGATCATGCACTGGAAAAGAAAGGCCACTCGGAGCGGGCGAATTGGTGGAAAACGGGTTCACAAAAATAATGCACGAGAAGCAGGTAGCGGGCTTTAACCGTGCAATAGAAAAGGTAGCGGGGCATAGATCAAAGTTAAGGCTGATGGATATAACGGAAGCTTTCGGATACCGACATGATGGGCATCCGGGTCCATATCGAAGTCCTGATCCGAATAAAATAACAAAACGTGGTCCGGACGGTAGACCGCCTCCGCAGGATTGCTTGCATTGGTGTATGCCAGGCCCTGTAGATTCATGGAATGAGTTTGTGCTTGAGATTATAAGGAGAGAATTTGAGAAGCAGATAATTTCATCATGATGATTGTCTTTTGTTCTTGACAATCTCAACTCAATCAGCAGCCTGTCTGGTAATTTGTCCAATTGGAAGGCTAACGAGGATTATTTGTTTCTCATATTGAAGGTTACAACGGCTACATTTTCCTTTTATATTTATTATTGAAATTGTTTTTCGGATATACTATTTATTGTAACACTAGGAGGGTAATAATCTAGTATGTGTATTTAAAATAATTTTTTTATTAATTATCAATATTAAAAGGCTTATTAGAGGAGCTAATTGTTCTATGTAGTTTGTAATACAGTTTGAGTTCAAGTTTTAGTCTACGTTACATGTTGCTTTCCCTCCTTTCAGTCTTAGTCAGTAGTATCTCATGTGTTGCTTATTCTAGTTGAGTTTAATCTCAATGTACTCTTGGACATTACTTTATTGTATTAATCAAAACATTTCTAATATGCTAATATCTGATTAATATTTCTACTATTTTTTTGGTCAAATGGAGGGGTTTGTGAGAATCGAATTCAGGAATAGTTGGGCTACTAATTCTGATTATATTTCAATGATTGTTAACTATTGCGAAACGTTGCATGTTGTCCAATATTTTTTGTGCTACTTGTAACTGCAATCAACTAAAACTTGACGGCTAGAATGCATTATAACGAAAAGTAAAAAGACGGAATTAAGACAAGTACAATTGAAGGGACTAAGACACTTATTTTACCCTTTTCCGACATTTCGTTCAATTTTTAATTCGAACTTATAACGAATTGAATATTTGTGAAAGATATTCAAAATCTTAGTTAAAGACTGATTTTGTTATCTCGTATTTATTTTCAGTGAGAAAATATCAATTGAAATATAAAATTTCTTAAAACAACAAACTGCCTTTTAAACATTTTGTGCCAGGATTTTATTGAAATAATCAAATCACGTCCACAAAATGTCACACCATAGAGAAGAGATCGACAATCACAAGTTTTTTTTTATCCTATTCAGAAAGGGTTTAGAGGAAATGATTTTTAAGCTCATAGAACAAATTATTTGTATATGAAATGGGTTGAAGAGGAAATGATTTTATCTTTTGTTCTTATAAATCATTTGCTTCCATCTATGCAAATCCCACATCAAAAAGATCCTCCGAACCTGAAACATCATTGAAGATCAAAATCTTCATGGATTTGAAAGGCAATAGTTGTGATGAGAGGTTTTGATGCCATTAAATTTGAAGGTAACGGAGTCGAGAAGATTTTAGCATTTAAGGTAACTTTGAAAAATGATCGTCTAAGCAAATCCCACATCAAAAGTTGGAGATCATTTATCGATTTCATATTACCCTTAAATCATTTATCGATTTCATCTATGCAAATCCCACATCAAAAAGATCAAAATCTACTCTCTCTCTCTCTCCTTCTCTCTATTGCTGTCTCTCTCACTCTCACTCTCTGTCTCCCTCTCTCTTGCTCTCTCTCTCTCTCTCTCTCTCTCTCTCTCTCTCTCTTTCTCGTTCTATATCTCTCCCTCCCTCTCTCTTTCTCTCTCCCTCTCTCTCTTTATTGTTCTCTCTTTCTCTCTTGCTCTTTATCTCTCTCTCTCTCGCTCTCTCTCTCTCTCTCCCCCTCTCTCATTCTCTCCCTCTCTCGCTCTTTCTCTATCTTGTTCACTTTCTTTCACTCTCTCCATGTCTCGCACTCCCACCCTCTATCTTGATCTTGATATCTCACTCTCTCTGTCTCTCTCACTCTCTCGATGTCTCTCTCACTCTCGCTCTCTCTCACTCCCTCTCACTCTTACTCACTCCCTCTTTCTCGTTGTGTCTTTCTCTCTCCTTCTCTCTCCCCCACTCCCTCTCTCTACCTCTCTCTCCCCCTCACCCTCTCCCTCTCTCTCTGTCTCCCTATCTCTCTCCCTATCTCTCTCCCTCACTCTCATTCTCTCTCCATATCTCTCTCTCAATCTCTCACTCTCTCTCCGTCTCGCTCACTCTCGCTCTCCCTCACACACTCTCACTCTCTATCTTTATCTTACTCTCTCTCTCACTCTCTATATTTATCTTGCTCTCTCGTTCTCCCTCTCTCTTTCACACACACACACACACACTCTCTCTCTTGCTCTCTCTCCCCCTCCCTCTCCCCCTCTCACTCACTATCTCTCTCTCTCTCTCTCGATCTTGCTCTCTCTCTCTCTCTCTCTCTCTTCTCCATCTCTCTCGCTCTTTCTCTATCTTGTTCACACTCTCTCCCTGTCTCTCAATCTCTCACACACACACACACATACTCTCTCTATCTCTCCTTCTCTCTCACTCTCTCGCTGTCTCCCTCATTCTTTCACTCCTTTTTCACTCTTGATCACTCCCTCTTTCTCGTTGTCTCAATCTCTCTCCCTCTTATTCTTCCCCCCTCTCTCCCTCTTGTTCTCTCTCTCTCTCCCTCCCCCTCTCCCTCTTTGTACCTCTCTCTCCTTGTCTCTCTCCCTCTCTCTCTCTCCTCCATATCTTTATCTCTATCTCTCACTCTCCATCTCTCTCTCCCTCTCTATATCTCTCCCTCTCTCTATCTCTCACTCTTTCTATCTTGCTCTCTCTCTCCCTCCCTATATATCTCTCTCCCCCTCCCCCTCTCTCTCCCCCTCCCCTTCTCTCTCTCTCTCTCTCGCACTCTCCCTCTATCCCTCCATCTCTCTCTCGCACTTTCTCTCTCTCTTGATCTTTCTATCTCATTCACTCACTCTCTCTCTCTCTCTCTCACACTATCGTTGTCTCTCTCGTTGTCTCGCTCTCTCTCTCTCTTTCACTCACTCAATCTCCCTCTCCATCTCGCTCTATTTCTCTCCCCCTCTCAGTCTTGCTCACTCCATCTTTCTCGTTGTCTCTTTCTCTCTCCGTTTTGTTCTCCTCTCTCTATCTCTATCTCCCCCTCTCTCCCCCTTTCCCTCTCTCTACCTCTCTCTCACTCACTCACTCACTCACACACACACTCTCTCTTGTCTCTCTCTCACTTTCTCGTTTTCTCTCTATTTCCCTCCCTCTCACTCTCTCTCTGAGTCTCTCTCTCTTTCTCTCTCCCCCACACTTTCACACTCTCTCTTGCTCTCTCTCTCTCTCACCCACTCACACTCTCTCCCCCTCTCTCACTCACTCACACTCTCTCTCCCTCCTCTCTCTCACCCTCTCTCTTACTCTCTCTCTCTTTATCTAACTCACACACTTTCTCTCTCTCTCCCCCTTTCCCTCTCTATTTATGTCTCTCTACCCCTCTCCCTCTCAACCCCCTCTCCCTATCTCCCTCTATATGGCTCTCTCTCACCCTTTTTTTCATTATCTCTCACTCCCTCTCGCTCGCTCTCTCTCTCTCTCTCTCCGCTCTCTCTCTCTCCGCTCTCTGACTCTCTCTGTCTCGTTCTCTCTCTCTCTCTCTAAGAGGGAAAGAAAGATTGTGAGATAGAAAAAATGAGAGAGAGAGAGAGATCAACAAATAGAGAGAGGGGGGAGAGAGAGGGAGAGAGAGATAGAGAAAGAGAGGGAGAGTGAGAGTGAGGGAGAGAGAATGAGAGTGAGAGAGAGAGGGGGGGGAGAGAATAAGTGACAGGGAGAGAGAGGGAGAGAGAGAGAGAGAGAAAGTAAGAGAGAGAGAAAGAGAGATAGAGAGAGAGAATGAGATAACTAGACAAAATGAGAGAAAGAGAGATAGAGAGAGAGAGAATGAGAGCGAGAGAGAGAGAGGGAGAGGGGTATCGAGTGAGAGAGAGAGGGGGGGAGAGGGGCATCAAGTGAGAGATAGAGAGAGAGAGAGAGGGGGAGATAGATGGAGGAGGGAGGGAGAGAGAGGGAGCGTGAGAAAGATTGAGCAAGAGAGAGAGGGAGAGCGATAGAGATAACATGAGTGAGAGAGTGTGAGAGAAAGAGAGAGTGATGGGGAGATAACTAGACAAAAGGAGAGAGATGGGGGAGGGAGAGCAAGAGAGAAAGAGAGCAAGAGAGAGTGATGGGGAGATAACTAGACAAAAGGAGAGAGAGAGGGAGGGAGAGCAAGAAAGAGAGAGAGAGATATAGAGAAAGAGAGAGGCATATATAACATGAGTGAGAGCGAGACAGAGAGAAAGAGTGAGAGAGAGCGAGCCAGAGAGAAACAGAGAGGGGGAGAGACAAAGCGAGATAGAAATAGAGGGTGACATAGATAGAGAGAATGAGTAAGAGAGAGAGAACGAGAGATAGTGTGTGAGAGAGGGGGAGAAAGAATGAGAGAGGGGGTAGAGAGGGAGAGAGAAAAAAAAGAAAGAAAGAACAACATAGAGAGAAAGAGAGAGATGGAGGGAGGGAGAGAGCAAGAGAAAGAAAGTGAGAAAGATTGAGCAAGAGAGAGAGCGTAAGAGAGAGAGCGAGAGAGTGTGAGAGAGATAAAGAGATAGAGAGAGAGAGCGAGAGAGATAGCATGAGAGAGGGGGTGAAAGAGAGAGGTGGAGAGAGAGAGAGAGAGCGAGATAGAGAGAGTGAGAGGGAGTAAGAGAGAGAGAGAGAGGGAGAGAGAGAGATTACGAGAGAGAGAGGAGCAAGATAGAGAGCAATATAGAGAGACTGAGAGATAGAGAGAGGGAGAGAGAGATGGAGAGTGACAGAGAGATATAGAGAGAGAATGAGAGAGAGGGAGAGAGACGGGGAGAGAGAGCAATAGATAAATATAAAGAGAGGGGAAGAAAGAGAGAGATAGGGAGGGAGGGGGATAGGAAGAGGGAGAGAGAGACAGAGAAAAAGAAAAAATAAGAGAGAGGTAATTTGAGGGAGACGAAGAGATAGGGGAGAGAGTGGGGGAGAGGGAGAGAGAGAGAGCATGAGAGAGTGAGAGAAAGAGAGAGAGTAGGAGAGAGATTGAGGGAGAGAGAATGCGAGAGAGAGAGAGACAAAGAGAGAGACATATGGAGGGAGGGAGGGAGAGATAGAAAGCAAGAGACATAGAGCGTGAGTAAGATTGAGGGAGATGGAGATCATGAGAGATAGAGAGAGTGCGAGAGGTAGAGAGTGAGAGAGTGTGTGTGTATGTGTGTGTGAGTGAGAGATAGAGTGAGAGAGAGTGTGACAAAGATAACATGAAAGAGAGAGCTAGACAGTGAAATAAAGATAGGGAGAAAGTAAGAGAGAGGGAGAAAGAGTGAGTAAGATAAGGGGAGAGATAGGGGAGACGAAGAGAGAGATTGAGAGAGACAATGGGAGAGATGGGGGAGACGAAGAGAGAGATAGAGAGAGAAAATGAGAGAGGGGGTGAGAGAGATGAATAGAAAGAATGAGAGAGAGACGAGATAGATAGAGAGTGAGAGCTTGTGGTGAAAGAGAGAGAGGGAGTAAGCGAGAGTGGGAGTAAGAGAGAGAGGGAGAGAATGAAAGAGAGAGAGAGGGAGAGAGAATGAGAGAGAAAGTGGAAGAGAAATAGGGAGAGAGACATAGATGGAGAGAGTGGGAGGGTGAGAGTGAGAAAAAGTGACATAGGGAGAGAATGAGTAAGAGAGAGATGGAGAGAGAGCGAAAGATAGATTGAGAGAGAGAGTGAGAGAGAGAGAAGGGCAGAGAGGGAGTGAGAGATGGAGAGGGAGGGAGTATGATAAAGAAAGAGATAATAAGAGAGAGAGTGAGGGAGATAGAGAGAGCAAGAGAGAGAGAGCGTGAGATATATTGAGCAAGAGAGAGCATAAGAGAGAGAGAGCGAGAGAGTGGGAGAGAGAAGGAGAGAGAGAGTGAGAAAGATGACGTGAGAGAGGGAGTGAAAGAGAAAGGGCGAGAGAGAGTGAGAAATGGAGAGAGAGTAAGAGAGAAAGAGAGTAAGAGAGATAGGGAGAGATAATGAGAGAGAGAGGGAGAGGGAGAGAGAGTTTGTGTGTGAGAGAGAGTGTGTGTGTGTGTGTGTGACAGAGGTAGAGAGGGAGCTAGGGGGAGAGTAAGAGAGATAGAGAGAATGAGAGAGAGGGGGAGAGAGGGGAAGAGAGAGAACGAGAAAGAGATAGAGTGTGTGAGAGAGAAAGAGTTGGAGGGAGAGAAAAAGCATGACAGAGAGGGAGAGAGAACAAGGGAGAGCGAGAGAGAGAGATATGGATAGAGAAATAGAGAATGCGAGAGAGGGATACAGAGAGAGGTAGAGAAAGTGAAAAAGAGAGAGATAGATAAAGTGAGAGAGCGAGAGATAGAGATAGAGATGGAGGGAGAGAATGAGAGAGAGGGAGAGAGGGAGAGAAAGTGAGAGAGAGATAGAGATGGAGGGAGAGAGGGAGAGAGAGTGTGTGAGAAAGATTGAGCGAGAGAAAAAACGAGAGAGTGAGAGAGAGAGAGAGAGTCATAACATGAGAGGAGTGAAAGAGAAATGGGGGAGAGGCAGAGAGAGTGAGAGAAAGAGAGAGGGGGGAGAGCGAGTGAGAGTGAGAGAGGGAGAGAGTGAGAGAGAGGGTGAGAGAGAGTGAGTGGGAGAGAGTGAGTGACAGAGAGAGAGTGTGTGGGTGGGAGAGATAAATAAAGAGAGGGAGGGAGAGGGAGAGAGATAGTGAGAGAAAGTGAAAGAGATAGGGGGAGAGAAAGAGAGAATGAGAGAGAGGGGGGAGAGAGAAAAGTAAGAGAGAGGGGGGAGAGAGAATGAGAGAGAGGGGCAGAGAGGGATAGATAGATGGAGAGAGAGGGGGAGTGTGAGAAAGAAAGAGATAACAATAGGGAGAGAGGGATAGAGGGAGAGAGAGAGATGGAATGAGGGTGGGAGGGAGGGAGAGGGAGAGAGAGCGAGAGAGTGAAAGAGAGAAGGGGATAGAAAGAGAAAGAGAGGGTGAGAGAAGGAGTGAAAGAGAAATGGGGAGAGCGAGAGTGAGATAAAGATAGAGTAAGAGAGAAATGGAGTAAGAGAGAGAGAGTGAATGTGAGAGAAAGAGAGAGTGACAGAGGTTGAGAGGGACCGTGTGGAGAGAGTAAGAGAGAGAGAGAGATTGAGAGAGAGAGGGATATAGGGACAGAACAAGAAAGAGATAAAGTAAGATAGAGAGATTGAGAGAGAGAGGGATAGAGGGACAGAACAAGAAAGAGATAAAGTAAGAGAGAGAGAGAGATTGAGGGAGAGAAACAGAAAGAGAGAGAGCGTGAGAAAGAGAGAGAGAACAAGTGTGAGCTAGATAGAAAGAGATATATGGAGAAACAGAGAGAGAGAATGCGATAGAGGGAGAGATATATATAAATAGAGAGAGAGCAAGAGTGAGGGGGAGAGAAAGTGAGTGAGAGAGAGAGAGAGAAATAAAGAGAGAGATTGAGGGAGAGAGCGTGAGAGAGATTGAACAAGAGAGAGAGCATAAGAGAGAGAGAGAGCATAAGAGAGAGAAAGCGTATGTGATAGAGAGAAACACACACACACACAGAGAGATGGGGGGAGAGAGTGAGAGAGAGAGTGACAGAGAGAGAGAAAGAGGGTGGAGAGGGAGAGAAAGACTAAGAGAGAGAATGAGAAAGAGAGAGAGCAAGAGAGGGAGGGAGGGACAAAGAGAGAAAGATAGAGAGTGAGTGAGAGACGGGGAGAGAGAGAGAGAGCGAGATAAAGAGAGTGAAAGAGAGTGAGAGAGAGGGAGAGTAAGAAAGAGAGGGAGAGAGCGAGAGAGATGAGATGGAGAGAGAATGAGAGAGATAGAGAGGGGGGAGATAGAGAGAGGGGGAGATAGTGTGTGAGAAAATAAGAGAGAACAAGAGAGAGAAGGAGGGAGAGAGAGGATGTAAGAGAGAGAGAGAGATAGGGGGAGAGAGAATGAGAGAGAGCAGAAGATAATGAGGGGGAGAGAGAGACGGGGAGAGAAGGAGAGAGATAGAGAGAGTGTGTGACAGAGATAGAGATAAGGAGTAAGAGAGAGATGGAGAGAGATTGATTGAGAAAGAGAGAGTCAGAGAAAATGAGAGAGAGTGACAAAGAGGGAGAGAGATGAAGAGAGAGAGTGTATGTGAGAAAGAAAGAGAGAATAAGAGAGATAGATAGAGAGTGAGATGGAGGGAGGGAGAGAGAGAAAAAGAGAGCGAGCACGGGAAAAATTGAGCAAGAGAGAGAGAGCGATAGAGAGGGGGGATAATGAGAAACATGAAGATAGTGAAACAGAGTGAGCAAGATAGAGAAATAGCTAGAGGGGGAGAGACAGAGGGAAAGAGAGAGCGAGAGAAAGTGTGTGAGAGAGAAAGAAAGAGAGAGAGAGGGAGGGAGAGAGAGAAAGAGAGAGAGAAAGAGAGCGAGAGAGATAACATGAGAAAGGGAGTGAAAGAGTAAGGGGAAGAGAGAGAGAGAGCGAGAGAGAGGGAGAATGAGATAGATAGAGAGAGAGAGAATGTGAGAGAGAGTAAGAGATAGAGAGAGTTTGTGTACGATACAGAGAGAGAAAGAGAGTGACAGAGGTAGATAAGGAGATGGGGGATAGGGAGTAAGAGAGAGAGGGGAAAAGAAATATAGAGAATGAGAGAGAGAGAGAGAGCGAGAAAGAGAAAGAGAGCGAGAAAGAGAGAGAGAGAGAGGGAGAGAGGGAGAGAGAGAGAGTAAGAGAGGGCAAGCATGAGAGAGAGAGCAGAAGAGAGAGGGAGCATGAGAGAGAGATGTAAAGAGAAAGATAATGTGAGATAGGGAGAGGGGGATGCAGAGAGAGAGAGATGGAGAGAAAGTGAGATAGAGAGAAAGAGAGAGTGGGAGAGCCAGAGCGAGAGAGAGAACGAGAGAAAGAGAGATAATGGGAGAGAGAGAGAGAAATAGACAGTTGAAGGGAGGGAGGGAGAGAGAGGGCAATAGAGAGAGGACATAAAAGAGAGAGGGTGAGCGAGAGAGAGTGAGAGATAGAGATAACATGAGAGAGAAAGAGATAGAGAGAGGGAAATAGTAAGAGAGAGGGAGAGAGAAAGAGAGTTTGAGAGAGAGTTAGAGATAATGAGAGAGAGGGGGGAGTAAGAGAGAGGGAGAGATAGAGAATACGAGAGAGGGAGAGAGGGAGAGAGGGGGAGACAGAGGGAGAGAGAGTGAGAAAGATAGAGAGACAGGGGGAGAGAGAGATGGAGGGAGAGAGAGAGAGCAAGAGGGAGAGCGTGAGAAAGATTGAGCAAGAGAGAGAGCATAAGAGAGCGAGAGCGAGAGAGAAAGAGCGAGAGAGAGTGTGTGTGTGTGAGAGAGAGAGAGAAAGAGACAGAGAGACATAGATAACCTGAGAGAGAGGGGGGGAAATAGCATGAGAGAGCGGGAGAGAGAGTAAGTGAGAGAAAGGGAGAGAGATGGAGTAAGAGTGAGGGAGAGAGCGAGAGAGAGAGAGTGAGAGGGAGAGAGGGGGAAAAAGCATGATAGAGCAGGAGAGAGAGGAGAGAGAGTGAGAGAGAGGGAGACAGAGAGAGAGTGGGTGAGTGAAAGAGAGAGAGTGACAGAGGTAGAGAGGGAGAGGGGGAGAGACAAAGAGAGAGGGGGGGAGAGAGAGTTGGGGAGATTGGAGGAGAGAGAGCGAGAGAGAGAGAGAGATAAAAATAGAGAGAGAGAGGAAGAGAGAGAGGAATAGAGAGAGAAAGTGAGTTAGAGAGAGAGAAAGAGAGAGTGTGTGAGAACGAGAAAGCGGGATAGAGCAAGAAAGAGAGAGATAGACAGATAGAGAATGATAGAGAGAGTTGAGAGAAAGAGAGATGGGGGATAGAGAGAGAGCAAGAGAGATATGGCATGATAGAGAGAGAGAGAGAGAGAGAGAGAGAGAGATAGCGAGAGATGAAGAGAGAAATAGTGTGAGGGAAAGAGAGGGAGAGAGGGAGGCGGGGGAGAGAGAGCGAGAAAGAGAGAGGGAGGAGGAGAGAGGCGGAGAGAGAGAGGGGGAGAGAGAGAGGCGGAGAGAGAGATAGAGAGAAAGAGAGGGAGAGGGAGATAATGAGAAAGAGAGAGAGAGATTGAG
Organism: Datisca glomerata; assembly: GCA_003255025.1. NCBI lineage: Eukaryota > Viridiplantae > Streptophyta > Magnoliopsida > Cucurbitales > Datiscaceae > Datisca > Datisca glomerata. Next base: position 591,104 of record QANY01010269.1, read on the forward strand.
ATATAAAGAGAGTAAGAGAGGGGGGAGATAGAAGGATCAAGATAAAGAGTGAGAGCGAGAGACTGGGAGAGAGAGAAAGAGAGTGCGTGAGATAGAGAAAGAAAGTGAGAGAGGGACACGGGGAGGGAGACAATGAGTGAGAGAGATAGGAAGGGACATGGAGATAGAGAGAGAGAGATAGTGAGAGAAAAATGGGGAGTAGGAGAGAGGGAGAGAGATAGAGCAACATACAGAGAAAGAGGGAGAGGGAAGGAGAGAGTGTGAGAGAGGGAGGCGAAGAGAGAAAGAGAGAGAAATGGATGGAGAGAAGCAGCAAGAGAGAGAGCATGAGAGAGAGAGAGCAAGGGTGAGCTAGAAAGAAAGAGAGATATGGAGAAAGAGAGAGAGAATGCGAGAGAGGGAGAGAAAAGGATATATAGAGAGAGAGCGAGAGTGCGGGGGAGAGAAAATGAGAGAGAGAGAGAGAAAGAGAGAGATGGAGGGAGAGAGGGAGAGAGGGAGAGAGCGTGAGAAAGATTGAGCAAGAGAGAGAGAGCATAAGATAGAGAGTGAGAGAGAGAGAGAGTGCGATAGAGAGAAACACACACACACACACAGAGATGGGGAGAGGGAGAGAGAGTGACAGAGAGAGATAGTGAGGGGGAGAGATAGATATTGATAGAGGGAAAGAGGGAAAGAGAGAGAGAGAGAGAGGGAAAGTGAGAGAGAGGGGGGAGGGAGAGAAAGAGGGGGAGAGAGGGAGAGAAAGACTAAGAGAGAGAGAGAGAAAGAGAGAGAATAAGAGAGGGAGGGAGGGAGGGGGAGAGAGAAAGACAGGGAGTGAGAAAGAGACGGGGAGAGAGAGCGCGAGATAAAGAGAGTGAAAGAGAGTGTGAGAGAGAGGGAGTAAGACAGAGAGGGAGAGAGCGAGAGAGATGAGATGGAGAGAGAATGAGAGAGGTAGAGAGGGGGAGATAGAGAGAGACGGGGGAGATAGAGAGAGGGGGGGAGAGGGTGTGTGAGAAAATAAGAGAGAAAAAGAGAGAGAGAGGGAGGGAGAGAGAGAAAGAGAGAGAGGGAGAGAGAGGGAGTAAGAGAGAGAGAGATATGGGGAGAAAGAATGAGAGAGTAGAAGACAGAGAGGGCGAGAGGGAGACGGAGAGAGAAAGGGGGAGAGAAGGAGAGAGACAGAGAGAGTGACATAGATAGAGATAAGGAGTAAGAGAGAGATGGAGAGAGAGATTGAGAAAGAGAGAGTCAGAGAAAATGAGAGAGAGGGACAGGGATGGAGAGAGATGAAGAGAGTGAGTGTGTATGTGAGAAAGAAAGAGAGAATAAGAGAGAAAGAGAGAGAGAGATGGATGGAGGGAGACAAAGAGAGAAAAAGATAGAGAGAGCAGGAAAGATTGATAGAGAGAGGATAGAGATGGAGGGAGAGAGAATGAGAGAGTGTGAAAGAGGGAGGCAGAGAGAGAAAGAGAGAGATAAGATAGAGATATAGAGATAATGAGAGAGAGAGAGAGAGTTAGTATGTGAGATAAAAAGAGAGTAAGAGAAAGAGAGGGAAAGAGAAAGAGAGCGATAGAGACATAGAGAGTGAGTGGGAGAGAGTGAGTGGGAGAGAGAATGAAAGAGAGGGATAGAGAATGAGATAGAGTGTGATAGAGATGGAGAAAGAAAGAGAGAGGGGGGAGGGAGAATGAGAGAGAGCGAAAGAGTGACAGTGAGAGAGCAATAGACAAAGATAAAGAGAGAGGGGGGGGGGAGAAAGAGAGAGATAGGGGAGAGGGGTATGAAGAGGGAGAGAGGGACAAAAAGAGAGAGTGAGGGAGAGAGAGAGGGGGAGACGGAGAAGGAGATAGAGATAGATAGATAGATAGATAGAGAGAGAGAGAGAGAGCGTGAAAGAGAGAGTATGAAGTTTTTAGCATTTAAGGGTAACTTTGAAAAATGATCGTCTAAGCAAATCCCACATTAGAATTTGGAAATCATTTATCAATTTCACATTCCCTTAGTGCGAAGTCATTCAACTATTTGACATTTCCTATATGGGATAATGAAGATGTTGTTGTGTTTATTACTGTGTTGTATTTTTTTCGCCAATTGAATTATTTGAGGAGAAAACTGGTAGATATGTAGGAGGTCATGGCACAAACTCGTATGATGATAATACAACTATAATGTTTACTAGTGCACGTGGACTTGAAGTACGTGATAATGCAACGAATCCATACAATTGAACTTATCCTACAGTCTATGTTGATGCATCTGATCCCCCGACACATGAAAATGCACATACTCTTGTTGTTCATGTGAATCCATCTCGCCCTCCATGTATCATCTTCTTAGGAGATATATGAAGAGGTGGAAGCTTGTAATGCTCACATTGTCGAAGATGGTCAGGCTCAAGATGATGACAATGGTGTGAACCCTTCATTTGAAATACTTCAACATGAACCCTTCTAGAGAATCGCAATATAACAAAGACACATGTCAGACTATCTCTCCTCTCGTTTGCTTTGATATAGTGGAATTTCGTCGACCTGATTGTGTTTTAAGACACTTTGGTATGATTCAACATGTACTAGAGCCATGAGATACCAAATGGCGGTTGCATGATATTGAATTGAGGGGAAAACATGATTATATTGAGGCGTCCAATATCATGCATACATTCAGAGATGGTTTGAGCATAGAATGTAAATCGGTGGGGGAAGTGGATGGAGATGGATCTGATAACTCATACATGTAAATGTATCAAAATAATCACACGACGATATACAAATCAACATGGAGCCTTATACGACTTAATGGTGTTTTCTAAAAATTTATTGTAAACTTTTTTATCCATGCTCACGGACTACTTGTACAAAATCAACAACTTGATACTAGATGAATCATCTTAGATAATGCGTAAGATTATTAATGTTTTGTGGGATAACAATGCAGGCAATATGACAAGCAAATGAGGCTTAGCAAGCTTCATTGTCTAGAAGACAATCATTGCCTACCCAATCTCAAAGAAGTTAGCTAAGTTCTCAAAAGGCTAAATAATGATTACATGTCTCAACAAGAACCATACACACCGTTAGACTTTTATACATTTAAAGATGAGTCAGTGACTCAAGTTTCTTCCACTTCCAAACCATTTCGTCAAGCTCAATCACGTATAAGATGAGCTGTAGCTCCAGGAGAGGTACAAAGTGTGCCTGAAACTTTGAAGACGCGTCTATCGTGGAAGACACACCTGTTGTGGCTAATAAAAGTATGAATGATTAAGAATATATTAATGAATAAGGTATACAAGTGACACAATTACAAACTTATGAATGACATCCTAGAAAATTAAAAAATGACCACCATATGAAACATGATTGTTATTCTTTGATAAATTAGTCTCAGTGTGTGTGAGACATTATTAATGTTCCTTTTAGAAGCTAATATAAATAATGTATTTTTAATGTTCTTTTTAATCATATTTTGTTACATTGTGTTACGAGATTTGTCAAAAATGCAAGTAACCTATTATTTTATGATTTTGGATATAAGACATGTTTGTAAAATGTTCGGTTGCTATATTTTATAAATATTATATTTTTACGCATCTGCAGGTTGCCATGTGGTGTTGATTTTCATTGTTGCAGTGTCGAAAGATGTATTGAAATTGTCTCATCAAAAGATGATTTCATTATAGAATTAGAGTCGTCCTCTCAAAAGATGATTTCATTATAGAATTAGAGTCGTCCTCTCAAAAGATGATTTCATTATAGAATTAGAGTCGTCCTCTCAAAAGATGATTTCATTATAGAATTAGAGTCGTCCTCTCAAAAGATGATTTCATTATAGAATTAGAGTCGTCCTCTCAAAAGATGATTTCATTATAGAATTAGAGTCGTCCTCTCAAAAGATGATTTCATTATAGAATTAGAGTCGTCCTCTCAAAAGATGATTTCATTATAGAATTAGAGTCGTCCTCTCAAAAGATGATTTCATTATAGAATTAGAGTCGTCCTCTCAAAAGATGATTTCATTATAGAATTAGAGTCGTCCTCTCAAAAGATGATTTCATTATAGAATTAGAGTCGTCCTCTCAAAAGATGATTTCATTATAGAATTAGAGTCGTCCTCTCAAAAGATGATTTCATTATAGAATTAGAGTCGTCCTCTCAAAAGATGATTTCATTATAGAATTAGAGTCGTCCTCTCAAAAGATGATTTCATTATAGAATTAGAGTCGTCCTCTCAAAAGATGATTTCATTATAGAATTAGAGTCGTCCTCTCAAAAGATGATTTCATTATAGAATTAGAGTCGTCCTCTCAAAAGATGATTTCATTATAGAATTAGAGTCGTCCTCTCAAAAGATGATTTCATTATAGAATTAGAGTCGTCCTCTCAAAAGATGATTTCATTATAGAATTAGAGTCGTCCTCTCAAAAGATGATTTCATTATAGAATTAGAGTCGTCCTCTCAAAAGATGATTTCATTATAGAATTAGAGTCGTCCTCTCAAAAGATGATTTCATTATAGAATTAGAGTCGTCCTCTCAAAAGATGATTTCATTATAGAATTAGAGTCGTCCTCTCAAAAGATGATTTCATTATAGAATTAGAGTCGTCCTCTCAAAAGATGATTTCATTATAGAATTAGAGTCGTCCTCTCAAAAGATGATTTCATTATAGAATTAGAGTCGTCCTCTCAAAAGATGATTTCATTATAGAATTAGAGTCGTCCTCTCAAAAGATGATTTCATTATAGAATTAGAGTCGTCCTCTCAAAAGATGATTTCATTATAGAATTAGAGTCGTCCTCTCAAAAGATGATTTCATTATAGAATTAGAGTCGTCCTCTCAAAAGATGATTTCATTATAGAATTAGAGTCGTCCTCTCAAAAGATGATTTCATTATAGAATTAGAGTCGTCCTCTCAAAAGATGATTTCATTATAGAATTAGAGTCGTCCTCTCAAAAGATGATTTCATTATAGAATTAGAGTCGTCCTCTCAAAAGATGATTTCATTATAGAATTAGAGTCGTCCTCTCAAAAGATGATTTCATTATAGAATTAGAGTCGTCCTCTCAAAAGATGATTTCATTATAGAATTAGAGTCGTCCTCTCAAAAGATGATTTCATTATAGAATTAGAGTCGTCCTCTCAAAAGATGATTTCATTATAGAATTAGAGTCGTCCTCTCAAAAGATGATTTCATTATAGAATTAGAGTCGTCCTCTCAAAAGATGATTTCATTATAGAATTAGAGTCGTCCTCTCAAAAGATGATTTCATTATAGAATTAGAGTCGTCCTCTCAAAAGATGATTTCATTATAGAATTAGAGTCGTCCTCTCAAAAGATGATTTCATTATAGAATTAGAGTCGTCCTCTCAAAAGATGATTTCATTATAGAATTAGAGTCGTCCTCTCAAAAGATGATTTCATTATAGAATTAGAGTCGTCCTCTCAAAAGATGATTTCATTATAGAATTAGAGTCGTCCTCTCAAAAGATGATTTCATTATAGAATTAGAGTCGTCCTCTCAAAAGATGATTTCGCTATAGGATTAGAGTCGTCCTCTCAAAAGATGATTTCACTTTATAACAAAAACTATTTTATGAAAAGACGATTTTGATCTGAGAGATTTTCATATTTTCAAAAGATGTGGAAGAATTCATCTTTTGAAAGACACGTTTATCTAATAAAAAAATATCTTCTAAAAAGATGATTTTCAAGCTTGCAAAAATTACATTAATTTCAAAATATTTTTCAAAACAATCATATTTTCAGATTAAAAAAAATCCTTATTAGTGTCAAAACTCCGGAGTGGTAGACGAGAGAATTACTACGGTCCACAAAAGACTGAAAGAAATAAGGAGCAAACTAAAGTAAAATAATCAAAGAAAAAATAACAAATAGAAGAAATAGAAATAAAAATAAAAAAGAACTAATAAATAGGAGGAAAATGACATGGAAACATTAGATGGCCATGCCATTTTAATTTGCCGTTGAGGTGCCAACTGTATAAGAAGTTAACTGTCTGTCTGCTTTTGTTGATAAAGTAGTGTCATATACGAAATGTCTAGATTAAAACATTATTGAAACTATACATAGATCCCTCTGTAAACATCGACGGTCATGATCATCTTAAATTTTAATATATGTGTTAAGATGATAAGATAATTTTTTTTATTTTATCAAGATTAAAACAGTGAAATCGAAGAGTATCTTAATCCGGTCTACATTCAGATTTTTTAAAGTTCAGAATCTAAATCAAAACTAACACTACTGTAAAAATATATTTTTGCATTGTTTTATTATCATGGCCGTTTTTCTTACGCATGGATGTGTGGAGTTTGGGATAAATGCCACGAGCAATTTTTTATTTTATTTTATCAAAGATGAAAAGCCCTTTTTAGTTCAATTAGTTAAGCAAACTATTTTAAGTTCATTTCCTACGCTATAATGTAATGGAAGTAATATAATGTAATGAAAATATAATGGTAAGTTCATTATAAATACTCATTTTTGTTTTTAGATACTAGTTTGTGTTGCTTGAAAATGAAACAATTTTTTACATCAAATTCTCTTTCCTTTATCTTCTTTTTCATTTAATCTTCATTCCATTCTTAATTCACATTTTCTCATTATTTTTTCTATAGATCATCTCCTCCTTCCTATACTTTATTTTTTTTTACATTTTTCATCAGTATTTTCATTTCATTATTTTGAACCAAATGTTACCTTAGTTTATTAAGGTAATACATTATCTTTTATCATTCTCCATACATTTTTATACGATCGTATAATCTTTTCTTCGACAATTTTATAAAATATCATTCTGAATCTTAATGACGTAGTTATGTGAAAGTTAGTGGGGTCACATGACTCCACTAAATCTTTTTTTTTATTCTAGTAAATTTTAGATTTGATTGATTTGACCTCTTTGAAATTAATTGTAAATAAATTTGTGATCCTACTCAAATTTTCAAATTATAAAATTTCTATTTAGTTTTCATTATAATATATATTTGTGTTATAAATTTAACCCCCTCTTATCCTCCAAAACTCTAAACACCCCCCTCTCTCCCCTTTTTTGTATTCTCAAACACCTCATGTCTTTTATTCATTGAATTACTCATGTGATTTAAGGAATTTGATTATTTTGGCACGACCATTTACCAGTCTAACTAAAATTTTGATAATTAAATGGATTTAAAACTTTGATGGGCCAAATCGAAAAATAACTTTATAATTGGATTTTTATATTTTTTTAAAAATTAATAAAATCAATTACTTTTAAAAGTAATTAGAAAAATGATTTTTGACACGTGAGAAAACTTACTTCTTAAAAAAATTGAGATTAGGTGTTATGACATCTCTTATGTGACGATACATAGCCAAAAAACGACACATGAAACTCGACTCTTGAAAACTCGGGTTTTTATCCTTAAATTCTTACCCGTCCACCTCACCCTTAATTTCTTAAAATTCCTAGAAGCCCTAACATTTTCTACAACAACCATCTCTCTCTCATTTTAGTTTGAGTAATTTCTGAGTTTAATGTGATTTTTAAAATAAATTCTAGAAATAAGGTAGTTTTGAAACTAATTCTAAAAATAAGATGAAAATGACCATTTGTCGGAATGCGTCTTTTGTAAAGACGACTTCCAGTTGGTAAAAAACGTCTTTACAAAAGACGCCTTCAGTGCAGAAGCTCCCACCTACATACAAAAATCATCAACACAACCTGCATATAAAAATCACCCATGCCTAACACAATCTGCATACAAAAATCATCCATGCCTAACACAACCTGCATACAAAAATCATCCATCTGCAGAATATTTTATGACTTTATCATACATTCTCAATGAACAAAATACATTTTTAACAAATTTTATGACTTTACATTTTATATTATTCTACAAAAATCTAAATACAAAAAATATAAATCAATCACATTCCACACGGTAGTCGTCTTCTCATTCTTCTTGGACGTCTTTCATATGTTTGTAGTTGAGTCATTTGTGATGGACCTTCCTCCATAATAGTTACTGCTACACTTTCTCCATCCACAATATGTGGGTCTTCATCCATAATAGGAGTATCTTCCACAATAGGTGAGTTTCGGACACGTATTCTACCACCTCCTCCAGGAGCACTAGCTCGTCCTCTTCTACGCCGTTGAGGTTGATGAAATAATTCAAAGTTAATAAGTACAATTTCATAATATATCAACCCATTCATAAATAAAATCGTACAAATTAAGAGTTTAAACATCGTATAATGGAGAAAATGCATCTAAAATTTGAGAACCCAAAATACATGAAAATCTAGGGTTTGAGAGAGATTAAAGAGAGATATTACAAAATTGATGACATATATCCATACAACATTCATAAAAAATGAATAATTTCAAGATTTGAAGAACAAATTTAAGAGATTAAAGAAGTTAGAAATATATCTAGGGTTTGAAGAGTTTTTGCTAGTAATTTGAGAGTTGAGAATTTTTTTTTATGAATGAGACTGTCATAAGAGTGAGAGGGTGTGATGCCGACGAAATGACAGTAAACTCCGGCCACAATCAACGACGAACGGTGATGGGCTGAGGGATTTTTGTTCGTGAAATGGTACCCTACTTTCTGTCTGTATTACGAGACTATAAAGGTATCGTTTTAGCTGTACATTTTCATGTTATTTTTAAAATTTATTTTAAAAATATTATATTTTTATTATTTTTTTCCTAGCTCGCCTCGCACCAGTTTTCTTTTCAACCCTTCAACGCAAACCGTACGGTACAGTCAACTAGGAGGGGATTTTCAGTATCCTTCAAGATTAGTTTTGGTTTTGTCTTCATTGATTCACTGTGCTTAATTCTTAGAATTGCGTTTCAAATAAGATTTTTGAAATTTTCTATTTCTATTCTTTCAATTTTGGTGAAGAAATCTTGATTCTGAATAAGGATTTTTTTTTTGTTTAATGGGCTTAACATTTATCCTTCGGAGGCTTAATTAATTGAATGTTAAAATGAAAAGTGTTACTTTGTTTTATGTTTTTATTATACAACTAGTGAGTGACTTTGGAGGTGAGAAAAATGATTTTGTTGGTTGTGCGCGTAATTCTCCGACTAGATCTCGAAGATTTTATGGAGATTGAATAAATTTACAGTGGCCAGATAAATTTAGAGTGATCATGAAGCAACATGTGTCTCCTGATTTGAACTCGTGATCTGAGATGAACAAACTCTTACACCTACATGATCATTTACGCCGCTGACCTCATGATTTTTTTTATTTTTACTTGTGAGGGAACTCTCATCTTCGAGGAGCGAGTTTAATTATAGAGATGACTTTTCTTCTGCCACTATGGAACTTACCCTTAGGGGACGTGAACATAATTGAAATTGCGTTTTCAAGAGACAATTTTTGACACAATAAAAACTGTATCATTTTTTTAATAACTTTCAAAACTGTATCATTTTAATAATATAAGAAAAACATTACACTATAAAAACCACTTTATAATTGAAGTACCTAATAAAAATGATTTGTTTCTAAACTTTGATTTGAAATTCAATTAGTATTGCTGTAAAACAATCACTATCAGTAATCTTAATTAATAATAAACTAAGGAAAATATTCATAAACTAAAGAAAAGGAAAAAGAAAAGAAATCCTTAACAAGCGCTCTTCAACGGTTGCATTTTCTTCTAACGGCTCTCTTTCTTTCAGAAAAGTTCATTTTTGCAATTCAAAGCCCCCCAAGAAGCGCGATTTCCTTTCGCGCAACCAATTCCTGATTGAATGATCCTTTTCTACGAAAATATCATAGTCTTCACTACGACTGAGGACGACAGTTTTGAGACGGGAAATTATTCAGAAATCGCTCGTTCAGGTTTGTCGAAGAACTCCAATTCCCATTCCCTCGAGTTTTCTCCCATTTTCCGGCAAGGTCTCCTTTGGCTTCCAAGAAAATTCGGGAATAGAAGCAAACTTGCATATCGAAATTCTTCATTAAAATCATAACATTTTCTTTTCTTGGCCCATTTTGATAATTTTTGGATTTTCGATTTTATTACTATCAAGTTCTGTTTCTAGGCCGTTTAAAATATTTCTTTGGATTCTGCTGGTTAGTTAGCGATTTTCGGTACTTCTAGGCTATCATAGATATTAATAGTGAACTACATTGAGCTAAATTCTGCTACAAGCCTCCAACTTCTCTGTCTAGAAAATTGATGGAAGGTGATTATCATTTGTGTGGACCGTAGTTGGGATAGTAGAGGCTTGAAATTGTTTTAAGCATAAGTTGGGGTGAGTTTAGTGGGAAGCATATATCAACTCTGCATTTTCCCAATAGGTTTGTGAGACATCGGATAAGTGCAACTATTTTGGAAAGCATGAAATGGAATTTGCGCTTAATAGGTGATGATCAATATTGTAATGTATTTCAAATGCTCAGATGTCCTTGCCCTCCGACGATTCCAGATGGAACTTTTATTGCCTCATCAATAAAAGAAAGTTGTGGTTTTCATCTTGTAGAGTGCCATTGGGGAGTGGAGTATTTATCGCACATCCCAATTTTTGAGTGATATGCGGCGAGGAACTGACTAGAAGCTTTTTTGGAATAGGCCCTGTCCCATAGCTTTTCACTTAGGGGATTTGCACCTGAAATTGTTGTGTCTCTTGTCATTATTCCATTTCTTTTAGTGTATTTTAAGTACTGGAAAATGGAAAAATGTCATTTTGATGTCACAGTCCTTCTAAGCAGTACTTTTGCTAGCAAGTAGGAAGAACAAATCTTATTTATTCTTTTAGATCTGGTAAACCCTGAATGATATGTCTAAGGAATGCTTTTAGTTATATCCTATGCTTTAATTAGCCTTGAGATAATCTGAATAGAAGGGCTTCAGGATGTTGTTCAACAAGTAGCTACAAGTGAGTAATATTGACTTCTATTATCTGTTTCGAAAATGCTTAATGTAGCATTGATCATGTAACTGACTTATGTGTGCCTGAAAAAGAATGTTTTTATTTTCAAATAATAATTCTTTCCTCATTATCTACTTACTACCTTTATTTTGGAAACTGGAGGATGGGGAAGCCATTATATTGCTAAAGAATAGTTTGAAAAAAAGAGTTGAAATGAAAATATTATTACCACTTTGTAAATGTTGAATTACTTTTGCATAAATCGCATTTCAATATTATAATTGGCATGCATGTACTAGTACAAATGTGTTGGATGATTTGTATTTTTTACAATATTACATGCTAAATCTTCAGGTACACAAGTTCAATATGTCCAATGTCAAAAGTAATTTGCGACTGGAAAAAGCGTGCGGATCATTTCTTTATGAACTTCAGGTCTTTCTTGTACTCAAAATATATGCCTTCTCGATTTCCTTTTATAGTTTCCAACTGCTATCTCCTTGAAAAATTTTGTTAACTTTTCAGGTGTACACTCTTCACTAAACATAATTCTAAACTTTTCCTAATACTTTCAAATGTCAGAAAATTTGGGATGAAGTAGGTGAATCCGTGGCTGAAAGGGACCAAATGTTGTTTGAGCTTGAACAAGACTGTCTAGATGTTTATAGAAGAAAAGTAGATCAAGCAAATCGGTCTAGAGCTCAGCTGCGTCAGGCAATTGCCGATTCCGAAGCAGAGCTTGCAGCAATATGTTCTGCAATGGGGGAGAGACCATTACATATCAGACAGGTGAGGAGCAGCCTTTACAAAATCTAGCAGAGTTAGTGCTTTAGGACTCAAGATAATGCTTGGAAGAGGTTTGAAAGTTTTGATGGACTCATTTAAACCCTGGAAAGTGAAACTATTGTGAAGTCGTGAATATTTTGAAGGACACTCTTATTTTTGAAGTTTTATAGGTTTAAGAATTGTCGTAGCTGTTAATTGATTGTGATTCTCAGCCTTTAATAGGAATTTGTGATTGTTAAGGAAGAATTTAGGAATAATGTCTATTTATACATCTCGAAGACGAAGAATTTGTAAACAATTTTTTTATTTTGGTGTAGATTGATTGATCACTTTGGTAATTTCAAATACACATTTTCTGTTCTTTTGCAAATTGTTGATGAAGTTCCTTTTCCAGCCTGATCAAAATGATGGAGGCTTGAAGGAAGAGCTTCGACTAATTCTTCCGGAACTGGACGAAATGAGGAAGAGGAAGTTAGATAGGAGAAATGAATTCTTAGAAATCCTAGGACAGATACAGATTATTTCAAAAGAGATTTATGGATCAGAATACATTTTGTCAAAGGTGGATGTGGATGAAACCGATTTATCACTGAGGAAGCTGGAAGAAATGTACAAACAGCTAAATGCTCTACAGAAGGAGAAGGTTTATTATTCCCCCATGTATAATATGATAATATCAGTGCTCCTCAATCTCTTTTACTTAGATGTACTCCATCTCTCAATTATTTCTTTTGAACAGATTGATCGACTGAAGCTGGTTCAGGACCATCAATTTACTTTGAGCACACTTTGTTCGGTTCTTGGCATGAAATTCAAGCAGACAATTAGTGAAATCCATCCTACTTTTGGTAGTTCCGAAGAACCTATGGATATAACTAGTGCTGCAATTGATCAGTTGACAGCTGAAATAAAAAAATTGCGAGAGATCAAATTGCAGAGAATGCAGCGGGTACACATTTATTTTAGCAACCTTTTAATTCGCACCCACCTGTTGCTCTCTGTTGTAAACACTCTGCTCTGACAGCTCCAAGATCTTGCAACTACTATGTTGGAGCTGTGGAATTTAATGGACACACCGACTGAAGAGCAACAGCAGTTTCAGAATGTTACCTGTAATATAGCTGCTTCAGAACATGAAATAACTGAACCAAATAGTCTATCTATTGATTCGATTAATAATGTGAGTAAAGAATGGATCATTTTTGTTACATGCCTCGAGCATAGGAACTCCTTAAATAAGTGGGTTTCCTTACAAGAGAATTTATTATGCAGGTTGAAGAAGAAGTTTCTCGCCTGGAAGAGTTGAAATCAAGTAAAATGAAAGAACTTCTTCTGAAGAAGAGGTTAGAGCTAGAGGAGATCTGTAGGAAGACACATTTGGTGCCAGAAGAAGATTTTTTTGCAAAGGAAGATGCTATTGAAGCTATAGAATCCGGTAACCTTATTATACAGTTTATAGATAATAAAAAATGCAATATGTCTCACTCATTGTACACCATTAGCATCCACATCCTCCTCCATATTCGTTTTCTCAATTCCAACATTATTCATCATCATATTGATATGTCAATATGCACATCATCTTTTTCGATAAAGGATCTATGGACCCAGCTTGCGTTCTAGAAAAGATTGAGCTTGAGATTGCTAAGGTTAAAGAGGAAGCTTTTTCCAGGAAAGAAATTCTTGAAAAAGTTGAAAAGTGGTTGGCTGCATGCGATGAAGAGTGCTGGCTTGAGGAGTATAATAGGGTTAAGTTTTTCCATGATCTCATTTGTTAACTTTTGATATTTTTGTTACTGCATCCTCATCGCTTTTGGTGTCTCTTCAGGATGAAAACCGATATAATGCTGTAAGAGGTGCTCATCTCACTTACAAGCGTGCTGAGAAAGCTCGGTCTCTGGTTAATAAGCTCCCAGGTAAACACTCTGGATATTTGTGGAAGACTCCAATCTAAGAAATGCATCACATTCAAATTTATAAGACTAGTAAAAAAGTTCAATTCAATTTCTTAGGATTTAATAAATTTTTACTGCTTAGATATTGTGTTTATAAGTTCTTGTTCTGAGGAAGAAGCAAAAAGAGAATAGTTCCCTTCTACTAAGATGGATCCGTTTAATTAAACTGGTTTCTCTAAAATTGCCATGAGGGACTACAGGGATGGTAGACGCATTGGCTTCAAAAACCATGTCATGGGAGAAGGAGAGAGGCACTGAGTTCAACTATGATGGGGTAAGTAATTGGATCTTCTAAGACACTAGTTTTGTTATTTTCATAATTTCTTATGCTATGTGAAATCATTTTAGGTTCGCCTTCTCTCTATGCTCGAGGAATATGTAATATTAAGGCAAGAGAAAGAGCAAGAGCGTCGCAGACAGAGGGTATGACCTTTTACTAATATGGATTAAAACAGACTTTTGGACCTGATAAGGCATCATGGTTTTCGCATTATCATTCACCTAATAGTGTCATATGGAAAATATAACTGCACAAAACCAGTTTGTGCATAATGCTTTCTCTTCTGAATTTAGGAACAGAAAAAACTTCAGGGGCAACTAATTGCAGAACGAGAGACACTTTATGGATCAAAACCGAGCCCCTCAAAGACACACAGTGTAAAAAAGGCTCCGAGAATGTCAACTGGAGGCACAAGCAGTAGAAGACTTTCCCTTGGAGGAGCAATGCTTTCGAAGCTTGATCAACTTCACTCCACCAAAGCCACACCTTATTCACGACCTGCCAGGAAAGGTGACCAAAGTTTTCACCAGGATGAAGCATTTGGTGCTTCACCATCTGGTATGTTTCTTTTACCTTTTAAGTATTCCTAAAGTGAATTTTTCATGTTAAAGATAACTTTGGACAGTGAGACACTCGTTGTTCACCTTTCAATTGGAAAACAATTGAACTAATCTCTCGCTGTTTCTCGCAACATTTTAGGCAAAATTTGGATTATTTCTTCCGTCAGAATATATCTCATGATGATCTTGTTCAGTATACCACCTGATAACAAGCCTAACTTATCATTGTGATTGTATAAGAATAAGAAGCTTGGATATTACGGTGCTTTGCGAAAGCAATTTGACTAGTCTCTCATCATCTCATTGATGATCTTGTTCAGTATACCACTTGAAAGCAAGCCTAACTGGTCATTGTGATTGTATAAAACTAAGAAGCTTGGATATTAAGGTGCTTTAAATACTTAGCTGAAACTGAGACTAAGGTTTTCACTAGATAATTGCACTGATATTAAGGCCTATTTTCTGTTTGACTGAAGTAGTTTAGTGTACTAGTGTGTTGTTCTTTTCTGTTCGTGTTTGTTCAGAGAACATTAGTATTGTGCATATCATAACGTTTTAAATTTCTAAATTTTCTTTGTAGTTAATTCTCTTTTTCCAGATACGACAGACACAGACGCTTATTCTACAGATGCTCATGAAATAGAGTCATCTATGATTCGGAAGCCGTTCTCACCTATTTCATCCACCTTGCAACAACCGAAAGCAAACAAGACAAACTCAACTGATGATCCAAAGATCATACGCTTTGAGACATTGCCAAAAGCAATTCCAGCTACCGATAACTCTCCATTCACCACTACTACTTCAAAGATTAATTCTTTTGTTGCAGACGAAGAGAACATGACTCCAAAGGCTTCAATGCAAACGGCTATGACTCCTGCACACGACACCGAAGAAGATGTTCCCGAAGGGATTGAATATTCATTCGAGGAAAGAAGAGTCGGTTTCGTGCTTCCCATAACACAAACGATATCAATGATTCAAGTTTGATATTACAGCTTCTTCCAAACAAATTTACATTGCCTTTTCTTTTGAAGTCAATTTCAATTGGCTTTTGTGATTGTGTACATAGTTTACGAGCTACAAACTATGTATGATGCAGTTAAAATAACAACTCACTATCGAACCATTGATAATCACTCATGTCATGATCTAATAGCGTAAAAAATTTCGAGTCTGATACATTGATGGCATTATATGATGACTCACTTAGCTTATTGATTAAAGATTGCACCAAGTAATTACGATGTATGTAGAATTATGTTAAATGACCTATACTAGAAGTTTTATTTGATTTTTATTTCTGACAAAATTACCATAGGTATGAGATTGGAGGTACAGATGACTCTAACACACAATCTCATGAATGTTGGTAACGGTCTATGTTAATTCATCTCATCATATTTGTCAGACAAACGCATTGATGGTCTATCTTATTTCCAATTCACAATTGTTAGAGTTACATCCATTCTGAAGTGACATTTATGTTTTGAGCTTATTTGTCTTTTACTTCTTATAAACTAATGAGATAGTTGATTTCACTTTCATCATGAGAGTCTCAAACCATAACTTCTAAGATCTAATTTTAAAGTTGTACTAAGAACTGTCAAATCACACCCATTCATTTAATAGATCCTACATTTAATAAGATTCACTTAGAATCGTCATAGATAGAATTCCGTGATGCTTCTTGTGCAAGATCTTTGATCACATAAATCATACAATTCAACCCAATAAGGCTTCCCTGATTTATTTGTTTCAAACTAGGTACTAGCATGTCTTTCGCTCCGCCAATGAGGCTGCCTGGCTGCGCACAGGCTGGTGCTTCAGTGGTAGATTGTTGTCAATGGTGAGATGATACCCCTGTAACCCTGTTCTAGCTGATCTTATTGTTTCTGATTCTTAGTCTATGTTATTTGCTTGTTCTAGCATGTTGGAGTACAGTGGCATGAACAGTAAATTAGATAAATTAGAGAGGTGATTGTTAGGAAATTAAGTTTCAATGGTCAACTTTAATCTAACTGAAAAGACAAAAGAAGGGTTGTCAGTAGGTGGGAAAATGGCATTGCTCCAACGTTAGCTTTACAGCTTTGAATTATTTTCTTTTTTATTTCTTTACTTTAAAATAATCCTTTTAATTCAATAAATACTGATTTAAAATTAAAAAGTTATTTTTCTTTTCCCAATTTTCTACTTCTTTAATATTTTCCAATTAGTATCTCTTCCATTTATTAATTCACCTTTATTAAATTTCCAAGACGGACTTCAACCCTTTTCTTAACCAGAATTTATACTTTGATTTTTGCAATTAGAATAATAATTATTTATTAGTTTTCTCCATTTTTATTCCTTATTTTTGTTTTTTAAATTTAATTTTCCTACTTTATTTATTTCTCTTCCTTTTCCTGGAAAACCCTAAATTCATCAGTTGAAAAAAAAAATTCTACGATCACCCATAAAATTTTGTATTTTTTTCCATGTAATTCTGAGTTGTTCTTGTTCATTCTTAGTGAAATTACTTGCATCAGAACTGAAGCTCTGTGTATTCTTTGTAATGGAGAGTTAGGCTGCATAACCGTGTCTGATACAGAGCAAAACCAGTGTGAAAATTTGTAGTATTTTGATTCTTTTGATCATTTGTATCCAACTAGGTTTTGAGAGTTAGATTTGTTTTTTGGGTTTATCAACGTGAGATTCTCTGCTCCATTTTTAAAATTTTTATTTTTTTATTTTTTTGGATTCCTCTGCTTTCTGTTCTTCATTCTCCTCTTCACTGTTCAAATTTTGTGGTATTTGAGAAAAGAAATTTGTAGTCGGTATGGTTTAGGGGTTTTGTAGTTGTTTTACCGGTATAGACTTTTATTTCTGCAAATATTTACCTTTAAACATGGAGGAGAATGCGGGTTCTGGGTTTGCAGTGAGGGTTGATGAACCACCAGGGAGCTACCGGGTTGGCCCAATACCCGAAAATCAAAGCGCAATGTCTGTGCCTGCAATGGCGGCAGTTGCGGTACCGGCATCAGCTGCTGCTACACCACCTGTAAGTGCTGCAGCACCCGGTACGGAAGGGAAGAAGAAGAGGGGGAGACCCAGAAAATACGGTCCAGATGGAAAGGCAGCTTCGGCGGCATTGTCACCCATGCCCATTTCTTCGTCAATTCCACTGACCGGAGAATTTTCAGCTTGGAAGCGGGGTAGAGGACGGCCTCTGGAGTCAATCAAGAAGTCGCACAAATTTGAATATGTGACACCAGGTAATGAATTTCCACTTCTTCAATTTTCGTGATTTTGAAGTTTCAGTTATTGTTTATTTTACTATTATATAAGAGAGAAGTTTCTGTAGCTATAATAACTTAAGGATTATAAGGAAGCTTTACAGCAGAGTATAAAAGGATGTATGTTGGATTATTAAGAGGGTCTGCCTAGTGGACCCTTATCTCGGATTCCATTTCAGATCTGAGGTTAAAAGTGGAATCTAGTGAGTTTCTGCTTAAATGGAGGAAAAAGTTTATTCTCTGGTTGGAATATAGTTCTTCTTGTCTGTTGTGAGGGGAAGATTTGTACAGGATAACGAGGGAAAGAGAGTGACATTGACAGAGTTGCCAGCTGGTAATCTGGCTTTTCAAGTGAAGTTTCACTATTTCTGTATGCCTCCACGACGACGAGAGGAAAAAAAACAAGAAAAACAAATGTTGGTGCTGAAATATATCCGTCCGGAAATTGAAGTGTTGTAATTTGGTTATAATATCTCAAGAACTGCTGAAAATTTCTATTTCTAATAGTAAAAAAATTGTTTATTACATCTGAACTGCTGAAAGTTTCTATTTGTTGCATGAGGTAGAATAAAAACATATATGAAGGAAAAAAATGCTAGGAAGTTTGAAAGAGTGGACTATTCTTTTAGTCCTATACCACAGTTATATCTGTATTTAGCTTGTATACTCTGTTTTTCTTTTAGTGAATAACGCTCTTCTTTATCAGTAAGTAAAATGGAAAAGCAAATAAGAAAAAAAGGAAGTAGGGAAATAATTGTAAAAATGAAGATAAGGTGATTATCAATAGAGAGCAATCTTTTACTGAAAAAAAATGGTGAGCAAAATGCAGGAATGAGGTCAGAAATCTGTTCTTGTCGGAAGAGATGCTTCTAAAATTGACATAATTAGAACATTCTTAAGTAACTATATATATATATATATTTAAAAATTTCAACTTTATTTCCCCTTAATCCCACACCGAATCAATGGTAATTCAATCTTAGCATTGCACCATGTGTGTAAAGTAAAGAAATAAAGCATAACGAGAAAGGATCAACAGCGATCCAAATGATCTTATTCATAAGACAAATGTCGATATTAAATAGTATTTTGATATCAATTCACTAATCTATTTTGAATTGATTCTTTTCCTGTAGTAAGACAAATATCAAGATAATTTTCAACTAGGGAGAAAATAGTTACTCAAATGACAATGGAGTTTATCTTGTACAAAAGAGAAATTTGTAAGTTTGTTGAATATTATGCATGTTATTGGAATATTTTAGTTCCTTATAATTTGTCTGATTTTGTATAGATTCATTTTGTGTCAATATTGTTGTTTGCTAACTATGGACTTGAAACTTTCTGCTTCCTCTTACAAAAAAGATTTTGCTTTGACTTATTGGTTTTCCTACATCAGGTTGAGAGTTGATCGTATAATTGTTTATTACATTTTCATTTTGTGAACTTTGCACATAGTTTTTCTTGCACAAAATATTTAAGTTTATTTGGTAAACTTAAAAAGAGAGGCTTCACTTTATTTTGTTATCAACCCTTCCAAATTTTATTTTGTAGGTGAGAAAATTGCATACTTCGTTGGCGCAAATTTCACACCCCATGTGATAATTGTAAATGCTGGTGAGGTATGTCTGGTAAAATATGTGCAGTAAAGCTGTCAGGCCCTTTACTGCCATTCTAATTGGTTTGGAATAATAATAGTAAGATGGAGTTTTAAGAACTAATGACTTTTCTTCTATTAAAAAACAACAAATGAGTTGATATATTCCCACTTTTTTCTTCAGCTTGTGTTTATGAAACTCTGTATGTGTTTTAAACTGTCAGTTTTTGCAATCTTCTTCGTATAAAAAACTGTTAATAGATTTAACAGTTTGTGTTTTCCTTCTAACAAAAAAAACTTGTTAGTTTGTGCTGAAACTTTTAAGATCACTTCATTAGGATGTCTGTTAGGATTTACCTCCTTAGTCATTAATCAGAGCAATGCACAAAAAAAGAACATGATTTAAGAAGCACTAATATTGGAAGATGGTTAATCATATCTTCTCATTTTTGTTGCACTTCACAGATTCAAAAGAGAAAGCAAGTGCTTATCTAATGATTGTTAATGATAAAAGAATTTTGGATTTATGACACTACATGTTCTGTATCTCCAATGTTTCTTCTGGTTGTTGAAGGATATTACCATGAAGATTATGTCCTTCTCACAACAAGGATCCCGAGCTATTTGCATACTTTCTGCAAATGGTACGATTTCAAATGTTACTCTTCGGCAGCCTACTTCATCTGGCGGAACTTTAACATATGAGGTGTGACAACAATTACTTTTTAGATCTGATACTTTTTTAGATTGCTGGATTAGTAAGTAGTATGATATTGTAACTCCTATATTTTATTTATTTCTTATTAAGACATTAGGTTTTTGTAGTACGTTTTATTTGGATTCTTCGTCAGTTTTGATCTTTCATCACCTTTCAGTGATATATAAATTAAAAAAGAAAGACACCGAAGTGAGATTGTACAAATATAGTGGCCTAATAAACTGTACTTCAATTCCACAAGACCACGCATATAAAAGCTAAAACAATTTAAGGGGCCTTGATATTCGATGCCAAGATTACTTACTCTAGAAGAAATTTCTTATGCATTCAGTTTTATGTTTCAATTCAACTACCCCATAGCCCCTCATTGTAGTCCATTAACTATCAATGTTACGATGAATTTTGGAATCACAGATTATGTCTCACATCAGTTTCTCAGTTTTTATGTTCAACTCCCGGGACTTGTATGCATATTAGTTACATGTTACTTAATCTGCAGATTACATAAAGTACATTCTGATGCAAGTCAATGCAAAAATGTTCTGAAAAATATTTGATCAGATTCCGGGATCTAGTAATTTAAATTACCTAACTTTTATGATCGAGGCTGAGTTTTGTGAACCTGAAAGTGCAGCTCACTCTCCATGTTCTTTTTTTCGAGCTATCTTGGTGACTGTGTTCTAACTCATGATTGCTCTTCAGGAACAAATACGAACCACCTCAAATTTTTATTTTTCCCTTTTCAAACTGTGGATTCGTCCCTTCCCATGTCGATGATACTACTTTGTTCTTGTTGTCAGTATGTAAGAGATTTACGTAGTAGTACTGTTTGAACCACATTTTTGGGTTCTGTTGGTCGTTTGCTTTTTCATACCGAACACCTCATGTCTCTGTTATTAGAAAATTAATTTTCTGTTGTATGGTGAAAATTGTACATGTAAATCCCACTTTTTGAACAGAATGGTCAATACCTTATCTCTCAGGAGATGATAAGGCTTTTTGGTTGTTTTGGCAGGGGCATTTTGAGATACTATCATTATCTGGTTCCTTTATGCCGACCGAAAATGCAGGAACAAAGAGCAGATCTGGTGGAATGAGTGTCTCTTTGGCTGGCCCAGATGGTCGAGTAATGGGTGGAGGGCTTGCTGGTCTTTTGGTTGCTGCCGGTCCTGTTCAGGTAACCTCGTTTCCTTGGAAGAATATAAAGTTGAAAAGCTTAGCCCGATCACTCCTTAAAACCTAGGTATTAAGGAGAGGGGTACTAGAACTTTATAACTAGCACAGAATGGGCAAGTCTAGGCGATGTGTGACAACATTCCAACATATAATACAAATTAATGAAAGATAAAAAAATGTCCATTCATTCATTTTTTATCCTTTTGTTGAAGAGTGAAAAAACATAATAGAGGAGAAACAACAAGAAATTCAACTCCGGTCGGTGCTCCTTGTAAACATAGAAAATTCTCTCTGTATTCTTATCAGTGAAAGAATTCTTGCTTTTATTTATAAGTCAATATATATCGGGTTGCACTTGGATATGTATCGGATGTATGTTTGGAGAGAGGTTTGTTAGTTTAAATTTAGGGTAAATTACATTTACTTCCCCTGTAGTTTGTCTTAATTACACGAATATCCCTTCTAATTTTAAAATTTACATGGACACCCTTTTAGTTTTATTTTTTCTACAAATAAGTTTAGACAAAAAATTTCCTCACAAAATACCTTTCACATCTTGCCTTTTTTTTTGTAAGAAATTCACACTTTTATTTGTCATGTTCTAATTTCATCTGGTTTATACTGATAAAAAAAAATTCATCTGGTTTATATGCTATAATTGGTATATATATATATATCTCAGTATATGAAAATGTATCCAAAACATGTTTTTCTGTGTTTTTACGGAAATTCATAGTAGTTCGATCAAGAAATAGCGAGATATCTGAAGAAAGACATTTTTTGACCTTTCCTAAAGGTAATGGAGCTCTGTGTAATAATTGAAACCAAAATGTGGTGTCCGTGTAATTAAATGAAACTACATGAGAAGTTGATGTAATTTATCCTTGAATTTACCTATTGTCGGGTTTATTTGAATCATACTTTTTCTTTAATAAAAAAACAAAAGCAGAAGAGATTTTTCTGATACTTGCTTTGTGTTCACTAGGTTGTGGTGGGGAGTTTTCTACCAGGTCACCAACAGGAAAATAAGCCAAAGAAGCACAGAATTGATTTTACATCAACAGTTATCACTCCCCAAATTACTAATCTCAATGGTGAAAGTATGAAAGGAGTCTATGGTGGAATAAAGCCCATTGTCACACCTGCTTCTTACCTTGAAGAAAATCCAGCTTCTCAAAATCACATGCCTACCTCCTTTAGAGCCCCCTCTGTCGATAATAAATCATCTTTTCCTGTAGACGAGCTGAGGGGTCCCATCCAATCGAACTGTGAGGTTTTGTGTTAATCGTCCTTTAACTATGCATTTATGTTTTGATTATTCCTCTGATTTAATCATACTCTTAGGTTCGCCCAACCTTGTCTTACACCAACATAAACGAGATGATTTATGGCGTTTTTAACCCATTTTTATGATCGTTCTCGTTAGGTAACAGGTTCTAGGTAGGACTTCTAATCATTAGGTTTCTTCACTACCGCTGTAACAACGTAGATGCCCAGTTGAAGTGTTGCCACGTTGATGTTATATCACCACTAGTATGTGATGTTGAGGATTCCTCACTCTTTAATGTACCATATAATTATGTCACGATGACGGACTGTCTCACTTGTGAGTGTACTAACTAGTGTTATGTGAACAAAGATGTTCCCGTGTTTTTGTAATCATGGATAGATGGGATTTGTATGTAATGAGTTTGAATGATGAGTTATTTTAGTAATTAAGTCTTTCGGCTTGCCTACAGCTCTCGTTTTACAAGAATGAGCTTGTCCAATCATGCTATCTCATACTTGCTTTGGAGCAAGTTGTGTTCCTCATTTCGGGTCTGTCACAGATCTAAGTTGAACTGTGTTTATCATGCAAATATAAGTATGGTACTTCTAGACGGCCATGGCGGACCCAAAAGACTGCTTTTAGTAATTAATTATGACCGTTTTGATTGTACGAGTATCCAAATTATGAAATATCATTGTGCCGATATGAACAATCTAATATATTTATAATCAATGGGAAATAAAACTTCTTGACACATCTGGACTTGTTTGCATTTGTATCCTCTATCATCAAGCTTATGGCACTCAGAAAAAGATAGTAAGTAGATTTAATCCCAACAAATAACTATGAAGATTCAAAATCATGTCAATAATGTATTAAATAAAATCAAGTTTTAACATTGAACCGACTGCTCGTTGGTCTAGAATATCTTTTAATATAATTCATATGCTTGCCTTCATAATCTCCTTCCATATATTTTCTTTATTAAAAAAATTAAGCCTTTTTCTTGAACTTTTAAGAAATTGAATTCTCATTTTTTATCCCGACATTAGCTTTAAATATAGTATAATCCATTCATGTTAGAAAGAGTACATCATGTCAAATTCATACATAATTTTGGGTGATCGAAATTTCTTCCTCCTGACAATGGCTGGCTACTTGCTCTCACTCTACGACCACAATAGTGCATCATCTCGGTTGGTAGTAAATATGATTTCTATTATTGAGGGCTGACCATTATCAGCATTATCCTCAGTGATTGTGAATCAACTTACCGAATCCGCTCGTGGTGTAGATAATCTAGTTGTAGGCTTGGAAACCGATCCTTACGCCTCGATAGCCTCGCCTGCTGCTTTATCATTTGACTCTTTTGGCTCTTTCTATTACCTCTTCCTGCTTTAAATTATTCAAGTATCGTACATGTCATTTCTAGCTCTTACAAGATGCATCTAAACGGACTCAAAAAGTTTAAAGGCTTCACCTAATATATTGAATACACCCCAAAAGTAAAATCACGTCTACCGTGGATGACAATGCAAGTTCTAGCTATCCAGCGCTCACACAGCCAGAAAACAAAAGAAAAGGAGGAAACAAAACAGGACACTCATAACGAAGGCATGATAACATTTTGTTATATTTCAAAACAAGAATGTACGTACTTATCCAAACAACCCATCTTTTAGAGAGATTTACATAGGTCTCGTCCATGGCAGCCAGCTGGAGCTCTCTCACCCACCAGAACCATTGAACCAACCAACGGCAGAGAAGGCGGCCACCATGCACAGTGCCCCTCCTTCCCATCTATCTCCTCCCTCTCTTCCCGCACTTTCTTTGCTCTCGTATCCCTATCTCTCTCTCTCCAAATCACATCTTCTCTCTGAAAGCCACTGATTATAATAATTTAACCAACACTGAAGGATAAAATACCACAGAACTGCAAACTTACTCGTTCTTGAGTTGTGATGTTGAACATTTGGAGTAAGAAACCTTTGGGATCCATCTGACCGCGTGGTATCCATGGGATGAAATATGAAAGTAGCTCAGAATGTATATTATTTAACTAACCTATTCTTAGCCTAGTGAGTCCTCTGTTATCTCCAAGGCGATAGATGAACGCTCTTCAGCCTAGAAAGATAACAGTCATGAATTAGTGAGATATTTCAACATAGCACATGAGAATATTTGACTAAGAGATTTATTAATTCCCTAGATACTGTCTTTTTACTTTTAAAATGATTATTGAATATAAAAAAGGAACCTGAATAAAGACTGTAGTAGTATAGAGGACAAGGAGATAATAATGTGCTTGTATTCCGCCTCTTCAAAGTGAAGTGCAGGACAGCATCCGTTAGCAGGAATCCCCCTCTTATAGGCCACTCTTCCATAAGTAAGAACATAAATTACCACGAAACATGTTACATAAATTCACAATAATTTACTAAAATTGTTAAGCAAATGTGGTAGGCACCTATGCCTATTGCGTTCTGTTGGCTTTAGACATTGTTAACCATTATACGTCCCCAATATGTCTTCTTTGCTCCATGTATTACTATTGTCTCCTATCTTATCTCCAAGGTCAATTCCTGATTGAGTGCCAGAGAACTACTATTGTCTTCTATTTTATCTCCAAGGTCAATTTCCTGCTTGAATGTCAGAGAACGTCCCTCCCAGTTCGTAAGGGTGAATAATTCTTCAACAGTACATGTAAAACTCCAGCAGAAAAGGATATCCACAATCACTCCAAGTCTACAAGAGACCAGCAATCCAATAATCTAACTCCTTGCCATTACCAGTAATCCCTACAAGAACAAGAGCCTTCCTTGAAATGATGGAAACGTTTCGGATCTCTTAGTATAATTTCTCTGTTTTCCACCAACGAGAAGAGTTTTATTGTTGTGTGGCAATCCAAGCAAACTCTCAAGTTCTTCATCACCCTCACTGGAGCTGATTTTGGCAAACTAATAATCCCAAAAGTCACAGCTAACTGTTCACTATGGTAGTTGACTAATTTGCTGCTTTCAAGCTCCTGAGTACTGGTAACAAGCATATTGTTTTTGCAACTTACTTTCTCCATCTTTTCCAACATTTCTTCTAGTCGTGCATATATAAATTGGCTCATTGGATGAGACCTATCACCCACAACAAACGAATGAACTTTATTACCTACCTCTATCCAGCTTAGACCAGGTTCCTTCTTAATTCTCTGGTTTTCTATTAACTCCCTAATCTCTGACGCATCCGATTCAATTCCAACATCAGTGTAGATATTATATAGAAGAACATATGACATGGATGCCTGAGGTTCAAGTTCAATTAGTCTCTTTGCAGCATGTTTTCCAGTGACTGCATCCTTATAAATCCTACATGCACTAAGTAAGGTTCGCCACATCACGGGTTCATGCTCGAAACCTGATTGCAGAATTACATTTTCTGCATCGTTTAGTCTTCCAGAGCGACCAAGGAGGTCAACAACACAAGCATAATGTTTTACATGACTCACGGCGCCCTGATCTTTCTTCATGCTTTCAAAGTATCTGCCACCAACAATGAGATTAAATGTATATACAAGTTAAAAACCCAAAGTAATCTGCCAGAAAAGGAGGCCACGTAAGTGCACGTAAAACAATGAAAACTGTTTTAAGGCAAGTGCATCCTTATATCCTAGACACATCAAACAATTTTATATCATAAAAGTTTTTTGCAGAAATCCTTATGCAAGTTATCATTATCATTCGAATACCGTTCCAAAAAACTTATATATTAGAGTACCCAAAGGAGACGTAGATATGTAAACCAAGCAGTCATTTGTTTCCTCTAAATTGTGTTCCTCCATGTTATAGCTGAATTTATTTCGTCATAAAATGATCAAATGCTATTTGGAACAAAAATGATCTATCCTTTTTTGGACTTTGGAGTAACCTATAACCTAATGTATAGAAAGTGAAACTCTCTCAATTCTTCCAAAGCGAATCTCTCCCCTTTGCACACCATGAAAAGAAAATACGACCCATAAATTAGTACAAGTTAAAAAAAAATAGAATGGAAGGACTTCAATTCACCTTAGACCTTCTTCAACAAGCCCTCCATGACTACATGCAGTTAGAACTCCAAGGAAAGCTATGTGGTTTGGTTTGATACCACAATTCTTCATCAACTCAAATAGTGTTAAAGCTTCTCTAGCAAGCCCATGCTGCGCGTTGCAATAAATCATTGCAGACCACGACACGACATCAGGAGTCTCTATCTCTTTGAATGTCAGGTTTGCAGCATATATATCTCCAGACTTTGCATACATTGAAATTTGTGAATTTTGAATAGCAGTAAATTTCCAGATGCCAGATTTTATTGCATACCCCTGTATTTGCTCTCCAGATCTCATTGTAGCTAAATTTGCACAAGCACTCAATATACTGGAGAGAACGAACTCATCTGCTTTCATTTCGGATGACAAAAGTTTAAAAAACCAATTCAAAGCACTTTCAAACTGCCCACTTTGAAGATAACCCACAATTATGGCCGTCCATGAGACGATGTCCATGTAAGGAATTGAATTAAAACATGTCAATGCAGCGTCCATGGAACCCATCAAAGAGTACAAATCAATAAGGGCGCTACCAATGTACTCATCAGACTGGAGGTTGTTCTTACAAACTTGGGCATGGATTTGTTTTCCAATCTCAAAAGCTTTTGCGGTATTACAGGCTTTAAGTACTGTTGAAAATGTAATCTTTGATGGTTTTATTCCTTGGATTTGCATCTTAGAGAAAAGGTTGATTGCTTTGTTTGCACTTCCAACTTCAATAATCTCTTCCTGGAGCAAACCAGCAATCATGGCATTGTACATCTCAACATTTTGGTTGGACATAAGTTCAAAAATTTGGATAGCATCAGCCAAATTCCCAGTCTTTGCACACATATCAAGCAAAGCTGTTGCAATAACAGCATCCTGATCCAGCCCAAGTTTGATTGTGCAGCAATGAATCATATATCCGTATTCTTTTGCATCACAAGAAATTTTGCAACATGCCTTTATGACACTTCCCATGGTATAAGTATTCAAGCTAAAACCAAATTGATGCATTTTTACAAGAACTCTCAACACTTCCCCATAGGTTCCGTTTCTTACATAACCTGCAATCAATGAGTTCCAAGATACAGCATCCAAGTTATCAGAATTCTCAAACAAAATCCTTGCATGATCAAATCTGTTGCATTTTGAGTACATATCAATAAGAGAATTTGTCAAAACAACCTGGGTGCTCAATCCACTGGTAAAAACTAACCCATGAATTATCTTACCCAAGTGAAGATCCCCAGTATGACAACATACAGAAATAGCACCTGTATAAGTGAATTTATCGAGTTTTAAGCCGATCATTCGTGCTTCATTGAATAAAACCATAACCTTATTAAACATTCCCATCTGTGTATATCCAGATATTAAAGAATTATAAGTAATAATGTTCCAGCTGGGCATTTTATCAAACATCTGACCAGCCGCAAAAATATCTCCGCATTTGCAGTACATATAAAGAAGGTTGTTCAGCAAAAACAAACAGGGTTTAAAAGAAGTTTTAATCATGTGAGTGTGTACAAGTTTTCCTTGGTTCAGGAACCCGGATTTGGTAGCAGACTGGACCAATTTTGAATAGGTTACTGAGTCGAAATAATAGTTTGACGGAGAATGTTGAATTTCTTTTCGTAGAGTTGATATGAGTTGCAAAGAGGCGAGCAAATTCATGGGCTGTATACCGGCAACTAGAAGCTCAGGAAACTTAATGGTGCAAGGCTGGTAACTGAATTTCAAAGTGTTCATTTTCTCAAAGCTCACGAGAGAGTCCTTGATGAGCTCAGGCACTATTTTGAGAAAATCAAAGCAATAATGTTTTCATACTGAGATTTTGTAATTTTGACAGTGCTTTTACTGCAGATTTCAAATGTGTATAAAGTCCCTAACATTGCAAAGTGCAGTAGAAGCTGGAATAGTAGGCTTGTTAGGTCCAGCAATTGACATGGCTAAGATTGCAACAGTGGTTGATTCTCTTAATGTATTGCTTTGGAACTTGAGCAACTTACGACCATATGTGATTATCTCGACTCGGTTTCTGTAGAACACTAAACAATAGAGATTTCACAATATAATACAACATGTGGAAATATAGTTAGAATCAGTGTTTTAGGTTCGCTACCTTAAGTTTGGCCTCACTCCACCTGTCAATCCTTCTGACCTATGACAAGGAAATTAAGTAACATACTTAGAGCTCTTATATAACTCTAAAACACATAACTATTATACAATTACCCAGAAAGTACAATCATTTCTCCATCTTAAATAGAGTCATCACCAGTGCATGAAGGAATAGCTACATTAAACAAAGACAAAGCTGTAAATTCAACAAAAATCGGTATGAAGTTCTTAGCAAGCAATTCCTTCTAACCAAACTCACACCAAATCTTCAATTTTATATTTTTCTTGAAAAATTAGAACTTATTTACCTCGACAAAATCACTATCACCCCCATTAAATTTCATCAATCAAGCACTTAAGCTTAGTTTAGAATTATGAACAATGGACTACTCAAATTCCCAACATCGTTTAGTTTGAACTTTGAACCTTGAGTTCCTCGAGCTCCCCCATTTGCAACCCTATCATAAGCCACCAACTTTTGGGATACTAACTCAACGATGAATCATAAATTCAAATAAGCTTCTAAACTAACTCAGTAAAATATCCATTTCTTAGCTAACCAAACACTTAGAACTTACTTCACCCAAAATGAATCATTTCAATAGAATTTCTCCATCACCCACCGTAAAATATCAGCCAACTCTGTTAAACACAATAAAATAACCACAAGTTGAGAGAGGAAGAAATACACAGCGATAGAGAGAGATAGAGCACAACAATTACCTGTAGAGAATGGCAGAGATAGGGAGAGCTGAGAGAGAGCACGACGGAGAGCACCACAACTGCCGTGGATAGAAAGCACGACTAAAGGCGGGAACCACACAGAGAAAGAGGAGGGCAAAAGCTTAAACCGAAAAGAAGAGAAGGGCAAAAACGTAAACAGCCCAAATATGATGAGTAGCTAGTCATTCGGTACGGTTACAGGTTAAAAGCTTAGAAGACTTCTACGGTTTAGATTTGTTTCAACAAATCCAAAGGCTACTAATAAACTCAGCATCTACCGGGAAAATCACTCCCCTATGGAAGAATGATCTCTGTTTTTTTACCAGAAGTAATCCCGTTTTTGATCGGTAAATTAAAAGAAATAATTGACCAAATAATAGAATAAATTTTAACTGATCACATAATAGATTAAGTTTTAAATGATTAAGTGATGTCATAATGATTTACATGTTGATGTTTTTTTATAAAATAATTTATAAATAATTATCACATCACTTAATCAATTATTTGATCAGTATAAAATCACTCAATTAAAAGACTCACATGGAACCAAAAACTCAAAATTGAAAGACTGCCAAGGATTCACTTAGGACAGAGGTTTCTTCATGTTCCTAGGAACATAAGAGAAATTGTTCAATTTGATTCGTTCTTAAAATCAGACGGATATGAATTGATGAAAAAGTTAGAAAAATAAAAAATTTCCCATTAAAACTACTTTTTTTTACTCTTATTAAAGGTGAATCTGAACCGTTTGATAACATTTCAATTGCCCAGATCGTCTAAAAGCAAAAGTTGATCTAAATCTGACCACTTTAAAGAAAGAGCAAAATAGAGAACTATTAAAATTTGTAATTTATTGCAACCTTTAACCTAAATTATTTACTTTGTATCCATTTACAGGTCAATGTGGCTACTATGCTGTATGAATTACAAATTTTAATAAACTATTTCACTGAGTCTTTATGTGCAATTATGCCTATGCGTCTATCTTATTCAGTCGGTTTTCTATCTGAAATCAAATAATAAGATAAAAATAATCAAGTAACTAATATTTTAGAAAACTGAGTTTGAGAAATTTTTATAAATTTATGTTAATCTAGAATGATAATTATTTTTACGAACTTATATCTAAAAAATACTATAGAATTAAGTTAATCATTAATTTGAAAATTTCATTTTGCTTTATTTTAATTTAATTAAGTTAATCATTAATTTGAAAATATATGTTTCATATTATAAAATTATTATTCATTATATATTCCAGTTCTAGATTTATGAAATATATTTACCTAATTTATTCATTAAATAACACTCACATGTTCATCGATTTCATATGTTTTAAAATTAACGGTTAAATTCAATTATAGCTATCACTGAAAATCAAGCACAACCTCAAAACTAATTTTTATGAACTTAATTGTTCCTCCAAATTAATTCCAAAATTTTCTCTTTCAAATTCCATGACCTTAAAACATATACAATACAAATTGACATTTCTTGCTTGGAAATGAACCATTTTAGGCCAAACCAGAAGTTGTTATCATTTCTTCTTTCCATTCTTTAGTAACCTTTGCAATAAACTCTTCAACTCTTCTTCTCAACTCATCAGAATCATCATCTTCATCGCTCTCAATCTCAATCTCACAGTCATTCTTTCCATTCCCATTGCATTCCACTAGTAATTCCTCAGTACTTGACTTCTCATGCACAACCATCATGGGTCTGTCTCTCTGCTTATCAACTCCTTGTTTAACATTTGCCATATTTGTGTAACTTGCCATTGAAAGAGGAATTTCACTTTCTCTATCAGAGTAAGAGCCTGGTTTTGAAGCCATAATTATGATGACTATGATCATATTGCAGAAACAGAAGATTAACAGAGAATTATCAGCGGCCTCAGTAATCGATTCCAATATGAAATCAAACATTTTGTGGAATTTTAATGGTTAGAGAGAGAGAGAGAGAGAGAGAGAGAGAGAGAGAGAGAGAGAGAGATTTTGGATTGGGAGAGACAAGAAAAGCATATTTAAACCATAGCAAGTGTGATGGGGAAGCTTTTGGGAAGCAGAAGTTGAGGAGGAGAATATGGAGTGTGGTGTGAAAGCTAAAGAGAAATTCATATGTTACATTATAGATTTAATTCGATCATTGGTTGTATACACATGGAAAGCTTCTTCCCTATTGGCTACTGCTTTAGTCAACCTTCGTTGTTAGATTATTTATATAAATCTCGTTAAATAATAGATCCATTACAGACATTGGTCTTATCAAATGCCCCACATTTATATAAATTTTGTTATATATTAATATGTGATTATTTGAAAAATTAACTTGAAATAGTTAATAACACTCGTTAATATGGATCTATCTTAATTTTTTTTTTCAATCATGTACTTTTTAAGCTAATAATCTATGTTAGGAAGCGGGAAAATGTCTTTTTTTTGTTTTTGCATAACCATGGTTCCGGGTGAATAGTAAGCAACATGGTTTAAGAAATTGTTTGCGTTCAAGATAATTTAATCTCAACAAAGACAGGATTCCAAGGTTTTTGCTCATCCCGGATCAGTTAAGTCCTAAACTTTAAGAGAGTCGATATCCGTCTAGTTAATGATACAAATTGATGAAATGAACTCCATCATCACGAGAAAGATTTAGATCACCCCTTGTTAATTTTAATAGCGTAGATTAACCTCCCAAATCTTTTTGATAAAAAAAAATATTTTTTGTCTTAAGAAAGAATAAATCTGGACAATTGAAGAAACACATATTAAAAACAAATCTTCGTAAAAAAGAGGCATAATTTTTTAACTTAAGTCTGGATTCATCAACAAATAAAATCCCTATTCATGCTCATGCAGACGAGACAACAAATCGAAATAGTCTTAATATCAAACACTTTCTATGCAACCAGTACATATAAATGTTCTCAAAACAAAAAAGGGAAGACACTATGATTTGCCAGTAAGAACAAGATCAATAAGTATTTGTACTCAAAACAAAAACAAAACATTATGAATATCAGCCTCAAGGATACAGAGTATTAAAGCTTACCATTAATGTCACTAAATTCAGGATGTTCCAAGAAGTTTAAATTATAGGTCGGCTGAATGGCGCTGCAGTCTTTTTCATTCTAGAAAACAAAACTGTAAGCTATAGCTTATTGCATCTTCCTGTTCTTATTTCCCGAAAAACTGCCCTTGTTGAATCCCCTCAAATCATCTGTTGTCTCCGCTGAGTTCTGCTTCCTCAAGCCTTTCTTCCCTCCGAAACCAAACTTGGAATCCCTGAAGTCCCTCTTGTTTGGCTTCTTTCCCTTTCCAGCTCCTTCTCTAGCTCCTTGTCTTGCCTTCCCTCCAGAGCGATCTCCGGGAGACACCCCGGGCCTTTTCTTATTTGACCTCTCAAACGATTTCCCGTCTTCAAAGGAGAATTCTGGCTCTTCATTTTTGCCGTCTTTTGCAAACCCGCTCTGCTGCCTCTGCTTCCTCCACTTTTTAACAGACTCTATTTCCTCTTTCTTCTGCTTAGCTCTCTCTTTTGTCTTCTGTGCTTGAATCTCTTTAGATAATTTCTTGGCCTCCCTAGCCTTCCTTCTCTCATCAGCCTCCTCCATCCTTTTCTGTTCAGCCAATAGTCGACCTTTCACTTTTTCCATGTGGGAATCTGTCTTCACCATCTCCGCATAATAATCAGAGGGCCTGAGGAAAGGGATCCCCATAGACTGAAGCTTATCAAAGGCCTTTCTTGTTCCATCCAATGCCTGTGTATAGAAAGCAAGCTCTCTGGCCAGATCATCATTGATGTCAACTTCTTGCTCTTGATCAATGTCAATTGACAGTTTGTGTATCCAACCAACATCTTCTGGCCAACTAATATCTCCAAGTTTATCAAGGAGACCATCAGTATTATAAATCGCCTTCTTCGATGGTTCTGTCAATTTAACATCTTCCTCTTCTTCATCTTCTAACTCTGAATCAGATTCAGATATTTCTTCATCAAGATCCCCCATTTCATGGTCTTCTAATGTATCCTTACCTAAAAACGTCAG
Source organism: Datisca glomerata (assembly GCA_003255025.1). NCBI lineage: Eukaryota > Viridiplantae > Streptophyta > Magnoliopsida > Cucurbitales > Datiscaceae > Datisca > Datisca glomerata. The sequence goes on from QANY01010269.1 coordinate 624,580, forward strand.
CTTTCTATCCCGTGAAGCCATTCAATGAGCTATACAGAACAATTAGAAACTCAAATTAGACTTGTCTTCAGACATTTCACCCAATAAAATATACCTCACTCAAAATAGAAAATTTCAATAACGAATTCCTCATTTTTCTTCTTTTCTAATATGGCTGTCCACAGTTCGGTTCAGTACATATATTTTGTAATCAAACCAATTTGATCGGTCATCTAATACACCGAACCGAACACATCACTGTCTGTTAACTCAATTAAAAAGCTTACTTCAAGTTCATTATCAGAAACTTCGAGTTCATACAGTGAACACCAATTCAATTTCAACATCAAAAACACCAACAATAAAAATTCAATTACAACATGAAAACCCCCTAAATTAACTCAGAAGTAAAAACCCTAAATTAGTAGCACTTAAGTGCAAAATAACATAACTCCTATATATCCTTCGGGTTCGGCTGACGGTTATGGCTTTGACGGCAAAACACAGAGGACTGAGGAGGAGTTGGATGCTTCGGGTTCGGCTATGGTTTTGAGCCTGATAGGAGGAAGAATAGAAGTGATTTACTGACTCGTGAGGTAGGGAGTTTGAGACGAGAGGAGGCGGCGTGAGGAATGAGAAATTCAGTAGACGAATAGGGTTATGGTTTTTCTTAAAGCCTGAATCATTTACATAAACCCCAAAAACACATTCAAGCAGTGGATGCGACGAACAGAAAGAAAGAGAGATAGAATAGATACCTAGTGTTGCCCGTTTCAGCAAAAGAAAATATTGATTTTGAATTTCTGCGTTCTGCCACAACGCTTTCACTTCACTTCTAATGGCCGAGTTCTGTCTAAAACCCTCATGCAACCCACTAGGGTTTTTAATGGGGTTCTTTCCGAAAATGGTCCAATAATTAAAAAAACACATTTTGGAAATTCGGGCAAATGTTTAAGGCTTATTGAGAAGAATATAGTCTTTAATATCATGACCCTGCTAATTTTAACTACTTTATCAAATATTGAGTAAATTATCATTCAATTTCAATGTTGGGTTTAGTCTGATTTAAGTTGTTTCTCAACTACAATTTTTAATATATCTTACGCACTACTTATCACAACTTCATCTTCTCCACCACAACTTTGCATTATACGACGTTCTCCTTCATTCTATGTTTCTTTTTTGCTTCTATTTGATGATTAAATCTTCTTTTATATGATTTTAATTATTATCTTTAGCATGTAAAACCAATGACAAAATTGGCTCTTTTCGGATAAATTAGGTTAAATTTTGAAGTTTTAGAAAGTTAAAATATTTTTTGTATTACTTGAATCTTTCAAGATAGTCTGTAAACAGTAAAGGACAAAATTATTGATAAATTTGATTGAAATGTTGAGAATTAGAAAGTTGAAATTATTACTTAAAGGTGAGTTTTCATTTATGTAAATTATCCCTACGATAAAGAAGATTATGGATTAAATTTGTTAAGGCAAAATACATTCGAGAAACTTTATTTTCTCTATTGATGTTAAACTATATAACTCCTAGTGGAAATGACAAAATTCACTACCTTTTGAGGCTGGTTTTACAAATATGGCCGAGTTTGGCTCATTAAACCAACTAAGTCGTAAATTTTCTTTTAAAATTACCTTTTACCCTAAGAGAACTAAAGTCTAGTTTTTTCACTTTTACTCGTTCTCCCTTTTATCTCTCAAAAAGAAGTGCCATCCAACAACCATGGCATTTGGTTTTGACAACTGGATAGTCAAAATCTCACATAACAAGTGGCAAGATCTAGACTGAAGACTACATCGAAGAGAAGATAGAACGAGAACCGTAGGATCAACTATGCATTTATGGAGACGAGACCAATCAGACGAGAACACATGACTTGCCAACGTGGCAATCCAATGAGAAGCTAATCAACACCGTAGACACGATCCCATAGACAAATTTAATCTGATAATTAAGGCTAATATACATGATTTTAGGAGATATTCGGCTATCCTATGAATGAAGCTATATCTCCCCCAAATACGGGAATATCCCCTCAATATCTAGCAATAATTCTATAGGTACGAGGATATTCTCCATATATTTAGTGATAATTCCGTTATTAAAAGATATGTTATCAGATTTTGTAAATGCCTATAAATAGAGACATATATAACAACATTGAAGAGGACTGAAACCAATACAATAATGTACAATCGAAAGTACAATAGAACACCATAAATCTTCTCATGGCTTTTCTTCCCTTTAAAGATTTTTCACATAAATCATAGTGTCTTTATTCTCTAATCCTCTCTCTAAATTATTATATTTATTATTCGTTCGTAGAGGATTTTCCATATCGAAAAAATCATTTACATTTTGGTGCTTCAATTGAGAGTGAGAGAAAAACTCAAGAAATCCCTTCCAAAACTCACAAAACCAAATCAAACGCCCCCTCGATGATGAAAGTTGAAGTAGAAATGGAAGCATAAATAGAAACAGAAAATGACAATGGATACGACACAGAAATCGAAATGAATTGGAATTAGAAACATAAACGATAATGAGTATGAAATCGGAAATAGAAATAGAAAAGCTGTAAACTCGTTCCTTTCATATTATTAGCATGTTTTCCGTATTCTTATCATAATTTCTGACGTTAAAAGAAAAAAAAAAGTGGAAGACAAATAGATCTGAAAAGGTCAGAGAAAATTTTGTTAAATCAATTTGATGTGTGTATTACATGATAAAAAAAATTTTGAATTTTGAATTCTAATTTGAATTTTAATCATATTTTGAATTTTGAAATATCTTATCTGAGTGTAACAACAACGGGAATGGAATTGTCTTGATGACAGGAACGGAGATGTCCTAGCAACTGGAAAAGTTTTGAGAACGGGAAAGAAATGTCTTAACGGTGGGGAAAATAGATGTCTTGAGAAAGGGAAAGGAATTGTCTTGACAACGGAAAAGTCTTGAGAATGAGAAAAAAATATCCTGACGGGGGGAAAATGTCTTGAGAAAGGGAAAGGATTTTTTTTACAACATAAAATAAATATCTTGAGAATGGGAAAGAAATATCTTAACGGTGAGAAAAGAAATGTCTTGACAATGGGAACGAAATTGCCCTAACGGTGGAAACGAAATTATCTTCACAACAGGAACGGAATGTCTTGACAACGGGAATAGAAAAATTGTGAAAATAGGAATGGCTGAGAGTATGGAAAATGGGTACGGCATCCACTACAGGAACAATAACGGGAACAGAAACGGCTATGAGCACAGAAATGGGAACAACAAATGAAAATGGAAATAGAAACGAAAATGGAAACCGAAAAAGTTGGAAGAAATTTACATGACAAATATTATATAATCACAAAGGTATGGAAGTCTACTTTTTGCAGAATTTTACGAAAATCATTTCGGAGCTCTCGATAAAAAATTATGATTGTTTTCGTTGGTGTTGTTCAGGAAAGTAAACATATTCACGCTTTTCACATTCAAATTTTAAACTGTACTGATTAAGATAGTCTTATATGACAAATTATATATCATTAGAAAGATATGGATGTCTACTTCTTGAAGAATTTTGTAGAACTTGAGTTGGAGCTCTTGAAGTAAAAGTTATGATAATTTTCATTAAAGCTGCTCAGGAAAGTAGATTATGCAGAACGATCAACCACGGAAATTAAACTATAGTTACTGGAACCAAATACATGGAAAATATTATATCATCAGAAAGATACAGAAATCTACTTATTTGAGAATTTTATGTAATTCAATTTAGAGTTTTCAATCAAAAGTTACGGTAATTATTGTACATATTGCTTAGAAAGGTAAGGGTATTCATGTCTTTCAAATTGAATATTTAAAGTACTTCGTTTTAGATAGTATTATATGAAACACTATATATCTTTGAAAAGATATGGATGTATACTTCTTGAAAAATTTTACAGAACTCGATTCGGAGCTTCCGAACAAAAGTTATACATCCATGAAATTCTTCTAGAAGTCTACTTATTTGAAAGATACAGAAGTCTACTTTTTTTAGAATTTTATGTAATTCAATAAGGAGTTTTCAATCAAAACTTACGGTAATTATTATACATATTACTCAGAAACGTAAGACTATTCACGTCTTTCAAAATGAATATTTAAACTGCTTCTTTTTAGATAGTATTATATGAAACACTATATTGTTGGAAAGATACGGATGTTTCTTGAAGAATTTTGCAGAACTCGATACGCAGCTCCCGAACAAAAGTTATAATAATTTTTATGAAGAAAGATTATGTAGAACAAAAAATTTTGGGAATTATACTACGTCAATTGGAAGCTAAATATATGGTGAATTATATATCATCATAAACATATGAAAATTAATTTCTTGAAGAATTTCACGAAAATCAATTTGGAGCTCTCAATCAAAATTAATGACACGATAACATGCATGACTGTCAACATTATCTATTAAACTTCACCAACACATTAGTGCTTATGTGACAAGTCATATGTCACTACAAAGCAATGGAAGTTAGTTTCTTGAAATTTTTTACGGAATAAGATTCGAGCTTCAGAAGAAAGTTACAGTATACTCTTTCCCTGCTCATTCCATTAAGATATTATATATGGTGTTGTTCAACATTCTTGTCACAGATATTTGTGTATGAAAAAAAGGAAAAGAAAAGTAAACGGGAGAACTCTAGCAAGAGTCCGACAGAAAATATAGAACCCTTGAGCTTTGTGAAAAACTTATGTTCTTGGGAATGTCCACGGATATCATTCTCAGAAGAAAATGGACCCCTGAGCTTAAAAGCTTAAGTCTATGAAAATTTATTGTCTACTAACGATGTTTTTTAAAGAAAATTGAAAACGAGCTCCCAAGCTTAAAAAAAACTCAATTCCATGAAGATTTGTTGCCTACAGATGACGTTTTTTGACTGAAAACGACCTCCTGAGCTAAAAAAAAGCTCAAGTCCATGACGATTTGGTCTACGGATGATGTATTCTAAAGTAAATTGAAAATGGGCTCCTAAGCTTAAAAATCTCAAGTCCATGAAGAATTATTGTCTACGGATGACGTTTTCTAAAGGAAATTGAAAACGGGCCTTTAAGCTTCAATAAAAAAACTCAAGCCCGTGAAGATTTATTGTCTACGGATGACATTTTCTAAAAGAAATTAAAAACAGTCCCCTAAGCTTAAAAAGGTTCCAGTCCATAAATATTTGTTGTCTACGGAAGACGTTTTCTAAAATAAATTAAAAACGGGCCCCTAAGCTTAAAAAAGTTCAAGACCATGAATATTTGTTGTCTACGGATGATGCTTTTTAAGAAAAATGGGTCACTGAGTTTATAAAAATCTCAAGTTCATGAAGATTTATTGCCTACGGATTACGTTTTCTAAAGAAAACGGACCTCTAAGCTTGAAAAAGCTCAAGTTCATGAAGATTTATTGTCTACGGATGACATTTTCTAAAGGAAACGGGCCCCCGAGCTTATAAAAAACGTAAGTCCATGAAGACTGGTATCTGCATGCACCATCTTCTAAAGGAAAAAAAGGAAAATTGGGAAAAAGAAATGAAGAAAGGAGGAAGTTGAAAGCAGAGAACGGAAACGGGAAAGAAGAGAGTAAGTTGGCAAAAAAATCTGAGTGTTGGAGAACGGGAAGAGGGGGAGCGGGAAAAATGAAAGAAGGGAAAGGAAGAAAATGAAACTGGGAAAGAAGGAGTAGATTAGTAAAAAAGTGTTGGAGAACAGTAAGAGAAAACGGGAATGAGAAAAGAAAACAGAAGAAAGAAAGAAAAATAAAAGCAAAAAAAAAGCAAAAAATGCTAAGTGTTAGACTACGAGAAAAGCTGAAGTAAAGGAAAAGGAAGCAAAGAACGAAAGGAAAATGTTGAAAGCAAGGAATCAAGTCAAGTGTTGAGTTACGGGAAAATGTTGAAAGTAAGAAATTGCAAGTGTTGAGTTAAAGGAAAAGATGGAAAGTAAGAACAAGTATTGGACTACGGGAAATACGAAGAAAAGGTAAGAAAAGGTGCAAAGAAGAAGAAAAGAAAGGAAGAATGGGAGTATAGGAAAAAGAAGCAAAGAAAGAAAGGAAAATGGTCCACGAGCTCTAAAAGCTTATGTTCTTAAGATTGTCTACGGGCATTTTTCTTCAAAAGAAATTAAAAACTTTGAACACGAATGTTTTCCACTTACAGATCAGATGCTGCCTAAATAATTTACAACGGATAAAACCGAAGAAAATAAAGATGAAATTCTTCTAAAAAATAACTCAGCGAACGGTCTTAAAAAACTGAAGGCAATATGAAAATGTTCAAATCAAGACATCTCAATACCAAGGTGAAAATGCTCACAAAGCAAGAAACAATCACGGTGGTATGATACAACTTGAACGAGAAGCAAGCTTACAAACATAGCCATGGTTTTTTATTTGAACCTAAGTCCTTGAAAATGGGCAGTTCGTAAGTCCCTCTCAAAGTGAAAATGGGGCCATGATTCTTTATTTGAATCTGAGTCTTCCTCTCTAAAGAGAACGAGCAGTTCATAAGTCATTTCATCAGAATGAAAAAGGGACAATAGTTTTTTATTTGAACATAAGTCCTTGGAAAACCTACGTTTCGTAAATCATTATCTTAGAATGAAAATGAGGTCATGGTTCTTTATTTAAACCAAAATCCTTCCAAGACAGATAGATTATAAATCCTTAGAAGGTGGGTAGATTATCCTCAAAAACGAATTTTACAACCGGAAAGATATTTGTTCTCCAACAAAGATCGAGGCCACGAGAACGGATTCTGGGATAAATTAAACTTGAAATGTTTAAAAAATGGATTATGCTACGGAAATAATTATTCTCAAGAGAACTGAGAAGCAAATGTTTCCCAAGTGTTTAAGAGCGGATTCCTTTAAAAGCTTGAAATCAACACAGTACCAGATTTTGATCCCCAAATTTTGCTGACTCTTTGAATGAAGTACAACAGTTCAATAGAAGAAAAATTACAAAAATAGAGTAATCTATATTGACAAAGTAGAAGTACAAAAAGTTCCCCATAAGGAAAATAGGGAAACGAAAAAGGAAAAAGAAAAACAAGGGAACATGAGAAACTCTACCAACAAATGTGGAACGTCAAGCTCAAACTCCTGCGATGCAATTATGAAATAGTATACTCTCACCTTACTCATTTCAATAAACTATTATGTTATTGTTATTGTACAACATTCTTATCACAGATTTTAACGTACGAGAGAAGGAAAATGAAAAATGAAGAAATGAGAAAAAATCTAACAATGAGTCTGTAGTGAAAGGAAGGGAACGACATAACAGAAAATGAATGAGAAGTAATCATCATCGACAAACCGACAAAAAATTTCTTGACAACCGACAAACATTTGTAAATGGGAACAAAAGAACATAACAATTTCTTGACAACCACCACTGACAGAAAATGAGAGAACAGAAATGGACGTGTCTCCAAGAAACACGAGAGAACAAAAACAGGCAGACTTAACATTAGAATAAGAAAAGATAAAACATTACACCTCAACAAATAAAATTATGTTGAGTGTAATGAGGGTCAATAAATAGTCAAAATCTCACATGATACGTGGTATGATCTAGACCGAATACTTCATCGAAGAGAAGATAGAACTAGAACCGTAGGATCAACTAGGCATTTATGGAGATGAAACCAATCAGATGAAAGTACATGTCTTGCCAACATAGCAATCCAAAGAGAAGCTAATCAAGACCTTAGACACGACCCTACAGACAGATTTAATCTGATAATTAAGGCTAATGTATATGATTTTAGGGGATATTCGGCTATCTCATGAATGAAGATATCTCCCCTAAATACGGGAATATCCCCCCAATATCTACCAATAATTCCATAGATAAGAGGATATTCTCCATATATTTAATGATAATTCCGTTATTAAAAGATATGTTATCAGATTATGTAAAAGCCTATAAATAATGGCATATGTAACAACAGAGAGGAGGGCTGAGACCGATACAATGATGTATTAGATAGTACAATAAAAGATCATAAATCTTCCGGTGATTTTTATTCTCTTTAAGGGTTTTCACGTAAATCGTGGTTTCTTTATTATCTCATTCTCTCTCTAAATTATTATTTTTATTATTCGTTCGTAGAGGGTTTTTCATACCCTCATTCTCGTCTGAGAAATGGGCCAAGCCGATCCGTTGTTGGCTCATAAAGTGAGCTAGTTCGAAATTTAGCGCACCATTGAGGTTAATATGTTTAGGCACACAGGCAACCCGTTACAAAGAAGGAAAGAACAAGAGCTAGGGCTAAGTGCTCGAATTACGGTTGTGGACTCGGAATTGTCAGCCGAATAAGCATTCATGTGACCTGAAAGGGCGGACCATAAGCCATATGAAAAGAAAAACCAAAGAAATCCTTAAGCATTCTAAGAAGGAAACCATTGACGGAATCCAATATGGATGCTTGCGAAGAGCTGAGGAGATAATTTCTTTCCTGGGTTTCGAGAAGGAAGAAGATCATTGCTTACTCCTCAAGTGCCCATATGAATCTAGTGACTATTGGTAAGTTTAGTCGGACGGCGGCCGTTAGGTCACCTATTTTGAGTTATGGACACACAAGGACAAAACATGCGTGCCGGGGACTAGGGAGATCCCCTAGACATCCAGTTTCCGGGCCTCTCCTCCTTCCCCCTCTAAACTGATTTGAAAAGAAAAAAAGTCCTGCTTCCATTAGGCCCCTCTCTGATAAGAAAATACATATTTGGTATCGTCAAATAATTCTATTCGTAGGAAAGCCTCGAAAATGGCCCTTATTCAATAATATATTATTAATAATAAGAAAAAAAATCCTCTACAACAACCATGGTGTCGGAGCCGTTAAGTGCCAAAGAGACTTCCGACGAGAGCATATAGCTCTCTTTCTCTATTGCGATCTCTTTTTCCCTCTATCGCAATCTTTCTATGATGCAGTCTATGTCTTCGCGGTTCCTCGTTAGGGCTTTGGGGACAAAATTTTCTGACTAGTTTGTTGTAGAAGATCAATTTGGTTCTTCATAATATGTAAGTGATTAAAATCTTGTTTGATTATTTTGATAATATGTTTGCCCTAGTTGTTAAGATGTTCAATTGTTAATCTGGTTCTGTAATTAATGATTATTTTCTGGTATCTTTGGTAATCTAACTGAATACATATGTGGGAAGTTCCTCTTTAAGTTTTGATCCTTGTATGAAGAGTGATGGCAGTGGGTCTGCTTATTGTTCAACAAAGTTTTATTAATGTTGTTATTATGTTGAAATTACGCCTTTTCATTTACATAGTTCTTAATCCATTTCGGTTGTAGTATGAGTTGAATTTATTACATTCCATAGATTTCCATAGTATGTTTCTATACATAAAGTTTTGATGTATGTGGGATCTGCTAAATTTTTTGTTGGATAGAAAATATAGACTAAATTTGTTGTTAGTATGGTGATGCCAGATTTGTCAGGTTGTCATAATCTGGAAAGACTGAATCTAAAAGTTTGTATAAATTTACTTCAAATACATCCATATGTTGGAGTACTCAGAAAGCTCATCTTATTGGATTTGAGTTTATTTATGAGTCTTAGAAGTCTTCCCAACTGTATTGTAGCATAAGGAATTAAATCTTTTGATCTTTCATATTGCTCAAAAGTAAGCAATTTTCAGAAAAAATTATGGGTGAAATGAATCTGCTCCTCAATTTTCCGTTAATGGGCACGATAATAAAGTACTTGCATCTGATTCTGTTTTTTTTTCCATTGGCAATAAAACTTGTGGATCGATTAGTTTTAGAATTTGTTATATTGTTATATTTTTACTATACAGTTTTTATTGTTAAATAAACTTATTACATTGAGTAAACATTCTATTGACATCCAAATTTATAATTGACTTCGTATAGTTTACCTAGTTTTACATTATTTGGCCGAAGAAGCATCGGACAGGTTGGAGTTCTGCGAATGAAATGCTATGAGTTTTCTGAATTGTTTAGTTTCTCAGTTTTTTTATATGGATTTCTCTTGGACATATGGTCTGGGTAGTAGATTCTCTAGACCATGTTGTTAGGTACGTAAATTAATTACACAGTGTAAACTTTTTATTGATATCCAAATCCATAGTTGAATATATTTAGTTTTCATATAATTTTTCTCTCTTTTTTCAATTGAAACTGAGATATATTAGCTTTCATATATATGGTAATAACTTTATTTACTATACGCATATGTGATTTTTAGTTTGTAATTTTCAATTTCAGCTATTTTGAGCTTGTGATTCTTACGATTTTCAAATCACAATCGTGAATATTTTTTTGTTTTCCATTTCATTATTTTTCAAAGGAAAACGAGACATATCTACTTTATATTATGATATATGGCCATATATGGTATGTATAGGGATCTGTTCATTTATTGTATGTATAGTGGTTTTACTGTATTTGGTTGGTAGATATTTTTTATACGAGATAAATAAATTACAGTCAGATGTGCAAACTAAAAAAATGTCCTTTATTTTAACTTTCTTACCAACTTTTCCTGACACATGTACATAATATATTACCAAACAACATAATCAAGGTAGAGATTAGTTAACTAATCAAACAACATAGTCAAGGTAACTAATTAAGTTTGCCCACTTAATTTAAGTAACTAATTAAATTGGTTACTAAAATAACTAACTAATTTTTTTAACCTCGCGTAGTCAAATATTTTACATAATGTAAATTTGTTAATAAATCATGTCTTACAGGATGTTAATACGTTATATATGTTTTGTCAATAAGATGTCAATGAACATATTTATATCTTTTTTTAATTATCAAAAAGTCCCACTGAAAAATATTATTGAAAAATGTCTAAATATTTTAAAAAACCTAAAATTATTCTACACAATCACTTTAATTATTACATTACTCGTGACGAGTAGAAATAAAATAAATTTTAAAAATTAAATTATGGGCATATTGCACGATGAAACACGTGTCCCCGCAATATTTCTCAGGGACCAACCGGTGATTTTTTTCTATTTTGGCTATTTTTTGTAAAAAAAAAGTTTGAGCCAGTCATTTAACGACATGGATAGTTCAGATGGATCATTTATGTAGTCTTTCCTAACTTCTATGAGTGGAAAAGCATCTTAGCTACTGAAAGCTCCAAAGATGGTCTTTTCTGGATGCTTGGCAATGGGAGTATTTCTTTTTGGTTTGATTGGTGGGCAGGCAATAAACCATTCTCTCAGATAGTAAACTTTGAGATTCCTCCCTTATCTCTTTTATTGGAAAGTCTGTGACTTCATAAGATTGAATTCTTAGGATCTCAGTACTTGTAGATCTTACATTCCTAAATGAAATTTTGTGAAATCATAAATGGTAATTTAAATTTGTTACTGTAAAATTGTCTGGAATCATGCCTTGAATGGAACTTTTACTATTAAATTTACTTTATTGCGAAACATGGTTATCTTATATCTTAGAATTAGATATGAAAGATCCCTTGTACGCTATGCATATTGCATATACTGATACTCATCCTCTTAGGTGGATTTTTCTTGCATGTCATGATCTGACTCAACGTAATTGAATATGAACCCTTACTCACACTTTAAGGGAAGAAAACTTTTGTGTTGATTCTCTTACTAATTTGGGCGTTTCATCTTACGTCCAAACTACTATTTTTAGTTTCCCGCTTCTTGAGCTAGATCTCTTGCTAGGGTTGGCGTTGTTAGGGTTTGATCCCTAACCCCCATTTTACCCCCCAAAAAATCCCTACAAGAGCTTTGGGTGGCCATCATAAGGTGTCTAATCATTTTAATTGGAATTTTAAAATTTCAAGCCATTAAACTATAAACTAATTAAGTGGTAATTCTTAACCCATTAATTTATAAACTAATTTTATTTGCTAAAGTCTAATGCCAAATTACATTGTCAATAATGTTGTTGATCGATGTTTCAACTCTCTTTATGATAATTTTATAAAATAATTAATAAATAATTAACAAAATATTTGATCAAATAAAATTTAGTGTACAATTTGACGACTCTAGAATTACTCCTTTAAAGAATAGGTCAATTGACTACTCCTTGGTGCTCAAGTTTGCTGACTATATCAATCTTAATGGACCAATTCCTTATAAATTTTTTTGTCCAATGTCACAATTCTAAAAAGAATTGAGAAAATATTATTTAAATCCATGATCTTTAAAGTATTTATGTAGATGCTTAACGCTGAATCAATTATGTAAAGAGAAAAATTTAGGGATAGACCCTTGGGAAAAGAAAAAAAAAATGAAATCAAGGCTTTGAATTTATTCAACGAAATTCAACTTTTTTGTTGGAGAAAACTAAGTTGTCACTTCATATAATTTTTGTTGTTGATTTAGTGTCTGCTAAACCGTGGTCTAAATAAATTTTTGTACTAAACTGTGGTCTAAATATTTATTTTAACGTCAAAATGCTATATAAAAATCAGAAAAATTTGACTAAATCACGATCTAATAAAGATTAATCGAGTCTTTTCTCCATTAAAGAAGACCGCATTTGTTAAAAAGTAATCTAAGGGTCTGAGTTTTATTCGTTTAATCACGTGGTCGCACAATTTCTCTCATGCAAGCCAATCTTGTCAATTCCAACCGTGGTTTTGGTGCTATCATTCCTACCTTATGGTTTCTCCCTTAGCATTTTTTCACATACTTTTGAAGCCAAGCATGAAACAGTAATGGGAAGATGGTTACATAAAATAATAAAAAACAATACCCACACTTCAAATGTGCGAAGAAGTGTTAAACAACTATTTAATTTCGAAAAATTAAAAGAAGTATTGTAAATATTAAAAAAGACATGCACAATAATATTTGTTAATTATTCTAACTTATAATAATATTGTTGAATTAATATTTTTGTGCATAAATAAACAACCATACAATAAAATGAAATTATATATGAATATTTTTCAAATTAATTATAAGTAATTCAGTTAATGTGAACTCATAATAATTGAAGTAAGAAACACTTTATACCCTACATTTGTATAAAGTAATGAGGTGAGACATTATGATATGCTTTAGGTGAAAATGCTCCATCACTTCTCACCCAAAACAAAGTTACCTTTTTGACTTTTTTTCCTCATCCACAAACCCTTATCATTCATGTTATTTTCATTATCAATCCTTCACCTTCTTCCACAATAATAATTAAATTCCTGTTCTAGGTTAATTTGGTTCATAATTAAAAAAATGGTATTTTGGAATCCTAATATTATGTTTGCTTAGATGCCACAAAAAAAATATTGGTTGATTTTTAGATAATAATTCAATTGTTTTCTATTTGATTGCATAGATTATTACATTAGATTATTTTTTAAAAAGAAAATAATACAGTTATTGTAAGACTAATATCTTATTTTATTATACGACGAATACGACAATATATATATATATATATGTTTATACATGAATTTTTCATCATGGACATACTCAGTGGGTCCACCTGCCATGATCGGACCTTTGTGATTATTTACCTACAACTCTAATGTCAAGTGACAAGACTTGGACGGACCCTTACCACCTTGAGAATGAATTAGAGGCATACGGCTTGGTAGGTTTAAGGTGAGGTTCGTTGTGTCGGTCCGCCGCCATGACCTCCTCAATATGTTTTAGATGCGTCGTCCTCTCATTGAGGATGAACATAGAGACACGCCTCATTTATATTCAATACTAATAAATATAATATTGGTATTAATTGGCTTCCAATCATCCAACCAATCTTGTTGATCCTGACTTACAGAAAGGTCCACATGTAACACGCGTATGTTTGTCTAGTCATAACATATATAAAATGTGCCAAACTTAGAGAAATAATTTTGGAGTATTTTGTACATGTGATTTTTTTATTAATCTTTAATTACCCTTTGTTAAAGGCAATAGTGTAATTTTAATTGGTAATTTATCATATTTAATATATGTTCTATTTTATTTTTTATTTTTAGAAATTACCGTATTAAATTTATTAATTACTATATACAAATAGATAAATATTTATTTTGAAAAATTAAAATCTAATTATTATTCTTCTATTTAAAAAATAAAAATATACTTGACATAGTAACCTCGAAAAAAATAATGTATGTGAATGTTTAATTTGTATTTGTTAGAAGATATTCATTGTACTTTTCACACTCACGTATTTCTTTTGATTAATTATGCCAATGTGTGAATACATATATCTACATAAAGTAATAAAGATAATATAGATTTACAATTTAATTTAATTTCTATGAATTTAAATCACACTAACTACACATTAAGACACTTTTTTGTAAGATTAGAAACATTACCACAAAATAGAATAAAGATAATGGCTAAAAGTTGCTATTTTATCTGAATGATCAAGTATAATTGTATGACTTTGATCGTTCGACGTGCTATCGTAACTTCAATTTTTCAAATAACGGTAAACAACTATTATCGATTATCCTAAAATAACTGCTAAAAAGTATTATTTTATCCGAAATAATACTGGCTTATCCAATTACAAAATAGAAACATTACGTCATTACTACAAAATAGAATAAAAATAATGGCCAAAAGTGACTATTTTACGTGAACGATCAAGTACAATTGTATGACTTTGATCGTTCGACGTGTTATCCTAACTTCAAATTTTCAAACAACCATAATTCGTTATCCATAAGATAACTGCTTAAAGCATTATTATATCTGAAACCATAACAGTTTAGCCGATTACAACAATTTTTAATTATTTCACTCTTCTTTTTCTTTTATAAAAGCCAATATATTATATCAAAGGGAAACTACATAACATGACACAACCAAGGACAAGTCCAAGGAAAGCCAAACAAAACAAAATAGAACCTCAATGAGGATTCTCAAATAAATGTGAAGGGAGATTCCACTTGAACAAGAGCCTCATATTAACAAGGAAGTCAAGAATGGGAGGGTAGTTCCATAGCCTGTCGCTAACAGAATTAATAATAGATCTTAAAATGCAGATCCTCTCCCTAATCTTATCCTAAAAAATCCTATTGTTCTCTCAATCCAAATATTATATACAAATGAATTGAAAGCAATCTTCAAAATAAGACTTCTAAGGTCCTTCTTTTTAATAGTATAGGCCAACCACTCAATATTTTGATCTCACCTAGAATCAGGATAAGTGAGATCACAAGATTGAGTTATGACAATCCACACATTAAAGGAGAATGAACATTCAAAAAATAGGTGGTCCCTGCTCTCATTGTGAGAAGGAGTAAACATACAGTCAAGGCTAACATTACTACCCTATCTAGCCATCTTGTCCTTAGTGGTGAGCCTATCCTTGCAGGTAAGCCAACTAATGAAGCTGTGTATTAAAATATTGCAGGGGAACCACACAATCTCTCCCTAAGGAACATGCACACTAGGCTACTTCAGAGTGAGGTAGGCGGAGGCAGTTAAGAAATTCCCATCAGAAGCTGGATCCCAGATCCATTTATTAGGTTTGGAAGGCAGAGGAGAGGCATGTTGATAGTGACTTCCTTGATGGCCATCAAAGCAGCTGTATTGGTTACTGGCTGAAACCAGTTACAACTGCTAATGATGCTGTTGACTTTAGTATGGATGTCTCAGCCTGTATCTAAGATGAGGTTTCTGCCAAACCTGTTAAAAGACACTCCTAAGTGGTGCCAAGGGTCACCCTAAAGAGAAATTCTAGTTCCATCCCCAATCCTGGCAAAACAGTGCTTAACGGACCAGTCTCTAGATTTAAGTAGTTTCAACCACACCAAGGAACAATTACTAGGGATAGTGATGGTAAAAATGGTCATATTCTTAATACGATAAGTATGACACCATTTTTCCCACAAAGATTATGTTGGACTAGTGATGATATTCTAGAGGTGTTTGACAATTGCAACCATATTCCAAGCCACAATATCCTTATATCCTTGCGTTGAATGTCAGCCTCCTAAGACACCTTAGAGGTAGAGTGCCTCAAAGCATTGCTAGACCAGAGGTACTTATTGATGATAGCCTGAATGTCACACAAAACCCTCTTTGGGAGAATGTACAACCTAGCCTAGTAACTCTAAATGGCCATTAGCATTGGCTGAGTGAGCTGTAGTCTACCAGCAAAAGACATATGTTTAGCCTCCGAAACCTTAAATCTAGCAGAGATCATGTCCGCCAGAGCAATGCAGTCATTTTTTCCAAGCCTAGTGGAGATGAGGGGCACTCCAAAGTACCTCACAAGAAGCAACCCTACTTGGAACCTCAACAAGTCAAGGCACTTCTACTGGGTAAAATCTGATACTCTAGAGAAAAAAACATTGACTTTTAGCGAGATTAGGTTTAATACCAGACAACATGTGAAATAGCTCTAGGTTGTCATTGATGAGCTTCAAGGACTGGACATCATATTTAGAGAAGATCAGGAGGTCATCAACAAAGCCCAATCTGGCAATGTTGTGCTCTTTGCATCTCTAGTGGAACTGGAATCCAGGTAAAGTAGAGGCAAACTGCAACAAACCTATTAAACCTTCCATCACTATAACAAATGGGTAAGGAGAGATGGGATCTCCCGGCCTAAGCATCCTGGCCCACTTAAAGTAGCCACACAACACACCATTAATGTTGACAGAAAATGATGTAGTAGATATGCAACCCATAATCCATTTGGTGAATTGAGGAGGAGATCCAATGCGCTCCATAGCTTTTTCAATGAATCCTTTAACACACTATCTAAGCTTTCATAAGGTCTACTTTGAGAGCACACTTAGGCACATTGTTCTTTTTGTGATAGTTCCTAACCAGCTCCTGAGAGAAGAATATCTTATATGAGGTCCTTCTGCTAGACACAAAAGCACTCTGGTTAGGGCTAATAATCTTATGCAGAGCACCGTTCAATCTGTTGGTAAGAATTTTAGAGATGCCTTTGTAAACCAGATTGCAATAAAGAGATGGGTCTAAAGCCATTAGTAGACTGAGGTTGGTCAACCTTAGGGATTAGAGAGATGGAGGTATGGCTGATCAACTAGAGGGATCCACCATTAAAGAACTCAAGCATAGCATTGTTGACATCCTTGCCAATCACACTTCAAGCTTTCTTAAAGAAACAAGAGGAAAACCCATCAGGGCTAGGGGTTTTAGAGTCACAACAGGAGAAAATAGCATCATGAATCTCTTCTTGAGCAACTGGCATGGTAAGCATGTTGGCTTGATTAGAGGGAACTTTATTAGGATAAGCACACTGAAGTACTCTCCAGTCCACATTGAATACACTGTTGTACATGCCAAAAAGATTGGAGAAGTGCTGCACAAGAACCTGTTTAATTCTACATTTATCAGTATGTATTTGGCCACTATCATCTGAGATTTGCACTATTCTGGCTTTGATACTACCCCTCTTAATAAGCCTATAGAAGTAGGCAGTGTTATTGTCCTCCAAGCTTATCCACTAAGCCTTAGACTTTTGTCTGAAAAAACTCTCCTCAACCTGCTCGAAAAAGGAACTGTTGTAAAGCACTTTTCTTAGTAGCTTGGATTTAGTGACCTAACAACTATAATTCATATAAAGTTAATCATTTTTTTTCAAATGAAATCTCAACATATTAAAAAAATATAAATAACCAAGATAGAAAAGTAATTATTCATCATCAAAATTTCTCTATTTATAATTTCAATTTCAAATTTTCATTTTAAAAGGGCACACAATTAAACTCACTAAATTCTTATAAAATGATTTTTTTGCATTTTGTCTATTAAATTTACATTCTTTCATAATTTTGACTTTGATTAAGAAAAAAACTCAATGATAGTTAGTGCTCACATAGTTAGATGAACCATGATTTTATAGCGATTGACTAGAAAAAACGTCAAGGCAGAGACTTATTGATATATAAGTTTAAATAGCCCTAAAATGTAATATCGTGTAATCATCACTTTTAAAAGGTCATTGTTTCATTTTCAAGTTTACATATATATGATTTGTTGGAGTATAAAATTTTATTAAAAACCATTACATAAGCTTTTCGATTGATTGGTTGCTAAATATTAGTTGCATTTATAGTTTATATGTATTTGGAATGCGATTCTAAATATTTAATAATTTTAATTTATAAATATAAATCATGTTCTTAAAATATTATTCTGCACGTGCACTGCACGTGATTACGACTAGTTGTATTAAAAGTGCTTTAGGGGTAGATAAAATTTTGATGCTCGTTTTATCCCTTCAAATTTTTAATTTTTTTTATTCTTTTACCTAAGTTATTGAAATTAATTTCATTTCTTGTTCAAATTATATATGAGTTCAAACTTGTTTTTCAAAGTTTATTTATAGTGATCACGAGAACAATAGTAGTATTATTTTAGTTGAATATCTATAACGTTAGATTGACAAACAATATATATATATCACTATCGTAGATCTCTCATGGTTAATAATTTTATATAATTTTTGTGTCAATGCGTTACATGATTCATTACTATATTCATTAATTTTTGTTCTAATATTAATTAATTTTGTGCATTAATACACTGGTATCTGTTTAGAAAACTTAATTGTTACCAATATGAACAAGATTGTTTTGGATTCAAATCATATTATTTATACATAAATCAGAAATAAAAATAATGCACGCATGTTAGAATATTGTGTATATCAACATTTAACATAGTTTGTCTTAATTACGGAACACCACTTTTAGTTTTAGAAACCATATTGATATTGTTATTTGCATGTATATATATTAACAAATTTTATTTGTTTATAAATATAACATGTATAAATTAGTGAGATATCAATCATAATTTAATCAAAGACTGGTAAAATACCAATGCATTTTGACATTTTACTAAAGACGATACGACATCAATCCAATGATCGACAGCGATTTTAGAAACATTGACAAAAACTCGATGCGTAAAACTTCAACTATTTGATAATAATAACCCACCATTTCAATTCGTAAACCACACCATCTTTGAATTGAAAGCACACGAAGAGCCTTGATGTTATGATATCTTTAAGTCCTATCATAGTATTTAAAGCTTAATATATCACTTTAATTTTCAAAATCTTAATCATTTCTTGTGACCTAATGATTTTAACTATGGTATTTACCACCCTTTTTTTAATTATGATATTTACGTCATTGAGAACTTAAGAATTTTGAAGAAAAAATAAAATACAGTTTGGATGCCTAAAAGTTTGTGTGTTGTTAGCTTATCCATAAAGTTTTAGTTTTATCAATTTGATCGTGGATCTTACAATTCTTTGACGAACTAACATCTTCGGTTAACGTTTGTTTGTTAAGTTTCGTGAAAAATTTAGAGAAAACCTTTTTTCACTTCTCAAATAAAAAATCATTGTCGTGAATAAATATGACACGTACATATCACATTAATAACAAAAATGAATAGTTGATGATTTTGACAAATGTTGTTTATTACTAATACGTATAAATTCGGGATTCGAATTCACAAACTAAAGTTTAGGAATTAAAAATGATAACCAACAGAAATTTTAGAGACCTGAAATACATTTTACCTTAAAAAATCTCAAATGAAATGGGTCATGCTTATAACTAATCCTACCAAACCGGCCTACAAACATAATTTAGCCATCACCATCAAATAGCCAAGAGCTTGTTACACTTTATTACGTCCATCATGACTCGTTGTCATTAGGTAAGATTACACATTAGGTTAAATCACATAAATATGATTTATAATGTTAAATATACTCACTAGACACAACGACATGGTTTTATAGCATCCGTATACCTAATAATGGTTTATTTAATGCATTTGTTATAGATAAATAGACAATAACATACATATTTTAAAATTATATAATAAGTTTTTAAATTATTATTAATATTGAAATAAATGCATCAACTTTTGAAATATTATAAATCTAAAATAAAAGAAAATAATAATTATAGTTTCTCATATTTCAGTTAAACTAGTACAAATAGAATGAAATTATTACATTTATTATAAAACTAAAAAAACTAAACAACAAACAAAATCTTACCGATATACAATATCTCATTTTTATTGACTGAAATAATGGTTATGATATAAAGATTTGTAAAATCATATGAATAATCATTTACATTCCAAATAACATAATAATATAAGATATTAATTTTTATAAAATATTCATAAAAATAGTTAGTGAATAGAATTATAAATGAATTAAATATAAAAAACTTAATTTTATACTATATTTAATAACGTTTAAAGAGTAAAGGGAAAATAAAAAATTTATCCCTTTAAATCTTTTTAATATAATAGAGATAAATATATTTATCTCCTCCAAACGGGGACACTTGAGTTAGAGGAAAAATCTGGGGGATCAAGTTGCATCTAAGTGCCGAAAGGATAGTCGTGTGTGACGCTATAAAGCTCACATAAGTTCGTTTATATGGAGTGTGAGATTTACTCACTGGGCGACTGTGATTTGACGCTCGCGACTGTATTTAGAAATAATTTAGGGACTAAAATAATTTTATTCTTTAATTCTAATTAACATTGTTTGAAATGACTGAAAAATACTATTTTTTTCTCTAAATAATTAACCATTTTTTTTATTTTAATCCATATCTTTTAATTCTTTTTACCGTCGTAAATTAACAATTTTTTTTACTTTAATCCTTATCATAAAAAAAACATCCGTTCCAAAAAAAAGTTTTGTTGGGCTTGAGTTTTTAATTTTTCTTATGTGAGGAATAAAGTGAAAATGTTTGTTAATTCAAAGACAATAATAAAAAAAAATAAAAGATTATGAACTAAAATGAAAAAAAATGGATAATAATTTAGGGACTGAAAAATTAGCATTCGAGTTTTTGTTTAACATAATTGTTGCATCCCTTAACTTTTATTAGTGATTTTTCATGAAATGAAGTTTATTACGTATATATGATCGAATAGTGTATTTTCTAATTAATGATTGGAAATAATTGAGGTTAATATTATGTAGGACATAAAGGGTTTTAGACTAGTTTTTCTACATAGTATTTAACTCATGTGAGTAAAAAGTAATAATCATATAGAACAAAAAGCAAACGATTAAACAAATTCAATTAGTAATAAGCAAATTTATTTAGAAACAAGATTTTGAATTCCAAATCTCAAAGAAACAACAGTAACGGTAAGAAACTTATAAATAGTTTCCACCTTAATCTATTATGAAACCATGTGCTAGTTCGATGATTTGATGAAACTCTCAAGGATAAAAGCTAGCTTTTATGACATATTTTGATAATGACAAGTTTATATATGTTTTATTGATATAATTTATAGGATAAATGATACTAATCTCTATTATACTCTATCATAATTACACATACAATTCATCTAGTTCCAAAACATGTATACACCCCCGACCTCTAGTTACATTTTAGTCAACATACGTCTCCACATCCCAAAAATACCTCCACATGTCCTCGGTAAGAAAGTTATCATTCTTTGTCATATTTTATTTATTTTTCTTTTAAATTATAACTTTCGTATAACAGTTGTTCGAAAATATATATGATGTAACAAAAACGTCAATAAATAATATAAAATAATATTTTTAATGTGATTCAGTCAATTTATCTGTTACATTCACAATTTTCTCATTATATATATCATCGTCATTACATTCTTAACATCAACTCAATCACCTTACAAAATCCTTTTACACCCAAATCTAAACTGAATACACATAAATCATAACGTGAAAATCATAACTAACTTAGATAAAAGTCACCACTCTCGAACATGCTTGAGCAACCCTCTAACTTGAAAATCGTGTTTAGCACGAATAAAATTTTCTGACTATCCTCTCAATATCCTTTCAATATCATGGAGTATCCCTTCCTTAGACAGAGCCATCACCCAAATCTTAATGCTACCTAAATCACTTAGGGTAGAGTCTGATCACCACAAAATGCTTCTTTTGAGATAAAGTCATATTTCATCCTCCATCGAAGCATACTCATGTAACCTTCATCATTAATCATATATTATGACCTCTATAAAATATCATAATTCCTTCATACTTCCTTCATGGAATTAGGAATACACAATATCACATAATACTTTTTCTTAAGCAACCTCATAAAAAGGAAACTTGGTCCCAAATAATTTGAGGCACCAAATTTCAACAAGACCTAAACATCTGTTTCATTTATTTTTATTAAAAGTTATAATAGTTCGATCAGCAAATAGTGAGACAATAATTTGAGAAGGGCATTGGACGTTTCACATCAAGAAAAGAGTTGCCTATAAATTTTAAAATTAAAGGTGTATGTGTAATTATGATAGAATACAAAATAGTTCAATATAATTTATCTGAACTTATATCGGTATGCATCTATATTTTAGGTTTTGTTAGTGATAGAACAACTAATTTACATGTAATAGTACGTTTTTAAAATATACCTTTTCTCTCTCTCTGGGGAAAGTTTACAATGTCGGGAATAATTTCCCGGCATTGAGGCTGTGTTTTTTGTGCTCCTTAGATTGTTTGAAATTTTTTTTTTCTAAGGCAACACAAAGGCCAGCAGGTAACAATTTTTTTCTTTTTTGGAATGGTTCACTAAATATGTACTGGAGTTCACCAAATACGTAGTGAGGTTCATCAAATACGTACAAAATAATAATTCTTAGAGGGGTTCACCAAATACATACCGGGGTTTACCAATTACGTACTGAGGTTCACCAATTACGTATTGAGATTCACCAAATACGTACAAAAGAATATTCTTGGAGGGGTTCATCAATTACATACTGGGGTTCACCAATTACGTACAAAATAATAATTTCTTGGAGGGGTTCACCAAATACTTAGTGTGGTTCGCCAATTACGTAGTGAGGTTCATCAAATACGTATAAATTAATAATTCTTAGAGGGATTTATCAAACACATACTTGGGTTCACCAATTACGTATTGGGGTTCACCAATCTATTCTGACAATTTTTCTAACCAATACCAGTGGTTTTTATCCAATACCAGTGGTTTTTCACCCAATACCGACGGTTTTGGGCTCAATAATGGCGGTTATTGATGATTTTTTTCATTTTTGGTGGTTTTGCATCAATACAATGGTTTTTAGAACCTTTTTATAACGGTCTTTCAACAAATTAATTTTTTTAAAATTGATCAGGTTATACTAGATGAATCACAAATAAAGTTATCAAAATTCTTGATTTTTTATATGAACATTAAGTATCTTCACTTATATTTTAAATTTGATTGGAATTATGAATTGTTAAAATAATTGAACACTTATTCATAAACACTTAAGAATGTATTCTTAATTATGTTGTTGTCATTTTACAACAAGTATCAAGTAGAATAATCTTTCCCCACTACATTTTAGAAGAACGCCTCGAAGAATGATTAATTTTGTACGCGAAATATTTTGGTGAATCCCTTGAAGAATGATTAATTTTGTACGTGATATATTTTGGTGAACCCTTCGAAGAAAAATTAATTTTGTACATGAAATATTTTGGTGAAGCTCTCGAAGAATTATTAAATTTGTACGTACCGAGGTTCACCAATTACATAATGGGGTTCACCAACTGCGTACAAAATAATAATTCTTAGAGGGGTTCACCAATACGTACAATCTAATCGACATACCTAATAATCGATTCGCCTATTTTTAGCCCCTAAATGTCATCCTGAAGGTGCTAAACGTCATCCTGAAGGTGTTAATCGCATCTTTAAATCCAAGCGCTAGTTGCATGCCTCCAATCGCCTGTTTCATCCCCAAACGCCATGTCTAAATAGGAATCGCCAGTCTCCCTTCCAATCGCCAGATTTTTTGGGCCTAATCGCCATTTATATGGCTCTAATCGCCATTCTTCACATCCAACCGTAAAATTGATATATTTGTAATTATTTACCGCACACCGGAAAAATATAAAAAAAAGAAAAAAACTTGTTATTACAATGAAAACATTCATGATACTTACTTATTATGTGAAATTAGATTGGATTAATTAAGAATTTTCGATACAATTGAACATTTATTCATAAACTCGTTAAAAGTTGTCATTGATAATGTTATTGTGCTTTTGTGACAAGTATCGAGCGAGATGAGTTTTCACCATATATAATTATAGGTCGTGATGTTATGATGGTCGATAAATCCTATTTATTAGTTTGACGAACATGATTAACCCTCAAGGTCAAGTTCTATCTAAAAATCAAACATATTCGCTAAAAGTTCGAAATTGAATATTGGAATTTGAAATTTTAACCTTTTATTTTATAAATTATAACATTATAAAATTTGAAAAATAAAATATTTACGTTTTAATTTATAAGAATATAAAAAAAAACTCTAAAAATTAAAAGAGATAGTAATTACGAAAAAGCCCAAAATTAAGATCGGAACGGTTTTCGGGCCTCTTAAAGCACTTAAAACAATGTTTTGGACCCAAAACTGGGTTACGATCGGTGTATCCCATCACACATGTAGATCTCTGAATAAGATTTGATTTGATATCTTACAGCCCACGTGGTTCCACCAGAGTCAAAACTTATGCCCTCCAGAATTTGAACTACGCGTGCCACAATTCAATAAAGAGTATCGGGACCAAACACCATTCATTACTGGCGATTTGCCAGTCACGAATGGCATTTGGGGCCTAATGGTCGAGCCCCAAACTCCTGTTACAATGGCGTCTGGGGTCCAAACGTGACCAGCAGGCCCCAAACGCCATTCATGACTCGCGATTCGCCAGTCACGAATGACGTTTGGGGCCCGATGGTCGCGCCCCAAATGCATGACACAAAGGCGTTTGGCCCCTGTCGATGGACACGGGACAAACGCCTGTTGCAATGACATTTGGGATCAAAACGCTGTCAGAAGGCCCCAAACGCCATTCATGACTGGCGTTTCGTGTTTGGATCCCAAACGCCTTAAACACAAGCGATTCGCCATATAGTGATGACGTTTGGTCATTTTCACAAATTTAGTCATTTTCACATACTTAGTCATTTTCAAACACTGAACTATTTTCACACACTTAGCCATTTTGACAAACTTTCTTATTTTTATACTTAACAATTTTCATACACTTGGTTATTTTTTACACATTTAACGAGGATAATAATTTATATACTCACACACTTGTGCATTTTCACACATTTTCATATGCTTGTCATTTTCATGTAGTTGTTTTGCTACACTTGATCATTTTCATACACTTAGATATTTTCATGAACTTAACTATATTCACACACTTGATCATTTTAACACATTTTCATATTTTTACCATTTTCATGTAGTTGTTATGAAACACTTAGTCATTTTTACACACTCAGCCACCTATATACACTTAGCCATACTTGGGCATATTTTCATACACTGAGGTAATTTTCACACACTTAGGAAAATTTCACACTTGTATTCACACACATGGTCTCTCTCTCCAACCTTATCATGGACTTAGTGATATTCACCATTTTCACACGCTTAACTAATTTCACACTCTTAGTCATTTTCAAATACTTAGTCATTTTCACAAACTTACTTATTTTCACACACTTGACCATTTTCACCATGTCTAATTATAGGTCGTGATATTATGATGGACGATAAATCATATTTATCAGTTTGACGAATACGTATAACCCTAATGTTGGTCAATTTTCATATACTTAGTCAATTTTCATACACTTGGTCATTTCTAACATATACTCTTCATGAAGGTCCTCCCATTTCTTCAAGCTTTCTTCAAAAACTTCATACCATGTTTACACTCTTAGCCATTTATATACTTGATCATTTTTACGTACTAATATCATTGTAAATCTTTATGAAGTAATAACTCGTTACCAAATAAAAAAATGTAGTTTAGACTTCTAAAAGCATTCATCGATATCACTACATATGCATATTCTTTTTCTGTTACAAATCCCTTCTATTTTAAACTCTACAAACACATTTCTAACTTACTTTCTGGATATTAAAACACAAATACAATGAGAGAGAATTTTTAGTAATTACTTCAGCTGCATCGTTTCATTCCAAGTGCAATGTGTCTCTCATATCTAATCTGTACTCTACTATTCATAGAGGTTCTTCCATTTCTTGAATTCACTATAATTTAAAAAAGAAGTTGATGGTTTTAGGAATATACATATCTCCAAAGGTTGGCCAGACATTGGTAACGAAATGATCCACATCAAATGTCTCCAAAGATTGGGCATTCAGTTTGGCCTATTCGTTAGAAACTTGCATTTCAACAATGTTATACGCAGACACATAATAGTTGACATCACAAATTCACAATAATTTCTCAAACAGATTCAAGAAAAGAACTTTAAATTGGCAATCCTCAAGCCCACGCCGATACATAACAACACAAATATTATACTAGAAAGTAGCAGAACAATATGCAAGTCCTGATACTTTTTAATGACTATTTCAGCTGCACCATTTTACCCTCAGGATCAAGTTGCGATATGTGAGGATAAAACAATCATCTCTCTCCATCAGGGTCCACAATAGGGAGTTGTGATTAGAACCTGAAGTCAAATCAGGCGGGATTCAAAAGAAACTTGAAACCAAATATCACAAAAATAGACAACAAAATAATGATGAAATAAGACTAACCATCCCAAGTAGTAAGATCATATGATAACACTTACATGTTTATTTGTTAATATATTAAATAGAGTTATATAACAAATTAAAAAAATAAAGTGACATTTGAAAGCATGTGTATAAAATTTGACTAAAACCATAATCATAAAGCATGCAAGAGATCACTCATCCTGCAAAAAGGTAAAAAGAATCACCGAATAGAAGAGCACCAAAGCGAACCTAAAATTCTAATAGAAAGTCTAAAAAATAATTTCCAGTTTGTTTGTAATTCTTTGACCTTTCTTTGAATAAACTACTCTTACAACTAGTATAATTGTTAAAATATCGGACACATATGTTTCCGGTCAAGATTAACACGCTCAATTCTCAAATACAAAGAATACAACAAAAATTACAATGAAATGAAATTAATGTGAACAGACAAGCATACAAACATGAAGTGTTATATACCATAAAAAACTAATCTTGCTTCATCTATATAACCATTTTTAGCATAAAAATTCATCAAACCATTATTCAACTATAGACGTGAAGTGAATAAGGACTGATGCGGTTAAATTCTCATGCTCATACATGAGTAAAGCTAAGAAAGAGACCAACACAACAATGCCCTATTACAAGTTTGCAACTACAGAACAAGACACATAATCAGTAAAATAAAGCATCAAAATAAACAAAGAAAGCAAAGAAAATGTCAAAAAAGACAGTCCAACTATTCAAATCACTTTTCCAATCTGAATAACACCATTACCATTGAACATGAGTTCAATAACAAGCAAGTTGCCCTTCCCTTCAATTGAACAACATCATCAGAATCAATTTGATCAAGATTTTTCAAAGTTCATGAGTGATTGTTGAGTTTATCCCGAATCAAACCCTTTATTGAACGGAAAAAGGTCTCGAACAGAGCTGGAAATCCGTAATCGAACGAAACCTAAGCAAAATCAAATGAAAATAAACCAGATTTATAAAACCCTAAGAAATCGCGACAGAGAGGGGGTAAAGTGTAAAATAATAGTCTATGTTTTCTTATCTTAGCAAATCCAAAAAAAGCAGAAAATTTTTTTTAGTATAATCACAGGAAGTTTCAGATCTACAACCAAATCATGAAAATAGGGCCGAGCTCACCTGATCATATAAATATGAACCTGAAACCGAGAGAGGAGTGAGACGAAGAGAGGCAGAACTGAGATGAGAGAGGCGGGAGAGATGAAGAGAGGCAGATTTGAGAGGAGAGGTGAGGGAGACAAGGGAAGAGGCAGATCTGAGAGGAGAGGTGAGAGAGACGAGGGCGCTGACTTGCTGAGTTTGGTAGTTGCGAATGAGGAGAAAGAAGTTTTGCTCGATAAATGAGAGAGCCTGAGTTTGGTGAATAATAAGAAGAAGAAATCATGCTTGCTTTCGTCGTTCGTGGTGGAGATTGGAGGAGAAATCTTGCTTGTCAAATTTGAGTGCCTTAACTTTTGGTTGTAGTCGTAGAAGGGGAAATGGGAAAGTGGGGAGATGAAGGTGGAGATGGAAACTTACTCTACCGGTTTCTAAAAAAAAATAAAAATTATTTGATAACTGGGATTAATTTAACCATATCTTACTGTTAGAATTAATCCTAACATCAATGATGAAAAAAAAAATATCAGCATCAATGCTGAAAAAAAATCAAGCATTGAAAATGAACCCCTCTCCTTTATGTTCTCATTAATTCATTTCCCTTTAATATACTTTATTTTCTTTTCATTTGGTCTTATATTCTTCTAATAATCTTTCACTCGCGTAAAAGAAGTTATCAACCTTCATATATTTCTATTAAATTATTTTGTATAGTTGAAATGAGCAACATTATAATTTGATTGTATTGTTTTGTAAGTATACTCCAGTACACGTTTTCTTTTTGCTATTATACCCGAAAGTTTACAAAATGTTGCAATTGACCCAATATAAAATTAACACTTTCAAGGTATAAAATCATTGAACTTCTAAAGAAACCATTTAAAACATATTTTATTAATAATTTCTTTTGTTGAATACAATTTTTTCGCACATACTTTTCAGTTAGATCTCGTTTAGTTTGCGCTACCCCTTTATAATCATATTGTAATTGAATTATCATATTTGTTTGGAGTAATTCTCAAATTAGGATGTAATATTAATTTTCATGCAATCATGCTTTAAAATCTTTTGAACCAATCGAATTGCAGTAAAAAATGAGAGTAATCTTAATTTACAATATAATTACAATTCTAATATCAAACAAATATACTTACTTACCCTCATATGAAATAGTAAAATTCACTTATTTCTTCCAGTCTCTCTTGATTTTATTAATTAAATTAAATTAAGTTTACTAATCTTTTATCTAGCATTATTTATTTACTAAAATATTACTACAAAACATGTCAAAATATTTTTCATCATCTCTCATTTTCTTAGTTTAAATTTTATTTTTTAAAGTTTAGTTTAGTATTATTATTTTATTTAAATATTAAGAAAAAATTATTAAAATTAATGTTAAAATTAGCCGTCAAAATATTATTTTACATAATCTACAATTAAAATGACATTTAAGTAACATCTTATTATTTACAGAAATTTAAGTTATATCAAACATAACAATCATAAATTATCATCCAACATTTCATAGATTATCATGCACAATCAACCATGACAATCATATTTTGCCAATAATTGAATTGTTAATTGAGTTGCGATGATCATTTTAAATTGCGCGAACCAAACAACTCCTTAATTTTAAATATAATCTTCATTGGTGCCTATAAAGGGAGAGGAAGAGAGTTTCAAAATAGAATGAAAACATATGAAATGGGAAGCCGAAACAATCCTTCTAGCGGAATTGTGACATAATCTCAACCGTTAAGTTGAAAAGCAATAACTCAGATAGGCTAAATTTTTTTCTTTTTGACATTTTTTAATTTATTTTTGTATCAACCAAACTAAATCGATAATTTTCAACCGAACGATCAAAATAGACTAAACCTGTAGAACGAGATTCATTTAGAAAAAACAATCCTTATGGTAATAAGACAAAATTGAGCAAAATCTCCTTATTTTGACATTATCGAATTATTTAACAATTGAGTGACAAAAGTTGATAATAATATTTCAAATTTTCTTTCAAATTACGATGAACTGTATAATGAAAAAAAAAGTAGTTTCTGATAGAAATTGATAAGTTGTTTCTGAAAATAAATAGATATTTATCATATTAAAAGAGTTTTAAAGAGGAGAAACTTTTGTTTTACTCTTTTATCTTTTATAGTCTCTTTTGAGTATTTCATTTTGTCTCATTTAATTCATATAATGAAATTATATTTTCTATTTAATGATAATTTATTTTTAAATTATTTGTAAAACTAAATAATTTTATAGTGTTATGAAGTTAGAAATGAATATCTGTCAAAATAAAATTCGAGATATTTTGTACAACAATTTTTTTAAATCAATAAAAATTTTTTTTTAGAAATTTATAAATTAAACATGTTATAATTTTTATGATATCGGAATCATTGAAAATACATATAAATGAATTTAGAGAAAGACATTATATATTAATTATCATTTTTAATATGATATCTATTTTTAAGAATTCGAGAAATGTTATATAATATAATTTAAAGATTAAAAATAAGTTAATGTATTTAAAAATTATAATAAATTTTATAGATATTAATATTAATTTTAATTATATATTAATTTTAGATTAATTTTAGATTAGTTTAACACATGGATACTATTTTTTACTACTTTGTAAAAACGGAATGATATGTGAAAGTATTCCCACTCGTTGCTCTGTTTCAGCCCGTCAAATTTTCAGCTGTGTGTTTGAACTCTCTATCTCTCTCTCGAGTCTGTAACTCCCAAATTCTCTGTCCCCTCTCCATATATATCTGCCCCTCTCTCACAATCACCAGCTCCTACCTTTGCACTTCAAAGTTTAACCAGATAATTCCACACTAGCAACTTCCACGAGGTGCTTCGGCTCCATTTCCGCCATGGATATCATGCTCACAAAACCGACCTTCCCACTGGTGACACTTTCAAGATAGTGACTCCGTCGCACCACGGACACCAAGCTTCATCGATTTTGGTGCGACTATTTGGTTCTCTTGGTGATCCTCCAAAACTCATCGGTAATTCACTAATTTGGGTTCCTTTTGAGCAATGACGTCCACAATTTCACTGCCCACCGACCCTTCTCCTCCAACAGAGGACTTAGCAGCCAGGGCTTTGGACAAACGCTACGAATGCTTAGTCACTTTGAGAACCAAAGCTATAAAGGGGAAGGGTGCTTGGTACTGGGCTCATTTGGAGCCCTTACTCATCCGCAACCCCAACACTAACATGGCGAAAGCCGTGAAGCTGAAGTGCTCGTTATGCAATGCCGTTTTCTCCGCCTCAAATCCGTCGAGAACCGCTTCTGAGCATCTTAAAAGAGGTACTTGCCCCAGTTTTAGCTCCTTAAGGCCGGAGGCGTCCCTTTCGCCGATGCCGATATCGTCAATCCCTTCTCCTCCTTTTTACAATCACAGAAAGCGAAGCTCTCAAATGGACACTCCTCCTCTTACTCCTTCTTACCAAGTTCATCCTTTAGCTATGGTCGAGTCGTCGAGGTCCTGTGTTGAACTCGTTCGCTCCCCGCCGGCCCGAACCCCGGTTGGCGCGGCCAGTAAGACCGGCTTAGTCCAGCAGCATTTGGTGTTATCGGGTGGAGAAAATGATTTAGGTGCACTAGCTATGTTGGAAAATAGTGTAAAGAAACTGAAGAGTCCTAAGGCCTCGCCTGGTCCAAGGCTTAGTAAGGAACAAATTGATTCTGCAATTGAATTGCTTGCAGGTTGGTTCTTCGAATCATGTGGGTCAGTCTCGTTTTCAAGCTTCGAGCACCCCAAGTTCCGTGCGTTTCTTAATCAGCTGGGCTTGCCCGCTGTGTCACGGAGTGAATTTTTAGGTGCCCGTCTTGATGCCAAGTTTCAAGAGGCTAAATCAGAGGCCGAAGCTAGGATCAGAGACGCAGTGTTTTTCCAAATTGCTTCTGATGGGTGGAAGAGAAAGAATCTCTGTGGTTTTTCTCGTGGGGAAAAGGTTGTTTGTAGATTTATGATCAATTTTCCAAATGGGACTAGTGTTTTTCAAAAAGCTGTATTTAACGGTGGATTTGTGTCATCCAACTATGCCGAAGAGGTTTTATCGGAGACAGTCCGCGATATTTGTGGGAGTGAATTGCAAAGATGTGTGGGGATAGTTGCAGATAAGTATAAGGCCAAGGCTTTGAGGAGCTTGGAAGAACAGAATCATTGGATGGTAAATCTCTCTTGTCAGATTCAGGGTTTCATTAGTTTAATTAAGGATTTTAACAAAGACCTTCCACTTTTCAGGGCAGTCACTGAAAATTGCTTGAAGGTTGCAAACTTTATAAATACCAAACCCCAGGTTAGAAATACTTTCCAAAAGTACAAGTTGCAGGAGCTAGAATATGCAAGATTGCTTGTTGTTCCTTCACCAAATTGTGATACCACCAAAAACTTTTCACCTGTTTATGAAATGTTAGAGGATATACGTAACTGTTATAGAGTGCTCCAAATTCTTGTGTTGGATGAATCCTATAAGGTGGCATGTATTGAGGATCCGATTGCAATGGAAGTGACTAATATGATTCAAGACGAGCGATTTTGGACAAATGTGGAAGCGGTTTATTCGCTTGTGAAAGTGATCAGAGGGATGGCTCAGGAAGTTGAGTCTGAAAGGCCACTTATTGCACAATGTCTGCCTCTCTGGGAAGATTTGAGAACAAAAGTGAAGGACTGGTGTGCTAAATTCACCATAGCTGAAGGACCAGTGGAGAAGATAATTGAGAAACGATTCAGAAAAAACTACCACCCAGCATGGTCAGCTGCATTTATACTAGACCCGCTGTACTTGAGACGGGACATTAATGGTAAATACTTGCCACCTTTCAAGTGTTTGTCACAAGAGCAGGAAAAGGATGTGGATAAGCTCGTAACTCGTTTGGTGTCAAGGGAAGAAGCTCATGTAGCATTAATGGAGCTTATGAAATGGAGATCAGAAGGGCTCGACCCTCTCTATGCTCAGGCCGTGCAGGTTAAACAACGGGATCCTCTGACTGGGAAAATGAAGATAGCAAACCCGCAGAGCAGTAGACTCGTGTGGGAAACTTGCCTAAGCGAGTTTAAGACCCTAGGGAAGGTTGCAGTGAGACTTCTTTTCCTCCATGCTACCTCAATTGGGTACAAGTGCAATTGGTCAATCTTGAGATGGGTCTGTTTGCATGGAAACTCAAGGGTGGGCCTCGAAAGAGCTCAGAAGATGATATGTGTTGCAGCTCAAGCAAAGCTCGAAAGACGAGACTTTTCCAATGAGGAAGAGAAGGATGCGGAGCTGTTTGCCACGGCATGTGCTGAAGATGATATGCTCAATCTGGGCTTTGCTGACGCACCCTCAATGTAATGTTTTTCTTTTCATTTCTTGTAGTCTTGTAGTTGTGGATATATATTTTACATTTTTTATTCTTTCCTTGTTTTATTTGTTTGGAACTTCTTCCTTTTGTTGAAACTTTACATTGTTCCTCTAGGAAAAAATTGTGGAGGTATGTTCAAGAGGAGGAT
Source organism: Datisca glomerata (assembly GCA_003255025.1). Taxonomy (NCBI): domain Eukaryota; kingdom Viridiplantae; phylum Streptophyta; class Magnoliopsida; order Cucurbitales; family Datiscaceae; genus Datisca; species Datisca glomerata. The sequence continues at coordinate 657,836 of QANY01010269.1, forward strand.
AATAGGAGGTGATTGATTAATGTATTGCTAAAACTTTGCATGCTGATTTTAATAGGGTATTTGATATTTTCCTGGGAATGATTTTGGGTCCTGTTCTTTTTTTTTTTCCGTTAGCAATATATGTGATATATACTAACTCCTTGTTCATAATTTCCAAGCACAAATGTGCTCCACCAGATGTCTTTCCGCCAATCATGGGTCATAAGCGCCAGACCATATTAATCGACAATGGTTCTTTGCCACATTTCATTGGTTCCGTTATTAATCTTTCTTGTATATGATCAAGATTATATTGTTTAGCTTTACTGCATATCAGCTGGAGCATATTCTTCTCAGTACTCAGTGTGATTAATCTTTTACACTGAACAAAAAAAGATTAGAACATTAGATGAAGTATTTAACACAAATTTCTATTCCTATTTTGAAAGTTTGTTTCTCTGTGATTTCCCATGTAAATAAATAAACAATGTATTATTTAAAGAGTGCATTGCTTTTTCCACGTATGATAAATAAAATTGTAATTTGCACATAATATTTATGAGCGGTTGTAGAAAATGGTAATGACGAAAAAAGGAGACCTTTTAACATAAATGATTAGATGCTGTTGGAACTTGGAAGATTCTGTACTGGAGTTGGACTTATCATCATTAAGATGGTTCTTAATCTTTTTTGCATCATTCTTCAATATAGATCCTGATCTAAGAGCCATATATTGTTGCTGGACCACATATTTCCTCCCTCCACAAGTAACACATTTTTTCAGTTGGATCCCCGCACGGCAAACTAGTACTTTGATGATCTTTGTATTATGAGTTCTCTCTTTCTTCTCTCTTAAAAGCTTCTTTGAATCTGTATTATTTGAGGCAAAGAGTCTGAATGCAGCAGATCTTGAAAGTAAATCTTGTTCTTCGAATCAATTAATAGCATCCTATGGTTTGATGCACTTCTCATTTATTCCTTTTGTTTGGAAGTAGGGAAGTCTATTTTATACAGGACCATGTTAGAAGATCCTTGACATATTATATAACTTATAAGATATTGCTTGGTGCAACCATTTTATATCGTTTTGGACTCATTTATTGAGAACAAATTTGACTGGTCTTCTCGACAAAGTGAGCACTACTTAAGACACAGCCAACGCCTGGAAATTTTTCTAGTACTCGTGGAGTACTGAGTTTTTAGTACTCCTTCAAGTCATCTACTGTCACGTGTCTTAAATATAAAATTTTATTCATTCTTTGACGAGAGAGTGAGTGAGCTCTTGTAATTTAAAAAAGATGCACGAGTGGCTTCGAATGACATGAATGAGTACCGAGTTTTCCATACTCTAGGAGTATTGGAAATTTTCTCCCAATGAAGATATGATATATGTGTAAACGTGTTTCCATGAGTTACTACCCCCTTTGCAGGTTTTTTTTAAGAATACCCCTTTTGAACTTCTTAGTTCGTCAATTTGACATACCAGCCACCATGTGTTTTAAGAATACCCCTTTTGACCTGAGATTAAACATGTACGTTAACTTTCTGTCACGGTTGAATCAAGTTCTAACACGGTGCGCATCTGTTCTTCAAAATCTATTATATCACGAGAAAAGGAGAAAAGAAGTTCGTCCACATGACACAAATTTTCCCATAATTGTAGAGAAACTATTCAGATTGTTACTTGTTAAAGCATTAAGATGAAATTTCAGATTACAAGTTTAGAAACCATATCCTATTAGTTAAAGCTACTATTAGTTTTGCATATTTTGAGCAGCCACTAGTTGCGTTCTTTAATAGAAAATTTCTTCCTGTTTGCTTTACAAAAGAAGTTACATGAGACAGAATGTAACTTTTATTTAAAGATTTCATTTTTACTGCAGAGAAGGGTTTGGGTGACCTGGTTGGATATATGACAAGCCAGATTGAGTTAGCATGTGAGTCAACCTCGGAAGAACTTGGACTGTATAGCTGAGAATGCCTTTCCAATGACTTTTGAAAGTCACACCTCCTGTTTTGTCTGATTTGGAGCTGGAGAGCCCACAGTCAGTAGTGGATGTCCATGTCAATTCTTCCTGGTCAAAGAAAAGTGAGTTATAAGCCCTCTCTCTCCTGTGTGTTAATTGTACGTGTTTCATGTTTATTGGTTTATAAGTTTATGTAATTCTATCCAGCCATCCTTGCTAGGATGTCTTCTAAACGTTCGGAATCACAATGACGTACATTTTTTAAATGGACCCTTGTGCATTTTTTCAATCTCAATGTTGAAAACTGATATTTTGCAGTGTTATGAGTTTGCCTTTTGCATGATTGCTAGAAGTATTAAGCAAAGTTCAAGCAAGGATGACTGTTGGCACGAAGATAAATGAAAGGACGTCACAACGAATTTGTACGATCTTAACAGTCGATTAAGCTTTCTTTTTTTACCATTAAAAGCAGGTTGGTAGTTCTACAGGTGTTAATATTATAATCTTCTTACTATAGTTTCCAACTTTTTTTGTACCTACTCACCAAATTCTTTTTGACTTCTTGATCCAGGAGGTCAAGTTTCCTCTACCTATATTCTGCCTTAATAGTTAAAAAAGTTTGGTAAGTCCAAAGCATTATGTGACATTAACATTAGTAACTCTGATGCAAGATCATGCTTTATAAATAGTGTAGGACAAGTAATGAAAATATTAGTCAACTTACACTTGTCTCGGTATTCTCTTCTGGAACATAAAGGACATGGGATGAGTAACGAAAATATGTACCATTGAGCTAAAATAAGTTATAGCCAAGTAGTGATGTTACCAGTGGTACACCATTGAAGTTTTTATGTGCAAAATGTTTAGTAAAACTTACCTTTTTTGTCCTTGTAGGAATTCCAACAAAGCTGTTTGACCCTCTCTCTGTCTCTTGATTATGCGCAATGAAATTTAGCTGCACACTTTCTTAATCAATATAAAGTTGGATAAGAGTAATATTGATGTCTTAGTTATAAGTGAAAATGAGATATTTTTTTCTTTCAGTTAGTTTATTTTTGTAGTATGATACTGTCAGTCTTAATTTTACCGCTGATTTAGCTATGGTGGGTACTCTCTTATGGTCGAGTCTGCGGACCCAGTTGGCAATGCTGACTACTCAACAACTATGAAGAAGTGCTTTTTCTTTTCACTTTCTAGTAAGGTTTCGTTATTTTTATTCATATTCTTGTTAAAGCTGAAGTAGATAAATATAATCATTACTTAGTATTAGCAATAATTTCTTTCTACAAGAATCTTCACCCTTTCAATGCCCGATATTAACCCCCCACCCCCTCTTAACACACACGCACAGTCTTTAGTATGCACAACCTTTGATTGCTTTTGAATTTAACGCCAAACAATAAGGTGTGTAATCTGATATGATATAGAAATGGATTAGGCCATTAGCAGTGTTCATTGCTTTTGCCCCTTTGCTTTTATCTTTTCTTCTGTAGATCTGTTGGCTTTACTATTAGGAAGGTATGTGAATAAGACATCTTTGCTTCGTGCAATGTTACTTTCAATTTTATAAGAAAAATTGAAATATTTCAAGAATATTTCAACAATATTCTCCGGATAGTTTAGAGTCATTTATTTTGAGATTGAGAGTAAATACTTTCCGGAATATGATTCTTGAAATATTTTTTTTATAGGAGAACATTGTTGGAATATGATGGTAGGAAAATAAAATTATGAGAGAGTTAAGATTATTGTACACAAAACTATTATGGTAAAGTATTGAGATACTAAGTATTTTTTTTTAAATATACCATTGAAAGATTGTGAGAACAAAGACAATAAAGTTGACATTTTAAGAATGAAAAGTGGAGGAGATGCCCGAAATTATAAACTCCCAGAATTGCGGGTTTTGAATTTTCTTCAAATACATTTCAATATTTGAGAATCTTGCTAAACATCCTCCCTATAGGATCACCTTTCTCTGATTATTGCAGTACTGGTACTGTAACAATAATTATGTTGATCTTTTTTTACAGTAAAGCTTGTTGGAAGGGTTATTTAGTAAGAAAATACATGTAATTATTATTATGTATATGTTGTCATTTTGTTTGGGTGGGTGACAAAATACTGTTACTCTCACATGGTATCCTACTTTTTATTTTGCACTTTTTGGCCCTTTTTCTCATTGAACTTTGATAGAAAAAAAGAGACCCTCTTAGCATTTTCCCACTAATCTTAAATTTAATTGATCAAGTGGCCCCCAATGTATAGAAATAAAGTAATTGAGTAGATGGAAAAGGAAAGTTTGGTACTATGTCCATATAATAAAAATAATAATTTTATTAGGTTGAAAAATTGTCTTTTAGTATCATCAATTCAATATGGTAGTTAAAACCTTTGTTATAAAACATGTGATTCTAAAAAAACATAGAATAATTTATAAAGAATGTGATTATAAAAGTAGACCTGAAATGATAACACTTACAACAATTAGCTTATTTGCAAAAAAAAAAAACTTGTGTTGTGATAAATCCCTTGCTGATATCATTTCAATTCCGTTTCCTTTGCTTTTTTACAAATAAAGCAGTAGGGTTGTCTCATAAATAATAATTGAATACGAAATTTTTGGGATTCTAGTAGATATTTGTTTTTTTGAGTAAAATGATAGGAGGAAAACTGTTGATCGTCTTGCATGGAAATGGCCTTCACTCTCAACGTATGATTCGATAGATGGTCTCGCGCGATCTAAAATGACTATTATAATTGAATTGTTGACAGTCAAATTACTTGCAACATATGATTTTCATGATTGGTAGTAATTTTGGTTTTCATGACTGGTGGTAATTTAGGATTGTCATGCGTATGTTAAATTTTGTAGTAAATGTGTAAATGATAAGAAGTTAATTTGATGTGCAATTTTAACATTTAATTTTAATTATGTTTGATTAATATTTAAATAAACTAATAATGCTAGACATAATAACATCATTTTAATTAAATTAATAGAATGAGAGAGACCGTGAAAGAAAGAAGTGACGTTTGCTTTATTTCATATGAAGTAAGTAATTTTGTCTGATATTAGATTTGCAATTATATTGTGCATTAAAATCGCTTCTATTTTTTATGCAATTTATTTACCTTAAAAGATTATAAACTAGGATTGTATGTAAAGTAGAATTACACATTAGTTTAAGGATTACATCAAACCATCATAGTAATTTAATTATAAGATGATAGGATAAAGCACATCAAACAAAGACCTATGTGTTAAAAATTAAAACTTTCAACTATTAAGTCACATATATTAGTGTATCTTTTCTAAATCTTCTTTTTGTGTAAAATTCAGATAACTTGTGATTAATGCAGCATTAAAACAACCCCAAAGTTTATATTTTTAATTATATTAAATTAAAGAATGAATCTTACCCCCAAAACAATTAGCATTGCACATCTAACCTCTAACATAATAACATAAAATTATAATTACATTCACTTTACTATATATTTGACATTCAAGATGACAAGAAAACAAATTAGTGATCCAATCAAATTCTCCAATGATAATATGTAGTCAGTCATAATTGATTATCATTACAAAAACTAATTATACTCTTCTAATATTCCTCTAATTTCATCATTGCTTTTGGTACCAGTTGAACTTGACCACTTAAGTGTATTATTGTTTGTTTGTTTTTTTTTAATTTTAAAAGGTAGGTAATTTTTCATATGGTTCCTAATTAGATGCTTAAGTCTACTAATAATGATGTAAGCAACAATAACATAATCCCAAAAAGAAAAAAAAGAAGAAGAAATATTATGCTAATTTACATGTGATTTTGTAGGTGGTGTTTGGACCACTCAAATGCATAGTGAAAATTATTTCCACAGTTCATTTTCATTTTCCTTTAATAATAGGAACGGTATACAAGATTCGGGTTGTATGATTACCTGCCGAACATCAGCCAATCCTATTTTCAATCTAACATCACATCTTATTTGGATCGTCAAACCCAAACAAGGGGTGATCTAAAGCCGGTTATATGTGACCTTACAATAAGCGACAACTAATTGCCTATTTTCAATTTATAATAGAACTAAAATGCCTCCAAGTTTGTCATATTCTCGTTTTCTTCCTCCTAAGTATAATTTTTTAATATGATGAGAGCCAATATGGATTGGTCCCTCTATTAGAAATAAGCTTAACTAGAAATAGGCTTAATGTGTGCTAAAGTGGACATGACTTGCAGACTTAAAAGCTCCCAAGGACGTTTAGGAATGCCATTTCAGTTATGAGATGTGTTGGAGGTTATCCCATATTGATTGTGAAAGAGATTAATAGTCAGTTTAGAAGTGTGAAAATCTCTTCTCTCAAATTAACTTTTGGAGTTGAGAAGGTCTAACAAGACTCAACAAGATGTGTCCCGCGTCTATGCTAGCTTCCAAGTCTTCAAGTTCCGTCCCCTAACCATAATTCTCAAGGATTTGGATGACTTCGTGTTGACAAGACGTGATTTTTGTGTGATTTGACCATTAAAATATAAACTAACAATTTAGGGGATTAAGATTTAAACTAATGAATCAAATCAAATATATCTCTCTTTTACTCAATCGAACAAGAGAGAAACCATATCCCATTATAAATCGTCTTAAGCCAATTTCTAAAGAGATCACATTGGCCTATGGCTATCTTTGAATTAGACATAGACCAAGTTAAGAAAATTAATTTAAAGGGACCAAAAAGAGAATTATGACAAGCTCGAACGACTAAAATTGTATTTTTACCATGTATGATAAATAATAGTATACAATTTAAGCACTATAATTCAAGTCCATCTTTTAGCTTATAGAGAGCACTATGAAATGCTCGAAAACAAGGCTAGGTTTGGAAAAATGGCAGAGGAAAAAGTTATAAAAAGGATCTGAGTAAACAAATTTAGTTATGTAAATAATAGAGGAATAATTAATTTATTTACAATTAGTTAGGCCTGCGTTATTTACGTCACTAAATTAGTTATTCCGTTCATTTTTACAATTTTTTTCTGCACCCCTTGAAACTTGTATTTTTTTGTCTTTTACGAATATGTAATAAACTATTTACTTCGACCACTTTTGTAAAACTTTATTTTTCGGTCATTTTTACAATTGAGCTGAAAAATTGTCCATTTTTACGGTTCTTCCTAAATTTTAAATTTATCATTTTAAGATTAAAAAAAGATTTTAAGGGGTATATACCATGTTAGAAACTTATTTTGTAAAATAGTCATTAATTTTTATTTTTAGCATTTTAGTGATAAGGTAAAAAGTCAACAAAAAGGCTATAGAATTTTACTATTGTAACCCTAAATATATAGAATATTAAAATAATATTTATCTAATTATTAAAATCAGATATAATTAATGAAAATAATTATATAATTATTTAATAAATAAGATAAAGCATTAAATAAGAAAAAAGATCGTAACCGAATTGATCATTAACGAATTTAAAAAATGTTTGGATATGCTTATCCAAGTAAAATGAAATATCTAAAAATAGATATATTTTCTTATGTAAATTTATGTAGATTTACTTAGATTTGAATTTACTTAGAAATCTACCTAACCAAAAAAAATGTGCTTATTGTTAGAAAAACTATTTATTTAACAAAATATACTCAGACAATATTACCTCAATATTTAACTAATTTTCTTTACCAATTATTTAATGAGAGAAATTATTTTTACCATCATTTACCTAGAGAAGCAACATTTATGTGGGAGAGAGAGATGTTATTTACTCTACTTCCCCATTTGTTTTCAAACTCTTTGCCCCAATATTCAATACTAGATTCATAACATCCACTTTTCCAACTTTTTGTTAATAATGTTTTAGGGAAATATGAACTCATACCATGATAAACAATCTTTTTCCACAAAAATGTGCTTATTTAGCTACCTTTTTTTTTTCCAAAAAATTGCGTATTTAATTAAATGCACTCACTCTAACGTTAAACAAATTTTATAGTACGAATGCACTCGTTCCACTTTCTATACTTGATCACCATGAGGATATATATTTGCTTAGTTAACCGATTTGTTCAAGAATTCTGCTTTTAGATTTTCTTATTCAAATTTCATTTACTCTTATTTATATTTAATTATTTTATTAGTAAATATATATTTGCCTAAAATCACAACTAATTCTCCTAATAAGGGATCGATCAATCTTTATTTAATTAATGGAAATTATATAAGTAAATTTATGAGAAAATATTCAGAGATAATAATTTTTTTAATAAATTATATAAGTACTTATAGAAATAACATAGACTAATAAAAATAAAACTAGATATAAATAATGAAATACGTTTCATTAATATTATTCATATTTTATCATATGATATATCTCATATATATAATAGTATCTTGTGGATTTTATGTCATAAATGAAAGTGTTAACTCATATTTTTTGTTATTATTAATAAGTTTTTTTATATATGTCATGTATATTTTTTTCACTTAGTATTTTTATGATGTTATTAGTCTAATTAAATTTATTTTAGACGGATAAGAAAATCTAAAGTTTTTTTACTCATAAATAAATATATTAATTGTTTTGAATGATTAATTAATTTATTAGTTAATGATTAATATTAAATATCTTAAAAAATGGTGGAATGAGAATAGAAAATTATAGTTAAACTAACTTGGTTATTAACATAATTAAATTTAAAAATGACTAAAAACTATAACACCCTACTAAAATAGTTAAATACTACAATTTCGGTTAATAAAACAGATGAACAAGCCTAGCCCATTGATATTTAATCAGCCCAATGAATTGAACTCAGCCCATGGAAATTTCCTAAAATAAGCAAAGCATGTGAAAGATAGATGTTCTCGACTCTGAAGCTAGCCATGTGAAGGGCTCTTCATTTATTGTTCTAAACTCTCAAGCCATTCCTTCCCTACCCATTTCCCTTAAATTTAGGTCCGCTACAACTGGTAGATGAAGCAATGTAGAATATTGCACGACTCAAAGACAAAAGAAAGCTTAAACAGAATTTTAAGGGAACCCAAAACAAGATGAAACTCTAAATAGAGTCTTAATGAATGCCCAAAACTTTCCACCCAACATAATTTTAATGAATTCCCAAAACAACCTAATGAAATACAATGCTCAAGACCAAAAAAGGAGCCCTTCTGTTGAGCTAAATATAAAGGGCCAAATCCGGCCATTTTTGCAAAACAAAATTTAACTGCCCATCTATTATAAACTGGTATGTAACTCTCTCTCTCTCTCTCTCTCTCTGTCACTCTCTCTCTGTGTACTTTATGGAAATCTGTTAATCTAAGTGGGTAATTTTGGTATAAACATTAGAGAGGATAAAATTGAGAAACGATCATATTAAATATATTGGTTATATATTTTGTTACCTAAACCCTCATTAAGATATGCATATTTTCATCGGAGAGTCTTGTACTAACAAAAACCACTACTTTTAAATAACTTTATAAGTAGACAAAAAACGAAATTCTTAGATTTAATTTGTCATAAATAAGTTTGTTTTTATTATGGAAACAAAATTCATTATTAAAGAACTCAAATAACAACGAAAATTGTAGTGGATGATCGATCATTTTTATTAAAATGATCATTTCATTTATTTTATAATTATCAAGAATAACTTTTATTTTTATTTGGATGATCGATCATTTTTATTAAAATGATCATTTCATTTATTTTATAATTATCAAGAATAACTTTTATTTTTATTTTTCTTATATTTGTTTGTTATATGTTCTCAAATTCTACTCAAATTTGTTCAATTTGCTTGACAAAATTTGTCCAATCTATAAGAAATCTACACGAATCATTAAAAATTCTTTTATGTTTTTTGTTTAGTTTACAAGTTATTTTTCACAATTTGAAAGGTAAGTATTCTTTACTTTGCAGGAGATTTGTTCCAATTTATTGTTTTATGGTCATTTTACTATAAAACTGAAGATAATGTCTGTCTTTTGACCAATGTCTAATATATACAGAAGGATGATGAAAAATATGATAGATTAGAATTAGTATAACAAGAAGTAAAGAAGACAAATCTTGAACTATACAGCTCTGATGTTAGTGAAATATAAATAAATCAATATCACTGACATTTATATATTCACTAGTAGGAGAACACAATTATTGATTGAGATTAAAAAAAAATTAAAAGTTCAAACATACAGAAAAAGAATCCTGTTCACACCTATTTATCCAGCATTTACATAACCTCAGACGGTATGTATTTGATCAGCGGTTTCCAGTGTTATTAACTAAAGAAACAAACATTTCATGGAATTTTCCAGAAAGATTAGTAAAGATTACTCATCTTTCACCTGGGCACTAGTGGCCTCCATCAACCCATTACGTATCTGATCGCTGATATCGCGAACATGTCCGGGGCCATGAGGGATAAACACGGTAGTGTTTTTTGATGAGTTTCCAAGGTCTTTAATGGTGTCAAAGTACTGAGTGATCATGATCAGATCCATCACCTCCTTAGCGGAAGCGCCTTCCACCTTATTAGAAAACTGCACAATGTTTTCTCTCAGGCCCTCTGTGATGGCCTGTCTCTGTCTAGCAACACCAACCCCACCAAGATATTTGGCTTCTGCTTCAGCTTCTGCTCTTTTGACTTGAAGCACCTTCTCTGCTTCTCCTTTGTACACACTTGCAAGCTGAAGTCTTTGTGCTGCGCAGGGAAAAATTGGATAGATGAAAATTAGTAGGTAGGTAGTAGGCTGAGTTCCCAAAAGTCTACATGTAAGCAAGAACAACTTTTGGAAGTGAAATGGACATAATCAATTAGTAAAAAAAAACAAACTTAAGTACTTGAGCATAAAAATGCCAATAAATGAAACAAAAGGATCATCTAGATCGTCATTTGGGAACTAACTAAGAAGAACGGTGTTTTTTATAAGAAAGAAAGATAATCCTTTTATTAAGAACCATGTCCAACTTACACAAGTAGAGAGGGAGTGAGGGGAGGAGGGAGGGGGCGACCGGGGCGGGGGTTTCTTTATGGTTCGACTAACTATCTATGTTCATAAATGTGTCCTAAAAGAGTAAGAAAAATGAGAAGGGTCATCACCTGCATTAATCTCATTCATTGCCTTACGTACAGCTGCATCAGGTATAATATCAACCATTAATATGTGCTCTATGTTATATCCATATGCTCCCATCACCTGATCCGCATAAGACAAGAAAGTGAGGCACAAAATATTTCATCACTGTCAAAGGTAACATATGTAAGGTATATGACACTATTAGTATGAAGTATATCACCGACTTAATTGTTCGAATGAGAATCTACAAGGACCCATGACTGACCAGACTAAATGAGTTCAAAGGGCACACATTGTTTTCCTTCTTTAATGCCGTAAATTTATAGTAAGCACATTAATTTTATTAACTTTCTGAATGCTGTAGGAAAGCATAAAGAATCTGAAGGAAAACTAGCAAAAAGGCAGAGGCAGCAGTGTTTTTCGTGCAGAGTTCATCATTTTTTGTTTGCAAGGCCTCTAAAAACAAGGTCCTAAAGTTTGTTGAGTTACATTTTCATCATCTGAAATATTGAATCACATTTCACTAAACCACAACATATAAGTTACGGGAATCCCAAACAAACCAAGTAAAGGAAATAAATAAATACAAATATAGCCTTGAAAATATCAATATCACTGTTTTGCAAGTTCCAAGGACATCAACAATTATTTAAAATATGAGTACTTGACTAGTTGCCAAAGTAGTATGTTTCCTCCAATCAGACCATTTGAATTTTGAGGACAAACTGAGGGAACCAAGAGTAGTGCAATGGGACGTTGAACTAATATCTAATGTCAATGTAAAACTTGAAACCAATTAAGCTGCCTTGGATATGAAATATCAGGTTTATTTTTCCACCAAATTTCAACACTAAAACACAAAATTTCCAACACAGTCGGGAACGAATTAAGCTGCCTTGGTGTTCGATTTAAATAAGTGTAGTGCAATGGAGTTGAATGTTAATGGAAATAAGAATGATAATGAAAATGAAAAAGTGAATGATAGGAGGCAGAGTGTGGAAGTGTGACACAAGAATGTCTCTATGCATGTCATTGTACCATGAAGAAGGGGAAGTCAAGATGTTCTCATTAGTTTCTTAACTTTATATCCAATAAACCAAGTTCGTGTTGCTGATTACGAACTGAATCTGGGGTTAATTCTGAGATAGTTATTCGGCAAAATTTTATCTCATTGGAAAGCTTGTTGAGTCAGTATTACAATGCAATTTACGGAGTTCAATTTGGAGTTTTCTAGATGGAGTTATGACTGTTTTTATCCAGAGTGTGCAGGCTGACTGTTCTACTCGGGAATGGATGAAATTTATATCTTTCTGTGTTTCTTTTGAAGTTACTAGGAGTTAGTTAACCAATAAACATTGTAATCTGCATGGGTCAATTCATCATCTTAAAGTCAGTAGTTTGCATTAGTTTGTCTTGAAAATGGATGAAATATCACTTGGAAATCACCCATGCAAGGAGGGTTGTTCCAAGTTTTCACTATATATACTGTAGCAATGTAAGCCTTTGGCAATCAAGTGAATTTTAAATACAAGTATTTTTTTAGATGTGTTTTTCCTTCTCTTATCAAACTCTATCTCTTTGGTGGTTTTTTTAGAGTGGTGAGTTCTTAAACCATATATCCCTTGTTCTACTTCTTGTTCTACTGCTTTGGGTGGTGATATCTGTATCCTTGTGTGTTCTACTTGAGGAATATAAACGAATGGCCAATGGAGATTCATGAGTGGAGTGGAATTGTTTTCCTTTCTGAGGAACACATAGTAGTAGCTAAACACATAAGAAATATGCGCTCATAGGGAAATTCTCATCTGTTTCTAACCTTTCCAATTTCCATTACATTCCGTTCACATTAACTAAAAACCACATAAGGTTATGGAAAGGAACTAAAAGCCTAAAATAGACAGCGGAACTCACCCCATTGAGTGCTTAACTTGCGCAAAATCTCATGTTACAAATTAGAATTAGAGTACAAATCCTCATACCCAGCCTTGCTGCATTGTTAGAAGAGTCTAAATGTTCCTTGGAGATTAAGGCATGTTCAAGGAGATTTAGAGTTTCTAAATTCTTCGAAAGAGAGAGAGAGCAATCAGACATCTTAGGCTTTTCGTACATTCATTTCTAAACTACATATAAAAAAAAATAAACGAGATACAAACTACAAAAACCACTTTACTTTTTTCTTTTTTATTTTTTTTCCGGGGGGGGGGGGGGGGG